>CM039134.1:42061147-42390595 GCA_022036555.1 Microstegium vimineum | reverse complement strand
TCAGACTTGTATTATTATTTTTGAGCTTATTTGTAGTATTATTTTTCCGCTGCAAAACTCTGTGTAAGTGATTGGTGTTTACTTAATCATTTCAAACTATGTTGTTTCATTAAACAGTTTTTGCAAAACTCTGTAGTATTAATCTATATGCTCTTTTAATCATTTCAAACTATGTTGTTTCATTAAACAGTTTTTGAGCTTATTTTTCCGCTGCAAAACTCTGTGTAAGTGATTGGTGTTTACTTAATCCAGCGATTTAGGATTGGTTTGTTCATTTACCGGGGTCCTTCGGGATACTCGGCGGACTACCGAACTGGTATAAGTGAGAGTATGTGCGTGTCAACGTATTGAACGGGACAGTCATGCTTAATCTTATATTAGTTGGGCGGTTCCGTGACAGCTGGTATCAGAGAAAGATTAAGTATAATACTATCATTTACATGGCTTTTAAAATAAAGTTTGTTTTCAAAATGCTATTTTGGACTAAAACTTTAGCTATAGGCAAGTTTGTCAAAAACTAATTTGAAAAAAAACTATGCTAGCAACAACCTCCATTTAAGCCCAACTTAGGATCATCAGGTGGCTTATTTAAGTACTGACTTGGGGATTGCATTATATTTCTATTTACCTGTTCATACAGGTTGGAATAGTATGGGGGCCATTCACTTGAATGGTGTTGTATGGATCAATTTTGCCGCTACGCCTAAGGTAAGGTGAGTTGTGAGAGTATGATCGGATACACTGCCGATCTAGGGGAATGCTTATATGATGACTAGACCATAATCATGTTTTACACAAGATTATGAGAAGTCATCCATGTGTGGGTGTTGCCGTCTGTTGAGACGATGCCGTCATTAGGACGAAGAAAGGGTGCATATACTGCTTACGTGTATACAGGGTGTACACCTAAGTGAGTATTAGATTTAAATTTCAGCAATGCATTATATTCATATTGTTGGGATGGACTGAAATGAAATCTTCTGCAGGTACACTAATACAGGGTGTACACCTAAGTGAGTATTAGATTTAAATTTCAGCAATGCATTATATTCATATTGTTGGGATGGACTGAAATGAAATCTTCTGCAGGTACACTAACCACAAATATGTATGAACTAGTCACGACTAGCTATATATCGAGAGTGCGTGTTATGCCACCGCTATAGAACGTGATTGTAGCCTGAGGCTGACAATCTTGTGAGGACGAATAGGACGAGCATACATCATAAGGTTTGTTGCATCATGTATGACTGTGCTTCTCTCACCCTTGTCAGAAAATTTGAGTGTGCCTTTATCCTTGTTGTTCGAATAGCCTTGCTAGAATGTGCTATATGATGTTATCTTGCTTGTGTTAAGAAATAATTTTAGATCTGTGAAATATTTTAACATGAGCTAGAGATATCCAATTTTAGTTAAACTAATTTGATTAGCTGTGTTTTGCAATGCTCTACCTAAAGCAACTATAAAAACTTGTGGTGGAGTATTGTTTTGTATGTTGCACGATCTGTTATGTTAGAATGCTTTTCTAAGTAAAATAATAAAAGCTTGCCATGGAAAAATGTTTGCATGCAGTATCTTTTACCCTTGATAGGTGATCTTTAAACATGAAAGTATGAGCTTGAAACTAAGAATGCTCCATAATACATGGTTTAATTTTTGTTAATGCTGTCGTACCATGCTTTAGTTAATACTTTTAAACCTGCTATGTAAGTGTCTTACTAGATAGTTGTGATTTAACCTGTGATAGCATTTAGTCTCATATAAGAATAGATAAATGCATATGAGAACTATCTGTATCACGCAGGTGTAAAATAAATTGTCATAGCTTTCTAGTAACATGCTTGCTAAGGTTTATAGTGAACTTTCAGTGTATACTTAACCTGCCATAATTATTTAGAAGTTTACTGTACACTATCAAGAGTAGTTATCAATTTTATCTTTCTACATAAGTAAATTGATAAATAATTGTAAACCAGTGTAAGGTTGATCAATAACCCTTCTAGCATGTTTAGGATGTATCTTACTATCATCATTTAAGTAGGAGTGTATGTTTCTATTTAAATGTAGTTCATCCATCCTTTTCATGTTATCCATGTAGTAGCTGCACTAAGCTTGTTATGTTTATATAAGTTTCTAATGTTATAGCAAGTAGATGTAAACATACTGCTATGTGATGCATGACTAAAAACAAGTTTTCTAGATCTAAGTTAAAACTTGTTCCCTCTACTAGTGAAGATATATGCACCTGCATGGTAAAAGAATCTAATTGACAAAACATCATACCACCATGATATGCATGATAAACATGTTTGTCTTGTTGTAGATGTACACTTGTTGTGTAAGAAGTTTTGGTGCTTGGTAAGCATGCTTAAGCTAGTGTGATTAATTTTCCCATGCTTGCTTGAGCTCATAATATATGTGTGTGGTTGTTCTGTTACCTAGTTGGTACCATAGTTGTAACATCTCGTGTCCTCGGTGAGCATTCAAGTGTCGAATAGTTTTATCCCAAATCAGCTCTCAAGTTCTCTGAATCACCTGGTTATCAGCTCCAATCGTGTTCTCTCTCTTAGAAGCCGGAACCGGTAGACGTGGTTGTTAGCCTTTGAGTTGTTTGTGTAACTATACTTTGGTTTGTCTCATAAACTAAAGTTTAGTTCCTTTGAGTGCTTGCTTATGTTGTGAACGTTATGCTCTTGTGTGTAAACGTCCTAAACCAATAACCCTTTTTGGACCTCCTTGTTCCTTATCTTATGGGTGATCAAGTGCAACATCTATCTATATCCATCTGGTTTGGAACCTTTTTCTCACAAGATCATATCGTGCTTTATCGACTGAGTACCTAATCAGTGTATCAACTTTGTCCCTTGAGTCTTTCTTGTTTTCTCTAACTCTATCAAACTCGCTGGATGTTGATCTATCTGAATCTCATGCCTCTCCTTGACAAGACCAGATCTCACATTAATCTATGTCTGGTGATCTCTATGGTAAGAACAAATTGTACGTGGAATTAAATCAATAATCTTCCACTCATCCTTGTGTGCACATGAAAATCCTTGTTTCTCATGTGCCATGTATTTACCTTGGGATCTCCTTGTTAACTCTAAACCTTGTAACTAGCTTTACATGCTATTCCTCCCTTGAATAGTTCTTGCTCCTATGCAATCCAATTTGCTTCATGTGAGATTTCTCGTTGGTGTATGTTTGGTAATGGTGTTACGATGAGCATTCTACGGTGCCGCGACGAAACCGAGAGCCTCCTGTGGGTGCACACACAAGGTAGGGTTGCTCGGCACGCGCTGGTATCGTGAAATGGTTAGTCATAATCCATTGCAAAAGATACATTGGTGTGATATCTTATCGTGTGTTTCTCCTTGGTTATCTTCCCATATCTTATCGGAACATCTCTACATCAGACCAAATGTAATAGAGCTTCTTTCTGAAGATGCAAATGGAGTTCCTTTGGAAGCTGCAAGGAGGATGACCTTTGAAGAATAGGTCACAAACATAAACGTGTTGACACAAAAAGCGTCAGGATCTGCGAACACCTCGGGCTTATACCCAAATTTGATATCCAAAGGTGTGCCAGTCGATTTGACCAGTTAATCGACAAGGATGATGACTAGAATAAGATCTGAACGAGACAACGACGATACGCCCGGATGCCAAGACTCAGACTTGATCAGGATAACTAGAGCAGAGCCGAACGAGACAACATCGATGCACCTGGATGTCAAGGCTCAGATTACTCCCACGCGGAACTTGCAAGGGTTTGACGGAGATCAAGGAGATGCAACCCGTCAAAGCTTGAAGAACTCGTAGATGAACTAAAGCTAATGCAATAAAAGTAGAATTGCTGAAAAGTAGATAAAAAATAATTGATTTGTTTGATATATGATTGATATTCCTTGTTCCACGACCCCTAGGTACATATTTATACCCCAGTAAAAGGAGTTGTAAACAGTCACGACTCATATCTTTCCTAAACAAATACCTCTATTTCTAAGGAAATAAATGACTCATGCAAGAGTCAGACTCAAACTTCTATAACAATACTGGTATGAGATCACCAGTTTCCTTATGTCTTCTCTTCGATGAAACTTTCCATCGGTAGACTCTTCAATCCGCAACCTCCTTCTACTGCCATCGGCAATCCCCTGCTGACGTCAACCGCCACGTCATCCTATGCCCATCGGCATTATCTCCTTATCGGTAATACCTTCCAATCGGCAACTTTCCACCTCCACTGGTAACTTGTCTTTACCAATTAACTCCTATCGGCAAAAATCGTTCAGCTTCCATCGGCAATAAACTTATCCCTTTCGCAGCATTCACTCTCATCGGTAACATTGACCGATGACCTTCCGATGCCGATAGAATACAGCTACCGATCAATGCAAGTCTTAGCTCATTTGACACATGCCGAAAAACGGTGTCAACACATGCCCCCCAATTTCAGACTGTAGAATATTTTACGCGGCAAAATTTTCTCTACTGCAACCTTTCCCTCCAAGATACTTGCACGACCTCCTCGATTACCGTGCATAAAAATCGCAATTTATCGACAAAATTCTGCGACTGCAGCGCGAACAGTTGTAAGCCCAATCATATCTCCTCGATTGCCACGCACACCTATTGCATATCCTTCCATATTCCTGCTCGGTGCGAAGAAAATTCCAAAATACCCCTAACCAGGCTTATAAAAGTTACCACCATCCAATCTGTTTTTCACCCTGAGCCTGCATTCACTTTCATTTGCCCTCATCTTCAACCTCGGCGGCGGCTCTGAAGAACAGTTCTGTGAACTCAAGCAACAGCGACTACCTCAAGCAGAGCACGAACAGCTTCAATGGCGATCAACTTCGAAGTTCCCAGAGTAAATCCGCTCTCTTCTTATTTTATCTTCTGCAAGTTTCTTTTCCGTATTAATTTCGTAATCCTTTTCCCCTTTCTTTCCTTGATTTTTTTTTCGAAACCTAGGAAATGTACAAGGTAGTAATCCCCATTGAGCAATCCAACTTTAACTGCCTAGGCCCAATGGGAAATCCCGATCCTACCAATCTGATTAATGCGGAGACCAACCGTATTCCCTTCAGATCCGAGTGCTTCAGCCTAGGGTTATGGAAAGATGCTTTCTGTTCATGGCCCAAACCCACCAAGGGATGGAAGAACTGGTATCTCAGAATAATCAGAACACAGCAAGTTTACTGGGCAGAGCACAACCTAGACCAGTGCATAAGACTTTCTATTGCCAATATGGCAAAGAATGAGAATATGATGATGACTGCTGCTTATTTCTGGTTCGATACAATGAATGCCTTTTTGTTCAGACACAGACCAGCTACTCCCACCCTTGCCGATGTGCATATGCTTACCGGCCTTGATGTCTCTTCTGCCGATCCCTCCAACCTTTTCGGTAGGAAAGCTGAATATAAAGTGAATACACGCAATATCGGCAGTTGGACTGGATACATTCGAGAGAACCAGAAGACTGGATCGATAAGTCAGAGGGAACACATCATCTTCTTAAACATGTGGTTAGAAAAGTTCATCTTCTGTGGCAGAACAGTTGGACCTACCACCATGTATCTTCCCGCAGCAGAGCTTCTGGACGATGGAGCAAAACTCCCTCTTGGCCGATACCTCCTTGGATCGGTATATCACCTCCTGCACCAAGTATCCACGAAGCTATTGCTAGGCGAGTCCATTGGCAACCTTGGAGGTCCTTGGTGGTTTATAAATATGTGGTTGAACGCACACATGTACAAGGTCCTCCAGTTTTACTTATTCACTCAGCAATTTCCAAGGGATATATCGGAGGACTATGTATTTGATGATAATGAATCGGCAACTCGTCCCCCACTCAATTTTGGGGAGGCTATCATAGTGCTACCAGGAACCGATGCCAATGCAGATCAATTTGGTAGGTTCTTCCAAAAGCTTTACAATGGAGTCCCCGCCGCAGAACGGCTTTGGTGGCCTTATGTTGATGAAAACAACCGATTCTCGTTGTTATTCAACCTTACCGATTGGAACGTACCGCAGAATGAAACAATCATGAAGGCTAGCATTGTTCCCCGAGCCATTCCAGTCAACATCTTTGGAACCGGAAGAACGCTCCCGCATCTTATGAGTTCTATTATCCATCGGCAGCAGCAAGACAACTGACATTTGGTCAATTGTCGATCAAACTTAGCTTCGCTAACGTGATAAAGCCAAGAGAAGTCATCTCCAGTGTCATGGACTGGAATAGGATCATTAATCTTTCTCCTCATGCCGATACATCAAACATTGACCTATCCTCCTGGGCACCAACATCTTTCATCACGGAGTCGTACAAATCTTGGTGGCAAGAATGGAGAAGCCAACTGTTCGCCAAATCATCGCACTACTATAGGCATTTAATCGATGCCGATCACATCATTCCTGATGATGCAGTAAGTTTTTCACTCCAATGCATTTCTTATTATTTACTTCTACTATCGGCATCTGATCCTCTTTTACTTAATAGGTTGATGATCCAATCCCCCGAATGAGCAAGAGCGGCAAGCACTTCAACCTTCGAATAATGAGTCCCGCATCAATCATCGGCAACAAGGCTCCTACATTGGCTGCCTTCACACCTCAAAGGGTACCTAAGGTTACCCTCAAGCCTAAGCCGACACCTGTAAAGACCATCGCTACTCCATCGGCTGCTGCCGCCATCTTGGCGCGAGCTTTTGCAGTAAGTTTTTATTTCACTCATACCGATTACAAACTCTCATCGGCAACATTCACTTCATTTAACTTGCACCAAATATCTTTTACAGGCAACGAGATCATCAGCAGCTGCTCCGAATGTACAAGCTTCTCCAACTCATGCTGCCGATGCCCCCCAAGCTTCGCAACCGAAATGGGCTGGTTCACCAACTGCTGCCCCGAAGAAGAAATGCTTGAGGCGAGCTACTCTAGCTGCATCACCAACTACTGTTGACGCATCAATAGCAGAACCACCATCGGCATCCGTTCCTGAGCAGCCAGTGGACGAAACTCCCGACCAGGAAACGATACCACCGCTGTAGGAACCAGCTGCAACAATGGAGACAACATCGGCATCGGTACCAGCACCTACACCAGATGAAATCCCTGATCAGAGGATGGCATCATCACCACAGGAGCCAGCCACCATAGCAGAGGCAGCACCACCAACAACACCACCATCGCCAACCGCTCCTCCTACGGAGGCAAGTTCATCGGCAACCGTTGCCGATCTTCAAGATGATGCCATACCAGCTACCTTCCCAAGTTCCAGGCAAAAAACCAGCTTTAAGATGGTAAGCCGACTATCATAAAACTTGCGATATAAACTTATGATCGGCAAACTTTCTTCTTTTCAGACCCAAGATTCCCCTGATAGCCTGTTCTCCTTCGCTGTTGACCTCCCCGATGAAGACGAAAATGAAGAAAGCTCTGCTCCAGCTCCAGGCCCTATATCGGCAGACATCAAGTCCAAGCTCGAAGTATTGCTACTTTCACTGCAACAAAGTACACCTCTCCTAGTTCAAGATTCCTCTGCAGCGAAAGTGGCTTTCAAGGAGATTCAAGGTTGTCTGTCTGCCGATATCGAAGAAATACTTTTCCAAGCAGCATTCCTTGAGAGCCGACAACTTCAATACCAACGGGCCTCTCGTCGTATTGCCGATAGAACCGCTCAATCAAAGCTCGAAGAGGAAATGCTCCAATTCAAACAAGTTGCCGATGAAAAGTACAAGGGCATCGGCCATTTAGAAGCCTCTAGCATCGATCTTGAGCAAGAAATCATCCACTTATCGGCAAGAAAGGAAGAGTTGCTGGCTGAACTGAAGAAAGTCGATGAATCCCTAGACGCGGCCGACCAAAAGAAAGCTCAACTGCCCGATGCTATTAAAGCCCTGCAACAAGAAAGAGACGCAAACGCTCGGCAAGCTATCCTGCTGAAAAGAAAGATCAAGCCAGTCGAAGGATCTGCCGATGATGACACCAGGGAGATAGAAGAAGCAGATCAGATTCGCCTGCGTGCGATAACATCCATTCAATCACTGTTGTAATATGTTGTATCGGCAATCATCACACTGACACTTAATTTTGCTTGTAATGTGTGTGTGTGTGTGTGCGCGCGCGCTCTGATCTCCTCTTCTTCAACCTCTAGTGTATGTATACTTCAGTTAGGGGTGTGGTCATACTCACCTTGAGTGACAAAGCCAACCAACATGTAACACTGCAGTGTTGTAGTCCCTGTTATTTGTTTCTACCTTCTGTTTCAAATAGTGAATTACAATATTATATTTTCTTTTGCATGTGAAGCATCATGTTCTTTATTCTCTGGATTCATCCTGGTAGTAAAATAAAACAAATCACTACCAAAATCTGAAATCAGCCAAAATAGGAGATCAAGTCCAATTGGTACCAATTAGAACTCTACCAGTTTGGCTTGCAAGTGATCTGCATAGAAAAGGATACAATAACAGTAGGATCTTGAGGTCACTACAAATGCCTTCCACTTAGGCTTACAAGAATCACGAATCTAATGCAATTATGAACTGCTCACTGGAGTCTACAGCTTACTCCATAAAAAGAAGCTAACATTAATGAGTGTAGGAACAGTCCAAATGCCTTGGTAGCAATGCTTGGCTGCTTGTGATTTTTTTCCTTGAAATGAATGGAAAATGGTGTAGTTATGAACTTGGTCACTTGTATTTTTTCTGATCAGTGTGTTGAGACTTCAGTGAAGATATATTCATTGTTTGACAAGTGAGTTTCTTGGCTACAATGTAGTATCCCAAAAATTAAGGCTGCTACTTGTTTCAATCATGTTAAACTACCCATAGGTGGATGCTTGTTTTTGAATGTTAATTACATGGCACCCAGAGCTTACCTAGCTTAGGAATGAAAGATTGTATTTTAATATGTTGTTTTATTCAGATAACTGAGACTGCATCTTATGTGTGTTTCAATTGTGTTGTGCTGCACAGGTGCACGCCAATCAGTACTTAGATTGTACTTAGAAGTCTGACAATGCTAACAGATGCTACACAACAGTAATTTCAAAAAGATCGGGAAGCTACTTTTTAAATTGTACAGGTACATGACTTTTAAAATTGTCTTACTTCCCCTAGAGCGAACATGTATGAAATTCTTATATGTATTCAATTAGCAAGTATATGCCAACATCTTAAAATTATCTTGCCCAGTGGAGATATCACATTCCGTTGCAATGCACAGGCATTTAACTAGTATATATATATATATATATATATATATATATATATATATATATATATATATATATATATAAACATAAACATATCAAGGGTACGAGAAGGGCTACCTCCCAATAATAGCTGAGCAATATTACTGTAGCAACGGTGCAGCATCTGATTGCCACGGTGCAGTAGCAATACTACAAAAATCGGCTTCAGCATACTTGAGTGCCTCCTCAACTTGGCACAAATCGACTTGGAGCTTGGAAATAGATGAACAATTTTCTGTTTGTTGCATGTCAAGTGAAGCTTTCATTTCTTGGTATTTCTTCACTTCCATCCCCATGATGCACATGTCAAGCACCTTGAGTCGCTGCTCTAATCCACAGTTTATTGCTTCTATCTCAAGTATCTCCTTCTCTAATCTTGCTTTCCTGCTCTTGAGATTAATCTGGCAACTCCTTGTACAAACAAGGTTATGGAGTCGGACCTTCAGGGGGGCAGCTTCAAACCCGTTTTCCTCCATATCTATTAGGATGTTCATCTTCTCTTCATACAGTCGTGGTTCATCCTGAATTTGCATGTTCTTGATGCTTTCGGCCAAGGTTACAAAAGAGTGCAGAAGTCCTAGGGCTCTTCCTTCACGAAGTTCTGGAGGACAATTCCACGCCTCACGGAAGTGTGGATTCTGTGGTAGCGTCTCAAAGACCTCCATTTTGTTTTTAGGCATCAGCAACAAGGAAGTTGTAGAGAACACTGGAGAAAGATCGCTGCTGTTAGGCTGTCGGTTAGCGTATCAATGCACTAAAAAAACTACCTTTCTGATTTTGCAAGACTTACAGTTCGTACAGGTTTCCAGGCGAAACCCTTCTGCTGGCACAAGAGACATACCCATTCTTTCGTTTTTTATCTCCATCTGACGATAGAATCATCAACGGATGCCAAGTGATTGAAAAATTACATGGAATTCAATAAACTAGAAGGAAACCAAAAGGGGCTATATGGAAATGGCAATTAGCTGATTGTGACAAAGAGGAGTACAGAGTACTTACTTTGTTATCGTTACAGGCTAAGGAGAAGCACTTAGCCACATTTCACGTCGAGAGGTAGACATTCACGTGAGCAATTTCGCCCATGGATTCCACATCCCCCTAATCTCCCGGCGTTGACGCCTAAGGAGAAGCACTTAGCCACATTTCAAAGGCTTGAAGAAGCCCCCATGTGTGAATACGGAGATCGAGTTATGATAAACCCTAGAAATATGTTAGAGTTTGTGTGTCCAAACAAGCATGAAGTAAGTCATTATTTTGTCATCTAAGTTTTTTTACATGTGTTGTCCAAATTAACAATCATGTACTAATTTCATCTCTTTTTGTTGCATGCAATGGCTAGGTGTCATTTCAAGGAGTGGTTATATGGTCCTAAGAATTAACGGCCATAATCGGCTAAGAAAAAGAAAAAGAAAAAAATAAAAATAAAGGGTACTAAAGCATCTAGGCCCCATTGGTTTAGGCGATTAACGATAATGCTAGATCACTATGACTAACGTGTGTTTTGCAGAGGCAAAAGTGATTAAGTTAGGTCATAAGTGATGAATGTAAATGGGCTTAATGGTATTCATGCCCCCAAGAAGGAATTCCTTTTCGGTTTCAAAGGATGGAGCTACAAGGTGAAGACTAGGCTAGCTCTTAGTGCCACAAGGTGTGAGAAGGGCACTAAGTATAGACTAGGGCTTTGGTTTTCCTTTGACCGTACTATTAAGGGGGGTATGAGGTTAGTAGTTTGACCTAGGAGAGTTTGGGAATGTCGGTGTATGCACATTTGTCACAATCTATCCTAGAGACCCTACAAACAACCCTTGAGATGGTAGGAGCAAAACCCCTTCAAGAGACTTGGTGAGAAGAAGTGAAGAAGGGGGTGAAAGAGGCTCCGGACCAGTTGGCCTAGGAGGCTCCGAACCATTGGAAGTGGTCCGGTGGTCTTGGCTTAGGCAGAGTTCTGAGGAAAGAGCTCCGGACTAATCTTGATTAGTCCGGTGGCCTTGATTTGTGAAGCGAGCCAGAGAGAAGGCTCCGGACTAGTCCAACGGTGCATCCGACGGCTAGTCTGACGCTTCTCAGCAGGAGACTTGATCTATGTAGTAAGCTCCGAGGCTCCAGACTAGGCACCGGACTATTGCAAGTAGTCCGGTGGTCCCTGTTTCACTGCAGATTTGGAACTGCCTGTGTGCTCCGGACCAAAAGGATTGGTCCAACGATGTGAGCTCCGGACTAGTCCGGTGCCTTCGTAGAAAGAAGAAAAAGCACAAAACGGCTAGGTGGAGAGGTGGGGACTATTTATAGTTGATCATCTCATTCCAATTAGCTCTCTTGGCCATTGTTACACCTGAAGGAACCTTGAGAGAGTTCTTGGAGAGCCAAGTGCCTAGAGAGGAAAAGATTTGAGAGATCCAATTCAGTTCTTCCTCCCTAGAGTGATTAGGAGTGACAAGTGTGCATCCATCGACCTTCCTAGCCTTGAGTTGGTCAAGTGAAGGTCTTGTGCTTGTTACTCTTAGTGTTCGACAGCACCTAGACGGTTTGGTGGTGATCGGAAGAAGGTGATCGCCGAAAGATTGTTGGCGGCCCTTCATCTTCGTATGATCGGTTGTGGGCGATTCATCGAGCCGGAGTTGCGAAGAATCAATCCATAGAGAGCACTCATCCCTTGCGCGGGATTGAGGGGGAGCTATACCTTGTGAGGTGCTCCAGCGAGGACTAGGGGGGAGTGTCGACTCCTCAATACCTTGGGAAAGCATTGTCGTGTCAAGAATTCTCTTTCCCTAGATCTTTACATTTCCGTCTTTACATTTCGTCTTGTTCTTACCGTTTCCACTAGAATTGCTTAGGTTGTCTTTCAATTCTATGCCTTGCTACCACTTTCTAGCTAGGACACACAACCGGTAGGCACTAGGGGGTGATTGGCACTTGATAGGTTTTCATATTTGCTTTAGAAATTTAAAACAAGCCCAATTCACACCCCCCTCTTGGGCATATTGATCCTTTCAATTGGTATCAGAGCCTTGTTGCTCTAAATTAGGCTTCACTGCCTAGAGCAAGATGCCCCATGGGGATGGACCGCCACCCATGTTCGATGGGGATGACTTCCCTTATTGGAAAGTGTGGATGGAGGTCTACCTTGAGGCCGTGGATATCTACGTTCACAAAGCCATCACCTTAGGCGGATCGGTGTTCGCCGAGGATCCCTTCTTTGAGAAGAACAATGCTAAGGCGAAGAACATTCTTTTCCATGGCATTTGCAAGGGTGTGTTCAACCGTGTGCAGAATTACAAAACCGCGCATGATGTTTGGACAAACGTTTGTGCACTACACGAGGGGACCAAGTGTGAGCGTGAGGAGCGCTACCACTTGGTCATGGCTAAGTTGAATTCCTTTACCATGCTTGCAAATGAAAATGCTAATGAGATGTATTCACATCTTAACATTCTTGTAGAGGAGTTGAATGGACTTGGGCTCACCCAAATGTCTCCGCCGGATGTTGTGCACAAGATTCTTTGTGTCTTGCCAATTGACAAGTATGGCCACATCGTCTCCGTGCTTCACCAAGGAGATCTCTCAACATCTACACCAACACAAGTGTTGGGCAAGATCAATGCTCATGAGATGTACATGAAGATTGGTGATGGTGGATCTTCATCCTCCACCAAGAAGGAGAAGGATAAGGACTTGGCCCTCAAAGCTTCCACCAAGGACAAGTGCAAGATCCAATTGGTGGTTGAGGACTCAAGTGAAGATGATGAAGACAACATCGCTCTCATGGTGAAGAAGACCACCAAGATGTTGAAGAGGCTAAACAAGAGTGGAGTCAAGTTTGACTCAAAGAAAAAGAAATTCTTCACAAGCTCTTCAATTGTAGTGTTTCAATTGTAGCATTCTTGGTCATCTAGCTCATCAATGCACCGAAGAGAAGAAAGACAAGTTCAAGAAGAACAAGAACAAGAAAGGTGCACAAGATGACTCAAGTGATGAAGATGACAAGAAGCAAGACAAGCCATACAAGAAGAACAAGAACTTGAACTTTCACAAGATGAAGAAAGATGGAAAAGCTTACATTGTTGGTGATTGGCTCACCGACATTGAAGACTCAAGTGACTCATCCGGTGATGAGAGTGAAGAAGAGAAGGTGGCCACCTTGGTGATTGGTTCTTCTATTCCACCGCCACCTCCTCCTTCATCGTCGGGCTCATCCTCTACACACCTATGCCTCATGGCTAAAGGTGACAAGAAGGTGAACTACAAGACCGGTGGAAGTCATTGGGTGATTTATAATGGTTGCACTCAACATATGATCGGTGACCCCTGGATGTTCACCACACTTGATGAGGATTGTGAAAATCAAGACAAGATCACATTTGGGGATAATTCAAAGGGCAAAGTTCAAGGCTCAAGCAAAGTGGCAATCTCCCAAGAGCAATATATTCCCAATGTCTTGCTAGTGAAATCTTTGAGCTTCAACTTGCTATCAGTTGGTCAATTATGTGATCTCGGTTTCCAATGTCTCTTTACTCCAAGTGAGGTTGTTGTGACCAAGGTGATTGATTCTTCATTGATATTCAAGGGATTCCGGCACAACAACTTGTACCTAGTGGACTTCACTTCCAATGAAGCTAGTTTGCAAACATGTCTATTCTCCAAGAATTCTTTGGGTTGGCTATGGCATAGAAGACTAGCACATGTGGGCATGTCAACTTTGAAGAACCTTGTCAACAAGGAGATGGTTAGAGGAATCAAGGATGTAGTGTTTGAGAAGGACAAATTGTGTAGTGCTTGTCAAGACAGCAAACAAGTGGCAAACACTCACCCAACCAAAGCTTTCATGTCAACCTCAAGAGTCCTAGAGTTGCTACACATGGATTTATTTGGACCTACCACCTATGCTAGCCTTGGAGGCAATCTCTTTTGCTTGGTGGTAGTGGATGACTACTCTCGGTACACTTGGTTGTTCTTTCTTCAAGACAAGGGAGAAACACAAGGCATATTCAAGAAGTTTGCTACAAGAGCTCAAAATGAATTTGATGTGAAGATCAAGAAGATAAGAAGTGACATGGCACCGAGTTTGTGAACACAAAGATTGAAGACTATTGTGATGAAGTGGGGATCAAGCATGAGGTGTCCGCCACCTATACCCCTCAACAAAATGGTGTTGTAGAGAGAAAGAACTAGACACTAATAACTCTTACTAGATCTATGCTTGATGAGTACAATACCCCGGAGAAGTTTTGGACCAAAGCAATCAACACCGCATGCTATGCGGCCAACCGGCTATTTGTCCAAAGGCTTCTCAAGAAGACCCCCTATGAGCTTGTGAATGGGAAGAAACCGGATATCTCATTCTTCCGGGTGTTTAGATGCAAAGTGTACATCTACAAGAAGCGCCAACACTTGGGCAAGTTCCAAAGAAGATGTGACATTGGTTTCTTAGTTGGGTATTCACTTAAATCCAAGGCATACCGTGTATTTAACAAAGCCACCGGCTTAGTTGAAGAAACGTATGACTTGGAGTTTGATGAAACTAATGGCTCTCAAAAAGAGCATGAAAATCTTGATGATGTAGGTGATGAACCCTTGAGGGAGGCAATGAAGAACATGCCAATTGGTGCTATCAACCCACAAGAGGTGGAAGAAGTTGAAGATGAAGCAAATCAAGATCCTTCTCCACCTCACACGCCTCAAGTTGATGAAGGAGATCAAGTGAGGGAAGCTCAAGAAGACACTCACATTCCTCAAGATCAAGCCGAGGCCGAAGCAAGCAATGTTGAAGCACCGCAACCTCCTCCCCAAGTAATCAATAGAAGATCTACACCTATGCTTCAAGCACATCCTCAAGACCTCATCATAGGGAGTCCATCAAGGGGGGTAACAACTCGATCTAAACTTGCTTCTTATGTTGAACATCACTCCTTTGTTTCCTTTATTGAGCCTTCTAGTGTGGAGGATGCACTTGCGGATCCGGATTGGGTGAACGCCATGCACGAAGAGTTGAACAACTTCACCCGGAATGAAGTGTGGACACTAGTAGAAAAGCCCAAAGGAGCAAGAATCATTGGCACTAAGTGGGTGTTTAGGAACAAGCAAGATGATCAAGGCGTGGTTGTGAGAAACAAGGCAAGATTGGTGGCAAAGGGGTTCTCCCAAGTTGAAGGCTTGGATTTTGGGGAGACTTTTGCACCGGTTGCAAGACTAGAAGCCATTCGTATCCTTTTGGCATATGCTTCACACCATAAAATGAAACTTTTTCAAATGGATGTGAAGAGTGCCTTTCTTAATGGTTTCATTAATGAACTTGTTTTTGTCTCACAACCTCCCGGGTTTGAAGACCCAAATTGTCCTAATCATGTGTATAGGTTGTCCAAGGCACTCTATGGATTGAAGCAAGCTCCAAGAGCTTGGTATGAGAGGCTAAGGGACTTCCTACTCAAGAAGGGCTTCAAGATCAGGAAAGTGGATACCACACTCTTCACCAAGGTGCTAGATGGAGAGATCTTTGTTTGCCAAGTATATGTCGATGACATTATATTTGGGTCAACAAACCAAGGTCATAGCAAGGAATTTGGTGCATTGATGTCCAAGGAGTTCGAGATGTGGATGATTGGCGAGCTAACCTTCTTCCTAGGCTTTCAAATGAAGCAATTGAGGGAGGGCACCTTCATATCTCAAGAGAAGTACACTTATGATGTGCTCAAGAAATTCAAGATGGAGGATTGCAAGCCAATCAAGACCCCAATGCCTACTAATGGGCATCTCGATCTCGATGAGGGAGGTAAACCGATCGACCAAACTCTTTATTGTTCTATGATCGGTAGTTTACTTTACCTCACCGCTTCTAGGCCGGATATCATGTTTAGTGTGTGTATGTGTGCTAGGTTTCAAGCAAACCCTAAGGAGTCGCATCTTTGTGCGGTTAAAAGAATCCTTAGGTACTTAAGGCACACCCCTAGCATGGGTCTTTGGTATCCCAAAGGATCTCCCTTCCAACTAGTTGGCTATTCCGATTCGGATTACGCCGGGTGTAAGGTTGATAGGAAGAGTACCTCCGGCGGGTGCCACATGCTAGGAAGATCACTTGTTTCTTGGTCCTCAAAGAAGCAAAATAGTGTGGCATTGTCAACCGCCGAGGCGGAATACATTGCCATGGGAGCAAGTTGTGCACAAATCTTATATATGACCCAAACACTCTTTGATTACGGCGTGTTTTTAAAAGAAGTTCCACTTTTGTGTGATAATGAAAGCGCCGTAAAACTTGCAAACAACCCGGTTCAACACTCTCGCACCAAGCACATAGATATTCGCCATCACTTTCTTAGAGATCATGTGGCTAGGAAAGACATAGCACTAGTTGGAGTTAAGAGCGAAGAGCAATTGGCAGATATCTTCACTAAACCACTCGATGAAACAACCTTTTGTAGGTTGAGAAGCGAGTTAAATGTGCTTGATCACTCTAATTGCACTAAAAGATGAGCTTGTGTGAACCATACATTCATATGTAATTTAACATGTTTAATATGGTAATGCACATAGGCTTGGCTAACGCGGTTAAGATAACCGCCCTCAAAGCGTGTGACAAAGCTTAACCGCGGTTTAAACTTGCAGGCAACCTAGATTCACTTTTCGTATTGCATAGCATATGCGTGTGTGTTGTTTGCTCTTTCTCTTCGGTTAAGTTTCTTGAGCATCCTCTATGATAATCCACTTAAGGGGAGCATTCCAAGCTCAAATCACTCAACTACCCCTCTTGTGGCCATATGATGTCTCCTTGGTGCTTCCATTCGAATATTTTGAGCTAAAAACTAAATTTAAGCCTACGGCAAACTATTTGAAAATGAGTGTTTGAGAGAGGTTCTCATATCAAGTCCAATCAAGTGTTATTTGGATCTTATTGGGATTGGAACTTGGTTGGGAGAAAGACGCAAAAAGAAAATTTGAAAAATTCTATTTTTAAGGCGTCGGACGCTGCCGACGGACGCTCGGTGTCAATTGCCTCAGCGTCCTCGCGATCGTCCGGAGATTAAAGTTGCCCGCTAACAGGGCGATGGACGCTCTCCCAAGCGTCCATCGCGGTCAATGCGATTGGGCGTTTCAAATCGGCTCTGGAAGCCCGACGGACGATGCCGTCGGACGCTCCCCGAGCGTCCGTCGCATACCGACGGAGCGTCTGTCGCTTCGCGTCGGAGCGTCCGTCGCGAACTAAACGGCGAAATTTTTTAGGAAACCCCCGATCTCTTCTCTGTCTCGCCCGATCTGCTCAGTTCGCCGCCGCACCGCGTCTCAAACCCTAGCCGCCGTTTCTCGTCGCCGTTGAGCATCCTCCGCCGTGAGCCCCTCCCTGCGCCACCGTGGAGCCTTCCCCTGCGCCACCGCACTTGCCCTGCGCCGTTGTTCCAATTTCCACCGCCGCCTACGACGCCGCGCAGGCCCTCTCCACCTCTGCACCGCCAGCTCCACATCCCTGCACTGCCCTGCGCCGCTAAGGCCATCCCTGCGCCCTTGCTCGACCTCGCTAAGCTCCACTGCCATGCCAGGATTTCCTCCATTGCCACCCAAGCCAGTGCAACTCTATTGGCCGAGGAGCTCTCATCCTTGGAGGGTTTTTGATCTCAGAGGTGATTTTCATTCCCTGTGTTTACTTCCTTTGAACATCAAATCACTTCATCCTTTCTCCATCACTTTGCCAACCCTAATCCCTCATCTTATTGCCTTGGTTAGCTTGAGGGTTGCGAATTGCGGATTGCGATTGATCGATCGGGAAATCTCACCTCTTCTCTCTTTTTGGTCAGCATTCGAGGTACGGAAATTGGTCACTTCACGATCTATCCTTTCCCAATTTCATGCTTCTAATAGATTCTTACCTCTAGTTAAATGCTTATGGTATATATCTCTATCTTTTCTGACGAGCAGGGTCAGTTGGTCAGTTGATCAGAGAATCAGTCAGTTGAGCAGTGTCAGTAAACTCGGGGCAAAGCCCGCAAGTACGGATCGAGGCAAAGCCTCGCGAGGACAGTCCAGGGCCGGCGTGCCACTCTTTCAGCTGTTTGGTTCTGAGGCTTGTCAGTAGTTTCTGTGTCAGTTGGGACAGTGCTCTTGTGGTTTGTTTGCAAAGGTTGAGAAATGGCAAGGACGAAGAATGCAGGTCCCATTCCCGGTAGTGGTGGTGACCCTCCACCTCCACCGCGTCCACCCACTGACCGGGGAAAGGGAAAGCAAAAGGTCATCTCTCGGAAGCGCAAGAGGCCAACGATGGATCCAGACTCGGTAGCCGCTCTAGTAGTGGCAGAGGCCGCCGAGATAGCTGAGCGAGGAGGACGTCGCGCCGGCTTGAGGCCCTCGCCTCGCCATGGAGCGCGTCGTGAGTCCCCTCCACCTCCAGAGTCAGAGCCCGTCGAGGCTACAGAGACACCAGTGACAGAGCCAGTCCCAGCGACTGAGCCGACAGAGGCCGCGGGCCACTCTACTATAGGAGAGCTGATGAGCCGTCGAGTTACTCGTTCCCGAGGCTCAGGTGCACCACCTAGCCCTCCAGGACCCCGGCTCCCAGACCTAGTGAGGCACCAGGTCAGAGTACTTACAGCGAAGCAAGTCCAGCTGCTTTGATTCGTTGACTTCCAGACCTGGTTTCCACCACAGAGAGACCCTCGTGCCGGACATGAGTTCTATACTACAGTGCACGAGGACTTCTACAGAGCATACGTTAACACCGATGCTCCTCTCAGGGCCCACAGGGTGTGCCCATCTTCTCAGATTGAGGGGGTCGGTGGTCCAGAGATCCTGCAGCACCTCCAGTACATCCAGGGTCTGACAGATCTGATGGGACGCTCAGGGGCATATCAGAAGGAGTGGGTTTACCAGTTCTACGCCTCTCTGTGGATCTCACCTGATCACGAGTTCCTCCACTTTGCATACCAGGGACGTGACTTCAGGGTTACTGCTGCCAGATTCAGAGAGCTCTTTCACCTCGGGTCCTCACCTACCAGGATTCACAGTCTCTGCTATGGGGATCAGGAGGCCCCTCGCCGACCTCACGATGGTATAGTGCCATCCTCAGACTTCGTGAGTCCGTGCTTTCAGTAGCCGTTCACTAAGGGTTCGAGCCGTACGCCACGAGACCTCACTCCTTTGGCTCGGATGCTCCACGAGGTTCTCAGACGTACTATTCTACCCCGGATTGGAGCTAGGGATACTATCACTCGTCTTCAGCTTTGGCTCCTAGCTCACATTGTTCGGAAAGAGCAGTTCGACCTCTGGGATTTGATAGTGAGCGAGCTCGAGGATATTATAGCTGCTAGGTTCAGAGGTCATTGGCAGCTACAGTTCGCCCATTGGATCTCATATTTGATAGTTGCCAAGACTGGGTCAGGTGTTATGAGAGTCACCCTTACGAGGTCAGCTACCGAGTTCCCAGTCTACTCGATGAGCCAGCTTGTGGCCCATGGGTAATTGCCTCGCCCCAGCAGAGCCTACAGACCAGGCACTAGGCAGGCTGGAGTGCCACCACAGTCGGCCGAGGTCACAAATGCGACAGTTGAGCAGATTGCTCAGGCAGAGCTCGCAGACTTGGATGCCGAGATCGATACAGCTGCCGAGATAGTCTTTAGAGAGGATCTCGACTCCGACACCTCTGACGAGGACTACCAGCCCGTGCACGAGTATACACCGATGACCCATGACCACGAGGCAGGTGGGTCAGGCATAGCTGCAGCAGCTCCAGCTCCAGGCTCCAGTTCCTCAGAGGCTACCTTGCTCACTATACTCTCGAGGATGCAGGAGGAGCAGTCTCGCCAGGCAGAGGAGCAGAGACGACAGGCTGCAGATCTACGGAGGCTCACTGAGCAGCAGCTGGCAGCTCAGGCACAGACACAAGCTAGGCAGGATGAGTTCCAGCGCCAGTTCCTAGCCTATCAACTGCAGCAGGCAGAGATTCAGAAGACTCAGACACTTCTACTTGAGCGTCTTCTGGCCTCTAGCTCCGGGCAGACCTCCATGCCACAGTTCCAGTTGCCCGCCGTATCTCAGCAGCAGCAGTTCACCTCTCCTCTACCACAGCCTCCAGTAGTTGTGGTGCCCACTCCAGCGTTACCGTCCAGAGGACAGCAGAGTCAGGCACCAGCTACTCCTCCCTTCCAGCCAGCAGCCTCTCCTGAGTATCAGACTCTGAGGACCCAGGTGTCCTCTTGGATAGCTTCACCCGGAGAGTTCCAGACGGGATTCACTCCTACCCGGGGAACTACTCTAGCAGAGGCCTCGAGAGATTTGTCCGCTTCATATCTTGAGATCACGGGAGAAGACTCCCCAGGAGCACCTCAGCAGGTCACAGCAGCTCCAGCGACTGCAGTGGATCCTCCGGCGACAGGCACTCACCAGTCCTCAGTTGCATCGTCGGAGATCGCACCTGAGCAGTCGGCACAGACAGTCACCACACCTCCAGCTGCCGTTCAGACGGATGCCATATCCTTAGCAGATGAAGTTACAGTGGCAGTGTCCTCTCCCGGTCAGACTCAGCCTACAGAGGTTGCAGCAGCAGTGTCCCTAGTGGCACTTGCAGTGACACCGTCTCCCTCGCCTCGAGTTTTCACTCGTCGGGCCCCCAGGCCCGCTACCACTGAGGCAGGACCGTCCGAGGCACCAGCAGAGCCTCAGCGGCAGTCAGGTGAGACCGCAGCTCCAGAGGTGCCAGTGACAGCTTCAGAGACCACCCCAGTTGCACCTACACCGGCAGAGACCGTGGTAGATGATGAGTCAGATGAGTCAGACGAGTCAGACCTTCAGGACTTTATCATGCTGGATCGCAGAGCTGCAGCTTCTTCGCCTTCTTCTCCAGCCCCAGACTCTTAGTTTTTGGTGCTAGACGCCAAAGGGGGAGAGAGGGTCGAGTATAGAGATAGGGGGAGGGTTTTGGATCTTTGTTTGCTTTATTTCCCCGTACTGTTTCATCATGTCTACTTTTATGCATTTGTCAATATGTGTGATGTGATGATGGTTGATGTTTATATGGTTGCATGTGACAAACTCTTGATTATCTCTAATATATCTTGTGAGTTGTCTCATGGTTCATGATATATCTCTTTGCTTAACGTTTTTTGAGCTTCCGCGCTTTACTCCGAAACATTCCTTGAGAATATCATGAGGTACTGCTTTTTCATTCATATCCATGAGTACTATGTTTTGTGATTTGGCTTGGGTGAGCAAGTATGCTTCATTACAATTTTACTAACCCTTGCTCAAACATTCCAAGTCACCCTTGAATCTTAACCAAAACTCTTATCCATACTCGAGGTTCTATTGTCGTCAATCACCAAAAAGGGGGAGATTGAAGAATCATGGCCCTAGTTGGTTTCGGTGATTAACGACAATTAGAGATTATTATGGCTAACGTGTGTTTTGCAGAGGCTATGCGTAGCTTAGCCATAGTGATCAAGGAGAATGGGCTCTAATGGTCATCACTTGGCCCCAAGATGGATATTGTTTCGGTTTTTAAGGAGACATGATGAAGACCCTAGAATGATAGGCTAAGTGCCATAAGGAGATGAAGGGCACTTAGAATTAGATAGGGCTTCTCTTTTTACCTTTGACCGTACTATTAAGAGGGGTTGAGATTAGTAGCTTGACTTAGGAAAGCTTCATGTTTAGGTGTGGTGCACACTTGACTTCCTTAGCTCTAAGCAAGCCTATGGTGACCGTAAGATAGCCTAGAACAACTTCCATATTCATCGCGACGAAAAACGGAGTTGTCAAAATCGTTTTCTGGGCGTCGGACGCTCCTGGCAGGGGCGCCGGACGCTGTCCGTCGCGTCGGACAAAGGCGCCGGACGCTGGGGGATTGAGTCCACAACGTCCGTCGGCCTTCCAGAAGGGTTGTTTTCTGGCTAAGTTTTTCAGGGTGCGTCGGACGCTATCCGTCGACCAGGCGTCGGACGCTGGGAAGAGCGTCCGTCGACCTTCCAGAGAGGGTGTTTTTCAACCCTAGCCAGAACTCAGCGTCGGACGCTGTGGCTAAGCGTCCGTCGCCCAGTGACGTAGCGTCCGTCGCTGGGAACAGTGTGTCAGAACTAGCCGTTAGATAGAGGCGTCGGACCGTCCGTCGCCTAGGCGCCGGAGCGTCCGTCGCCTAGGCGCCGGAGCGTCCGTCGCCTCAACTATGAACAGAAACTAGCCGTTGGGCATGCGACGGACCGTCCGTCGCCTAGTCGACGGAGCGTCCATCACCAACTTAAATTGCCAGCCCGAGGCAGTTTTCAGAGGGTCTATTTATAGCCCCTCCCACTTCTCTCCCACCGTGCCTTTGCTCATTTGAGTTGCTGAGTTTGTTGAGAAGGTTGGGAAGAGAGCAAGAGCCCTAGAGAGAGAGAGTGATTCGCGAATCCATCCATCCTCTCTCTAGTTCATCCAAGAGTTCAAGTGTGCATCCTCTAGTTGTGAAGCTTGAGTGACTCAAGCGAAGATCGAGGCTTCTTACTCTTGGTGATCGACATCACCTAGACGGTCCGGTGGTGCTCGGAGGAAGGTGATCGCCGGAAGATTGTCGGCGGCCCTTCTCCATCGACGTTGTGATCGGTTGTGGGCGATTCACCGAGCCGGAGTGACGAAGAATCAGCCCGTAGAGAGCACTCATCCCTTGCGCGGGATTGAGGGGGAGCTATACCTTGCGAGGTGCTCCAACGAGGACTAGGGGGAGTGTCGACTCCTCGATACCTCGGCAAAACATCGCCGTGTCAAGCATCTCTTTCCTTAGCTCTTTATTACCGCATTACTTTCCGCACTTGTCTTTCAATTCATACTAGAATTGTGTAGGAAGTTTTCGCTTTCCATTGCCTTGCTACCGCTTTCTAGCTAGGACACACAAGCGGTAGGCACTAGGTGGTTAATTGGCTCTTTATAGGTTTAATTCCTGTTTAGAAATTAAAAAGAGCCCAATTCACCCCCCCCCCTTGGGCATCTTGATCCTTTTAGGGGAGCATTCCAAGCTCTAGTTGTTACTAATACCCCTCTTGTGACCCTATGGTGATCCTTGAGTTTTCTAGAACTATTTTCCTATGAAACTAATCTTAGCCTATGGCAAACTATTTGAAAAATTGAGGATTTGAGAGATGGTTCTTATGCCAAGGCCAACAAGTGTTCCCTTTTACTTCTTTTGTGCTGGTACTTGTCTAGGAGAAAGACTTGAGAGAAAACAGAAAAATTCAAAGCAAAACAAGCTCCGGACTACCCTCCGGACAACTTCACTTAGTCTGACGCTACCCTCCGGACCAGAGTCCGGAGCCTGGTTCCTTACTGTTCCCAAAAATCTCAGACAAGTTAGCCGTCGGACCACCTGTCTTAGTCCGACGCCCACCTCCGGACCAGTGTCCAGAGCATGGGTCCTCTATGTACTCATTTAACAAACTCCTACACGAACCGTCAGACCACCCCAGTTTCAGACCATCGGACCATTGTTCAAGTGTCCGGTGCGTGGGTCAGCTTTACACAGTACTAGTCAACGACCTCCGGACTACCTCCGTTAGTCCGACACTGACCTCCGGACCTGAGTCCGGAGCTTGGGTGTTCCCTGAGTGAAACCTCCAAAAGCTGTCGGACCTACCTCCGGACTATACAAAGTAGTCCGACGCTCGTTTTTCATGTGTTTAACCCCCGCGGGTCCACTGTTGCTGGCAGTTTACTTCTCGTTGTTTCCGTACACCGTGCCGCCCCTCGCTCCACTGCTCACCCGCGCCCACGCCCACGCGCTTATCTTCGTCGACGAGCACCTCACCGGAGCTCCACCGCACCACCCCTGTTCTGCCCTTCGCACCAACACAAGCAGCAGCGCCGCCTCCCTGCTCAGCAGCTGCACCCGCTCCACCGCCGCAATCACCACTCGCCGCCGAGGATCCCCCTCACTGGCGACCAAGCCCCCCTCGCCGCACCTCCATCTCCTCCCTGCCACCAGCAAACCCCCGCTAGGGTTACTCCTTTCAAGATCACCATTCACAGTTAGTTCCACCTCTGGTTAGGGTTTGCCCAAACCCTAGGAGGGCATTTCTACGATTCGTCCAATTCCGTCTTCGTTTTCGATCGTTGACGACTTCGCTTCATCGTCTCTCTAGGGTATGGCTTGAGTTTTGTCTCGCATTTTGTCGAGCTTAGTTCAATCTATACTTTAGTTCTTCATGTCAATACCTTGCTATCCATAACAATTCCACTCTAATACTATTCCAACTCACTAAATTCATTTGCCGATTGTGACCCACAGTTGGTGACACACCCTTGTGGAGTTTAGCGAGGAGTTTGGGTTGCTTCGATTAGATACACCCGCTTACCTCAGGTACCATGGTAGATTTCACTCTATGCTTATCTATTTACTTGCTTCCATACGATATCTTTCCACTAGCGTTTATATATGCTTATATATCCTATCTATTCTTTCTAGCAGCAGTTAGTGGCAGTAAAACTCGGGGCAAAGCTCACGAGTATGGATTGAGGCAAAACCTCACAAGGATCAGTCCAGTGGCTTGGCATGCCCCTCTTCACAGTTGTGCTTGATCAGTGGATCTCTTATCAGTTGGGCAGTGGTCTCAATGGGTTTCTAGCAATGTGACTTGACAGTTGGGCAGTGGTTCTATTATTTGAGCAGTCATGGGTCGTGCTCCTCGTGTCAGTGCTTCTGGTGATGACACTCTTCCCCCACCTCGTCCTCCTAAGGACAAGGGGGAAGAAACAGCTTGTTGAAATGCCAAAGAAAAAGAAGAGGAAGTTGACAGAGGTAGAAAAGGCAGAGGCAGTCGCGGATGCAACGGACCGCGCAAAGCGAGGTGGTAGCCAGGGCACAGTCCATATCGGCTCCCCTCTGTGGGTTATTCCTTCACAGTCATAGACAGTCGTTTCTTCAGCACCGGCAGAGCAGCCAGCGCCTGCCGATGAGGCTCTTGCAGTGCCGCTTCTAGACCCTCCTGTCCACCGTGTCACTCGCTCTCAGTACACTCAGCACAAGCATACCCTGCTCATGGAGGACTTCTACCAGGTAGCCTAGCTCACCAGCATACAGATCCGCCCTCACAGAGTTTGCTCCTTGGAGAGCATTGTGGATATTGGTGGAGAGGAGGTTTGCCCCTTCCTCACGTACCTCCCGGGACTCGCCGACCTCCTTGGTCGTTCCATGAACTACGTTGAGTGTTGGGTGCGTGAGTTGTACGCCTCAGTCTGGATCGAGCTGACACACCGCTATCTTCAGTACACCTTCAGAGGCCGTCCGTTCAGACTATACTTGACTCAACTCAGAGAGGTTCTTCACCTTGCTACTTTAGACTACTGCCTGCATGACATGTGCTACAGCGTAGTTCACTTGCCACACTGTGCTCGCGGTGGCAATACCCCCTCAGCAGAGTTTGTTGCACCGCTCTTCAGGCCACCTTTCATGGAAGGGAGTCGCCGCACTCCAGCTAAGTTATTCCCAGTCATACGCCGGCTGAATGATGTACTTAGGCGTTCTCTGCTGCCTCGCACCGGATACAAGGAAGGGCTTACAAACCTTTAGCAGTACCTCCTTCACGCTCTTGTCACATAGACACCTTGTGATATGGCAGACTTTATTGTGGCTGAGATTGAGGATGTTGTGTCAGATGGGGTATGAGCTAGGCGACAGATGCCCTATGCTCATTGGATCAGCTTCATCATTGCTTCACGCCTAGTGGGTTGTCACCCTGGATTTCATGATGAGCTTGATCAGTCACCGGCCGTCTTCCCTGATTACAAGATTGTATCTTCAGTTGACAGTCGTTTTGGCAGCCGGGTACTCAGTCAGGTCAGGCTCAGGACCGCCCCTGTAGACATGGATGATGTGGATGCCCAGGATGAGGCCATTCGCGTAGTTGAGCAGCAGGAGCTCCATGACCTTGATACTTAGGAGGTAGAGGGCACAATTGACACTTCTTCTGATAGCTCCGATGCCGTCTTCTAGCCGATTTCTTCTATGACCCCACGGGCACACAACTCAGAGGCTGGTGGTTCGGGCGCGGCTCCTGCAGCTGCTCCAGACTCTTTAGTGCTAAAGATTCTAGATCGTATCTCCGAGCAGCAGGGCTCCCTTGTGTCAGCAGTTACCCAGGTCCAGCAGAGGCAGGACGAGATGCAGCACCAGATGTTGACCATGCAGCTCGAGTCACAGAGGCTACAGCTCCAGACTCAGCAGGTTCAGGCACAAAACATGGCCTTCATGGCCCATATGATGAGATGGAATGGTGCTCCCCCACTTGAGTTCCCTGCAGCTCCACAGATTCTGATGATGAGTCAGACGCAGCCCTCCCAGTCAACAGGCCCTTCTGTGGCCCCTCTACAGGTAGTCGGCCCCTTCATGGGCCCACAGCAGACTGGAGGTTCTTCTATCACTCCTCAAGTGTCCACTGGCCCCTCTGTCACTCCCACCCCAACCTTACAGTCCAGTGGACTTTAGGGTGCAGGGCAGACCACCCCGTTCCAGTCGCTGACGACACATGTGACTCAGTGGTTAGATCAGCTTGGCCCCTCTCAGCAGTTCTCCCCTCTCACTACCGGGTTCACCCCGATGTCTGCTACAGCTACGTTTGGGTTGACTGCGAGAGATATTTCAGCAGTGTTCAGCAATATTACGGGCTAGCCTTCACCCACTGGTGAGGAGCTAGCAGAAGAGATAGCTGCTGAGCTTCAGACGACAGACTTAGTCACGCCTACAACAGGTCAGCACCGCTCTTCAGTTGCGTCGTCTGAGGCCGCTAAGGATAGCCAGACACCAGCAGTTTCTACTCCGCCAGGGGCTATTCAGACAAATGCCACTACAATCACTACTACACCACTCCAGCCCGAGCAGACACCGGTTCTTGAGACTCCAAGAGAGTCAGTGCCAGAGGCATGATCGCCTTCAACAGCTCCCGAGGCTCCAGCAGATTCAGTGGCAGTGGATTCTACTACTCCTGCCTCAGCTACACTTCCAGCTACTTCAGAGGCAGAGTTAGCAGGCACTATAGTTCTTGTCCCCCAGACCGCTCCACTTGCAGCTCCAGACACTCAGGGGGAGGATTCAGAGGATGATGATACTTATCTTTCAGACTTCCGGGTTCTTGACCGTGCCGCGACTGCTCCACCTTCACCGCCTAACGCTTAGCTTTTGGTGCTTAGATGCCAAAGGGGGAGAGATGGTCAAGTATGCTAGCTTCAGGGGGAGCTAGTAGGATTCGTTCTTTTGATGTGTATATACTCTATCATGCATCATGTTTACCATCTTTCATGCATTGTGATATATGTGTGTGATGTTTGAGACCTTGGATGATTGTGTGACATGTGTGTGAACTCTTATATATATATATATATCATGTCACTTGGATGTTGCTATATTGCTTCCGCGCTAACCTCTGATCTTTTGGCTATAACATATCCTTTAAAATCAAGTACTACTCTCAAATTCCTATCTATATTGTCTTTGTCATGGCTTGAATGGTTTAGGCATGTATATGTCTTTCTTATCTCTAACCCATGCCTATCTCATGTCAACTTATGTTTCTCTAATTAAAACTCACTCTTATTCTTATACTCGAGCTTGTATTGCCGTCAATCACCTAAAAGGGGGAGATTGAAGCATCTAGGCCCCATTGGTTTAGGCGATTAACGACAATGCTAGATCACTATGACTAACATGTGTTTTGCAGAGGCAAAAGTGATTAAGTTAGGTCATAACTGATGAATGTGAATGGGCTTAATGGTATTCATGCCCCCAAGATAGAATTCGCTTTCAGTTTCAAAGGATGGAGCAATAAGGTGAAAACTAGGCTAGCTCTTAGTGACACAAGGTGTGAGAAGGGAACTAAGTATAGACTAGGGCTTTGTTTTTCCTTTGACTGTACTATTAAGGGAGGTATGAGGTTAGTAGCTTGACCTAGGAGAATTTGGGAATGTCAGTGTATGAACATTTGTCACAATCTCTCCTAGAGACCCTACAAACAGCCCTTGAGATGGTTGGAGCAAACCCCCTCCAAGAGACTTGGTGAGAAGAAGTAAAGAAGGGGATGAAAGAGACTCTGGACGAGTTGGCCTAGGACGCCCCGGACCATTGGAAGTGGTCCGGTGGTCCTGCTTTAGGCAGAGTTCTGAGGAAAGAGCTCCGGACCACCTGTCTGGAGGGCTTTGGACTAATCTTGATTAGTCCGGTGGCCTTGATTTGTGAAGAGAGCCAGAGAGAAGGCTCCGGAGTAGTCCGACGCTTCTCAGAAGGAGACTTGATCTATGCAGTAAGCTCTGAGGCTCCAGACTAGGCACCAAACTATTGCAAGTAGTCTGGTGGTCCCTGTTTGAGTGCAGATTTGGAACTACCTGTGTGCTCTGGACCAGAAGGATTGGTCCAACGGTGTGAGCTCCGGACTAGTCCGGTGCCTTCGCAGAAAGAAGAAAAAGCACAAAACAACTAGTTAGAGAGGTGGGGAGTATTTATAGTTGATCATCTCGTCCCAATTAGCTCTCTTGGCCATTGTTACACTTGAAGGAACCTTGAGAGAGTTCTTGGAGAGCCAAGTTCCTAGAGAGGAAGAGATTTGAGAGATCCAATTGAGTTCTTCCTCCCTAGAGTGATTGGGAGTGACAAGTATGCATCCATCCACCTTCCTAGCCTTGAGTTGGTCAAGTGAAGGTCTTGTGCTTGTTACTCTTGGTGTTCGACAGCACCTAGATGGTTTGGTGGTGATCGGAGGAAGGTGATCGCCGGAAGATTGTTGGCGGCCCTTCTCCATCTTCATGTGATCGGTTGTGGGCGATTCACCGAGCCGGAGTGGCGAAGAATCAGCCCGTAGAGAGCACTCATCCCTTGCGCAAGATGGAGGGGGAGCTATACCTTGCGAGGTGCTCCAATGAGGACTAGGGGGAGTGTTGACTCCTCGATACCTCGGGATAACATCACCATGTCAAGAATTCTCTTTCCCTAGCTCTTTACATTTCCGCCTTTACATTCCATGTTGTTCTTACCGTTTCCACTAGAATTGCTTAGGTTGTCTTTCAATTGTATGCCTTGCTACCACTTTCTAGCTAGGACACACAACCGGTAGGCACTAGGGGGTGATTGACACTTGATAGGTTTTCATATTTGCTTTAGAAAATTAAAACAAGCCCAGTCACCCCCCCCCCCTTCTTGGGCATCTTGATCCTTTCAGGTACATTTTGAAGAACCACCTGTCATGTGTATGTGGGGTGTTAAATCCAACTATGGCCTAGTCCCTTTAGAGCTTAGAATTGGTCATTATTGTTGTCATACGGTTGACTTTATTATTCTTGAAAACCTACAATTAATTGTAATTTTTTTAATAAGAATTATGATATAACATTTCTTGTTTCTTTGAACAGAGCACAAGGAAATGCAAGTAGGAATCTTATGATGGTCAAGCTAGGTTTTTGATGAATTGAAGAGGAGGCAGGTAGTTGCACGAACTAGGGGGTATGGCCCTGATTACGTGCATTCATATTTTTAAAGGCCGGAAGACGAACATGCGTGAGTTTGCTCAAAAGAGTGGTATTCGTAACTCCATCGATGTATGGCTTAAGAAATAGTATTCCCACAAAACATAGATACAGTTAGTAAAGAAAGAAAATAGAACTAACAAATTGATGATACAAACATGGTGTTGTGTCAGTACATCTAGCAAGTCTATGTACTCCTTGTTCCTACACCGTGTATTCCCTCTAACTAACTCAGCTTCGTTCTAGATCTACGGAGTAGTAGGTAGTATATCATGCCTGTTCCATTGCTGCATGCAACATTTGAGACATTTAATAAATGAAACCTTAGTTATATGTAATAACTGAAAATGTATGTATTGAAAGGAGTACTTATAGGCAGTCCATGTAGCACGGGTCTCCGGGACATGCCATCTCTCCCAACACCATACCTACAACACGTATGAGCAACTGCCAAGGTTCGCATGTTCTGAGGTGCGAGGGCATGCAACACAAAGCTGCCGATACGACCATGTCAGGACCGCGCTACCCTAGCTGTATGCAGCAATGTTCCCCATGACTATCGTAGTATGTTGAGGAAAATCTAGGAGATGGTGTTCCCCATCACGTTTGGGAACAAGAAAGCCCCAAGAAAGTGCTAGAGCCACACTTTGGCATATCTCTCAACCATTGCCTCATCAGCATCAGGTGGTAGGAAATCGAACCACTCTATGATCCGTGACGATGAAACACCTAAAGTCTTCCTGAAATTCACCAAACACATGAGTTTTTATGGATTAATAAACAATTCAAGAATCCACTAGGGTTCAATTGCTTGCTTATTTTTCCTTGAAACCTCATCATCAGGTGGTGCATAGCCACAAAACTGCTCCACCAGGTCTCTCCAGTGGTCGCTATTGACAATACCCGATATGGGAAGACCAGACAATCATAGGCCAAAGATAGCCTCGATGTCCTGGAGCATAATCGTCATATCGCTGCAAGGTAGGTGGAAAGCGTGCGTGTCAGGCCTCCACCTATAATATGTTGAAAAACCAATGTTGGTTAGCACAAATATGTTAACAAATTGTTAGAGGAAAGCAGAGAGACTCACACCTGTCTATAGTTCCACTAAGTAGTGCAAGGTCAAGTGGCGGAAGCCCAGCGTTGACAACATGGACAAGCTCGAGGAAGTCAGCTTGCTGTATGTACGTCATGTAACGCTCATCCCACTAGTGCGGTTGGGTGTGTGTGCATGGCCTTAGGGGAGGGGGCAACTGCACTGCTACGTCGGTGTCAGTCAGGGAGGAAGCTCGATGCTCCTCATCGTACTCCACCTCAAGAAGGGGGTACACCGGGTGCTGCGTGGGAGGAGCCATCCTAACACAAATTCATAAACAGAGGGTTAGAACATAAAATATTAATAGTAAGGTATATTATAACATTAGAACAGAATATGAAAGAAAATTTAGAAAACATATGAAAGACAAGTTTGTCGTATGCACTTGCTTCCCTATTCGTCTATGCCTGCTAGCCTTGTGACAAGGTTCTTTCTAAACGAAGCAAAGATTCTGACCACGGGTCACATTAAAGTCTCCACCTCCATACATGTCTTGCTTGTATCCTCTCATAGAGTCCATGTCACCGTTTAGTTGCTTCTTCTTCGTCCTACTCTTCCCTACGTCCTTGAGGTCTAGATGAGGCACGTAGTCAGCACCATGATAAGGTGACCACTATGTAGGTTCTAGGTATGGCTTGAAGCTCCTCTCCCAAATACTAAGGGTGTTCAAATGCGGATACATGCAATGGGTAGCTTGGGCTATTTGGAAAAACAAAGAATAGATCCTTCATCCCTCTTTGTTTATCATTCGAATCACGGATTCGTTTTTCTTTATTCAATCTGTCCTACCTTCCTTATATGTGGAATCTTTCAATCTATATATTATTTCGATTTATGTATTGATAGAATCTATAGTTTTCTTATAGAATAAAAAAGGGCGACATGTATGTTAGTGCATCAAAGTCATATCCATAGACCCAGCAAGCGGTGATCATATGAGAACATGGGGCGTGTGTGATCCGAGGGACATTGCAACTGCACTACTTTGTCAAGATTGACTCGGTAGTTATGTCCACCATATCATTCACCACCCAAGCTTGTGCCACCTTTTCCCCGTACACGGAAGACATGATGGCGAGGTCCATATTGCTCTACAGTAAGGTGCTTGGCCTATTTCTATGCATCATTCAAATGTTCTATGCCAGCCTTTCTAAATTTCCCATGCTCACCTAGATTCCTCTGTGCATGTTCCCACCTCTTAACAAAATATTCATTGCACTTATGAAATGAGTGCTTAACAATCCTAGAAACAGACAATGTCCGGACTCATGTAGATACATGATTGAAAGACTGATGCGTTCGTGGTCATGATGTCGTGCCTAAAACTTCCCTCATCATATGCTAACACCCACTTTGCCTTATTTTCCATCTGCACCTCTAGACATGCCTTACCTGCTTTGTTTGTCATTTTGTCTAATTCTCTCTTAGTCTCCTTGAAATCGTGCTCTATACATACACAACATAGCTCCTTTACCGTAGCACAAAACTCATTCTTCCTCTGCCGATGCCAGTTTTTAGCTATAAAATGACACATGCACCATCTATGCACTAGAGGAGGGAAACCATCGAGATGTTCACCTATGGCATTAAGAATCCCTGCATGACGGTCAGAAATAAAATATACAATTTGATATCGACCAAGAACTTGAACACGAAGAAGCTGCATGGACCATGACCAGGAAGCAATGTTCTCTCCCTCTGCTAAAGCAAAAGCCATGGGTACTATCTAGTCCTCGGGATGTACAACAACAGCCATCATCAATGTGCCCCTATACTTTCCCATTAAGAAAGTGCCATCAGCAAGTACCACTAGCTAACAAAATTAGAATGCATGTTATGTCTATGCAAAAGACTAGAAGACAGATAAATGGCATGCCTCAATGGGTCCTGCAAATACATACCTTCCATGTCTACAAACCATTTCAATCCTAGGTTGTAGTAATGCATTGCACATAATATTCTAGGTACCCTATTGTACGCTTCCTCCCAACTTCCCTATCTAATAGCAAGGGCCATTTGCTTAGCACGCCAAACCTTCCCATACTTGAAATCATAATTAACAAATTTGTATATGGACCATTGTTAAGAAGACAATGAAATGTCATTTTTTGTCATCAACAAGCCCTAATATATGATGAGCAAGGTAGCGTGTCGTGAGCTAGTGATGATTTTCCTTCACATTATTTGAAAGACAAGTGTGGGGTTGAACAACTTTGCTTATCCTCCACTTTCCATCACTCTATCTCCTCTGTGCATTTAACTTCTAGAGACAACCATTTTTGCATATGGCATGGTACCTCAACTCCTAGTTTGAATGAGTGACAGTGCACAGCATATGGTGATACACAACATAGTCCTCCAGAAACAACTTCATCTCTGACATTGTATTGAATGTCATACCCTTGCTAAAGATTTCTTTCTTAGGGCTGGCGGTGGCGTGATTGCGGTCTAGTGGTGGAGATGAGCTGGCTGGAGGTGGTGCAGGCTGGCGGTGGTGTGTGAGCCTTCCCTCCTAGGCGTGCAAGTGGGAGGGAATGCTTGCACGCCTACATGTATATGGCTATCACACTGTGGATCTTGACCGCTGTGGGTGCACTGGGCTGGCTTGCGCTAGGCCGTGAAGAGAGCACACACGTGATTGGGATGTAGGAGCGCATGCAAAGAGGTAGAGCAAGTGCGCCGCTAGGCCGAGGCGAGCGTGCACCGCGCTGCTGAGCTGCTGGGCTAGCGTGAGCATGCGGCTAGGCTGCAGACAGTTCTTGTTGATGGCAATTAACTACTATATTTAAAGGTCAATTAAACTTTAAAACGGTATGGATTTCATCACCAACATAGGTTTATGGATTTAATTGACAATATTCCACGAGTTTGGTGAATCTCACTACGACAATAATCATTTCTTGTGGCGGTCACTTTGCCTTTTCTGCAGCGGGCAAAGCTGTCCGCCATAGTGGAAAGGACACTGTAAATCGCGGCCTCCCAGTGGTGGGCGTCTTTGCCCATTGCGGTAAATCTATTAACCGAGGCAGACACATTAGAATGTCCGCCTCAGTTAATCATTTTAAAAAACAAAAAAAACCCACGAGCCCGTCAACAAGCCCATTTTTTAGCGCGTTGACGAACCCGTTCAGAGCCTGCCGCCGCCGCACCTCGCTAGATCCGCTGCCAACGGGGCCCGCTTCGCCGGGTCCGCTAGGGAAGATCCGCTGCCGCTGATGGTGGTGGTGGAATTGGTCACCAAATGAGATCCGCGGCTGCCCGGGATCGGGCCGCCTCTCGCCGGATCCGCCTTTGATTCGCCGGATTCGCCGCCGCCTTCACTGACGGCCGAGCCTTCACGACGAGCCCTGCCACCGGAGACGTCGACGTCAGGGCGCATCCCGCCACCGGAGATGCTGGATTCGAAGGACGGTGACGTCAGGGCGCATCCCGTGCAAGCGGTGCAAGCCACCCACGCAACATCGTTGCTGGGGTTGATGGCGACGAGGAGCACCTACGAGCGCGCGGGCGATTCCGACGCGGGGGACAGAGACGCGCAGCGCAAAGAAGAGATGTGCGGTGCAGCGCGGAGAAAGAGAGGCGTGGCGCGGGGAAAGAGACGCGCACGGTGCGGGGAGGGAAGCGGCCGCCGCTCTGTTGAATTAGAGAGGGTGTCTGTTGAAAACCCTAAGACTTGGTGTGTATATATGACGATGGATATTGGGCTTGTCTTTGGGCTGGTTGGGCCTCAATCTTTCCCGTGACGGGCCTCATAACCTGCCCGCCGCGGTAAATCGATTTACCGTGGCGGACTACTTATGACGTCTGCCACGGTAATCGATTTACCGCAGCGGGCAAAAGTGCCTGCCACGATAAATAAAAAATGTCCACTACGGTAAATCATGAGATTTACCACAACGGGCAAAAATTGGTGTCCGTCTCGGAGGGTTTATTCGAGATGCTGCATAAGTTCTTTTTTGTAGTAGTGTCTGTGATTTATAGGGATTAAACAGGAAAAATAGTACGAAGGAGAGTCCTATCACAACACGTCAATATACACAAACCAGACCGACGTTAACACAATAATACTCTAGAAGATCGTAGAAGACACTTGAGCAAGCAAGGAGGTGAGAAGTCGCCAGGTGGGGCCGGCCGGCCCCAACCCTTGGCCAGCCAGCCTGGGGAGAGTCCCAACCTCGTACTCCTTCATATGGCGGTGTCCTACCGATCTATAGATTGCATTTGAGCCATTGTTCAAGGTCGGTTTGATCCAAGGGTCACGGTTCATCTCGCCTGTCTATATAAGGAGACCCAGACCCCCCTAGAGCCATCCTGAAGGGCATCCTCAGATATCATCTTCATTGTTGAAGACATGATTGGAAACTAGGGTTTCTAGTGGAAGGAATTTATAGCCCTACTTCAAGTTTAGAATTAGAACTAGCTAGATTCAAATAGAGTTGGGCGTTGCTCAGGATTCGGGATCACCGTCGGGAGGTCTGGTAATTCTATTGTATCTTGTTATTCGACTTTATACTACTTTAATATTATTATGTTTATATTTATTATGTTCTTAGTTTATTCTAGTTGTATATTTGATATAGTTATAATTAGTAATGATTTTATGCATATGCTCGTAAAGCGCTTAGCTCAATCCTCGAGTGGGTTAAGTGGTATAAATAGTCTAGCGTGGTGCTTAGATTATATTTACCTATGAATGTACCCTATATTCCGTGCCATGTGGTAGATCGTGGGTGTGACATTCCTATTGAGTCCTTTGTAGTCCACTACCCGAATATAGGCCAAGCAGAAGTTATAGTTATGGGGGAGAAATTGCTTTGTTCTTGATTTCCCTTAGTAATTGTCCTTATGCATAGATGAAGGATTAATTATGCTATAGAAGATAGTGATAGTGTATATACTAGAGTGAACATAAGACTTAGTAATTATGAAATGACTTAGGAATCTAATCTCTTAACTTATCTCCTATTTTAGATCTACTTGAATTATGAAGTCTCACTCTATCTCTGGAATTCCCATTGTTATCTCAACTATTATCATAAGTATGTTTATTTATTAATATATCTAGCAATTACTCTCTTATAATTAAACCTTGTTAAGCTCTTTATGGTAAAGTATAAATAACGATACCTGGAACATTCTTGGGTGAAATGCCACAACGGGTGTTTTTTATCTGTGCGCTTGCGGATAATCTTTATTCTATATCTTTTCTGTAAGTGACATGATCATAAGTACAACCACATTTCTAGTATCATATTAGGGATGACAACTTAACTTAAGTGATGCTAAGAAATGTGACCTAGTATTTTTGGCGCGGTTGCCAAAGAAATCTGTTCCTGGTAATGATGTTAGAAATGCCAACAAGCATTTCCGGTGCCATTGTCGGGGAGCTTTATGAAATTTTTATATTGCTATTAGAGAAATTGATCAAATGGATACTTATAGATAAAACTCACAACTGGTACCTCTGTCTTGGCAGGCTTACCCTTGTTTGTCTTTATTTATATCTTATGTAGGGTAATACTGGTTTGGTTGTGATCCATCAACTTTCAAATTAGAGAATCAACCCATTAGAAGAAGATCAACATCAGTAGTGACTGACAAGACACTGCTTGAGTACTCTACTCCAAGTGTTAGGCACATTCATACTAGACCAACACTTGAGACGATTAACCTCGAGTTTGAGCTAAAGCCAAGCCTCGTCAACAAGGTTCAAGCTACTACATTTAGTGGAAAGGCACATGAAGATGTTAATGCTCATCTGCAAGATTTTCTGGAGATTTGGAGCACCATCATCATCAAGGACATTAACCAAGACATCATATTCCTTTGTCTATTTCCGTTCTCGCTGGAGGGAAGAGCGAAGTAGTGGTTCTATGTGAACAAAGAAGATTTCATCACTTGTGACACATGTTCAAAAGCCTTTCTATCAAGATTTTTCCCTAAAGGCAAAACTAATGCCTTAAGAGGAAGGATCTCCAACTTCTAGCAATAGAAAGGAGAATCCACTCCAGAAGCATATGAGCGCTTCAAGACTATATTTCAGAACGCCCACATCATGGAATGGAAGACTAATTGCTCATGCAAGGGTTTTATTATGGACTCACTAAAGAGCTCATGAGCAACTAGATGTTACTGCTAGAGGATCATTTTTGTCACTCACTCTGAGAGAAGCTGAAGCCTTCATGGATAAAATAGTTTAGAATCGGAGCTGGAAACAAGATAACATTCATCATTCTCACCAGATTGAAGAAGTTCTAGAAGAAGTGTGTGCACTATCAACCAAAATGGATGCACTTTTGGACTGGCTTGAACAATGAGTTAACTACAAGAGAGATCGTCAAGCAATTCAAGGTGCATTTGATGCTTAGAACATATGTGGAGAGTATCTAGAGATGAAGTTCTTAGATAATCAAGAAAATACAAATATCATCAATAACACTTACACACATTAGAAGCAAGAATGGAATCAACAGAGATAGTCTACTTATCTAGGTAAGTACTTAGGCAATTTTATTAGTTCTTCTAATTTTAAACAACCACCATTGAGAGATTTAATCTTAGAACAAGTCAGTATTAATGATAATATTGTAAAAAAGCTTGCTTCTAATGATAAAATTTTAGAGGATATAAATGTTAAAATGGATGACTTTTCTTCTGCCATAAAAGATCAACTTAATAATAAAAAGATAGAAAAGCAATTAGCATATATGGCCGCTGCTTTGCCTTTTGCCACTAACCCTAAGTAGGTCAAAGTTATAACCACTAGAGGAGGTAGAGGCACTCATGATCCTCCATATGCAAAGGGGACAAAGAGGAGGCAAACAACACCAGATGTACCAATAGTGACAGAAGAAAAGAAGAATGATAAAGTTATAGAAGTTGAACCACCAATGCAAGAGATGCAAGAAATGTAGTCCCTCACCTACTTCTATAGTTAAGGGCGATAGATATGGGGATTTTCAATGCCCCAGGAACTAGTATAAGCTCAATCAATTGAAAGCGGTTCCATATGATTCAGCTATCGGAAGCTTGCAATATGCTCAAATGTCTACACGCCCTAACATAGCGTTTGTTACCACATTTGGGGTTACTTGGCAGATTTTCAAAGTAGTCTAGTACTAGAACATTGGAAATTGGTAAAGAAAGTCTCGTGTTATTTGCATGGAACAAAAGGTCCCATGTTGCGTATAGAAGATCATATTCACTCTAGGTCGTGGGGTACTCAGACTCTAATTATGCGGGAGATGATACAAAAATCCACGTTAGGATATGTATTCACTCTCACACGAGGAGTTATTTTATGGAAAATCTCAAAGAAAGCCATCACTACATCGTCCATAATGTATGCCGAGTTTGTAGCATGTTATGAGAAAATAGGGCAAGTGAACTGGATAAACAAGTTCATACCTGGTTTGAAGGTGGTTGATGACATCTATAGACCACTCAAGTTATACTACAATAATGATCCAGCAATACAGTATATGCTCACAACAATAGGTCAAGTGGTGCTACCAAACACATTGACATAAAGTACGAGAGATCATGTTATAAATCTTGAGCATATAAGTACCATAAAGATGCTCATGGGTCCACTCGCAAAAGGCTTGACACCCAACATGTTTAGAGAACATGTAGTTGCATGGGTTTAAGGGAAAGCCTATGATTCCTGGACAAAATAAAAGGGTCCAAAGTTAACGTATCTATTCTAGATAGAGACGTGTATTGCAGCTATTAAGTCTATTGGCGATTGAACGTGATGATCACACATTCTCTATACATTAATCTATGATAAAATATGGAAAGAGTAAATGTATAAGGTGGGATCAAGGGGGAGAATATTGGATAGATCTCCCACAGCATGGTCCAATGGCCATATGGGCTTTGGACTCGTGCACTAATCAGGGTCGCCTAACCTTACATAGTTGGTAGGCCCCGTCACACTGTGCTATATAAAAAAGGTAGGGGCCAACGACTCTATTCACGAGGTTCACCGTGAGCTAGCCTTCCCACCAAAACCCTAACCCTAAAGCCGATCTGAGAAGGGCACAATAAGTGATGGGAAGCCACTGCCACATCGCTTTTGTTTCCACGATGTCATCAACTTCACTGAGCTCTTCCTCGACCGTCGTTGCCCATGCGTAGATCTACACCATCGAACTAGCCATTGCCTAGAGCTCGTTCACTAGCCTCTCAAATGGTCAGTGACCTACATCTCAATCCCCCCTTTCTGAATCTCTCTTGTTCATCTCAAAAAGCAAACACTACAAGAGATCAGGCCTTCTATGAGAATTAGAAGTTTATCTCTTGTCATAGAAGGCCCGTCATTAAAGACCTTCTACAACAATTACAAGCTATCTTTGTGACAATTGCAACTATCACAAAAAATGTCATAGAACAAAAATTGTCATAGAAGGTCTTTAATGATGGGCCTTCTATGACAAGAAATAAACTTCTAATTCTCATAGAAGGCCTGATCTGTTGTAGTGAAAGTTTTTGCGCTATATCTAGACCTAGGAGGTCCAACAGTTCTATCACCCTTCTTTTCCGGTTGATGGCTCTCCTCATCGTTCGCCTCCGCCTTTGCCTTCCCCACCGTGCATTACCTATTTTCCTCCTGCTCCTAGGAGCGAGGACATGTACCCCCTCTATCCCGCCTCTTTGGGGCCAGAACGGGTAATAAGGTCGCTTCAAGCCGGGAAGACGAGGAGGTGGTGGTGGATGGCAACACCTTCGACATTTATAGCTTGAACTTCTCATTCGCTTGAGGCCAAGGTCTCTCCTAGACACCCTACCTCATCGAGCGACTATTGTTTGCCTTCATTGACCCTCCAGTGCCGGTCCCTTCCTCCACGAGTCCCTTGCCATGGCTCTACTCATGTCGATCGAGCTACTACTTCCTCCATGGGTGCCATGATCTGTTGATGTGAATCCTTGGCGGAGAGAAATGTCCTTCATGAGTTTTAGCTTGATCTTCCATGAGGGTGTGCAGCTTACTCTACTCAGGCCAAAAGAAACCCCAAACCTGTTCTACTAGGTTCCTCCATAACTTGCATATGTCATGGTCACTAACTACCCCAACATGCACTAGTATGAGGGTAAAATTAAGGAATCCTTTGCTGGCTTCTGTGAAGTTATAGAGATCAACTTTGCCTGGCTCACGACTGATCCTTGAGGTTAATGAATGGTTGGAGATTCCTTATGAAGTCGGGGTCTCAGAAAAACAAGGGGTCGACCATGCAGGTACTATTGCACGTGTGCTACCCATCCGAGTCTAGCATCATCATGACCAACTTGATGATGATGGGAACCTTGCCCCCTTCTTCCACAACCCACCACCTGCACCCCTATCGGGTCTCTGCTGGGTCCTGACGAGCCATTCTAGTGTCAGCGATTACGTGTCCCCTCTCAACATGTGGCAAACAAACTCTTTCCTGCTCAGGATTTTGCTGTCGGGCTGGGATCCAACACACTCTAGCACCGATATCCTCGACCTCCTAGGATCAGGTTTTGGGCATGGCTTTGTCATGACCAGGCTCATGTCACAACCAATGGAGACTGCTACTCTAGCCCCAATCTCCACGGTCTCCAGGCCACCCAACGTTCGGGACACTTGCGCCTAGTTTTCCACGGTCACTATCATCTGAATTGACCATGACTTCGTCAATCTTCAACTTCAACCACACTGCATCACCTTAGCGCTCAACTATAACACCTGAATTTTGATCCTAATTTAAAAATTAAAAATCACTAAAAATTTGAACTTTTTAAAACTCTAAAAAAAACCAATAATCACAAACTCCAAAAAGATTTATTCACCTACACAAGATTTATTTCAATCCATCAAAGAATTAATTTTGCATAATAAAGAATTGACTTAGTAATACAAATTACATGAGTGACATTGTTTGGATTGTTTGTTTGCTTGACGAACATATGGTGGTACTCTCTTTTGAAAAAATATATTTGAAATTGATTTTAAAATCATTTCAAAACAAGGAATAGAAAAGCATATGAAAAATAGAAAAAGAAATGAAAATAGGGAAAGTCACTTGGGCTTCCTCCCTCTTCTCTTTGGCCCATGGACACAGCCCTTTCCCTCTCCTCCCCTTCCCGAGATCACTATTCGACCCAGCTCAATCGTAGCACCTCCTCTCCCTTCTCTCTCATGGGCCTAGCGTGTCATCATCATTGCCTACCTCTTGCCGGCAACACAAATGCCACATCACGACAAAGTAGCCTCGGCCGCATCGCCACACGTTCTGCTCCAGCGGACGCAGGAGAACTCTGGAAGCTTCCTAACCCACTGCTCACTCTCTCTCTCTTACCCACTCTTCCTCTCTACTTCTCTCTACCTCACTCTTCCACCATGGCCACGCGGACGCTCAACGTCTGTTGACCGTTGTGGGTGTCGTGGATAATCTCGAGCTTGGGAGGATACAGACAGTGAAAGCCCTAGTTTGTTTTTGGATAGTTGATGAAATCTTATGTACTAATTTATGGTTCTAAGTGTGAATTGAGATTAGTTGGTACACACCAAGTGGTGTAGCAAGATGAATTCCATGGTGGTACTAATGGACATGTGATGATGATCAAGCTCTAAACTTAGAAAGAAGAAAAAGAAAACAAAAAGAGCTCAAGACAAAGGTATATTTGATAATGACATTTTGTTTTGCCATTCAAGACACCTAGAGAGTGTGAGTAGATTTAGGATAGATAGTCATACTATAAAGAGGAAGACATTTATGTGTGAAATGTGCATTTAGATTCTAGTGGGTGCTAACGATTTGAATGGTAAGAAAAAGAGATATGAAAGACATTAACTAACCCTTTTGAGCGATGTCCTTCAAAGAAACCAAGAACAAAACCTTCCCCTTGTATTTGGCTATTTTTAGACCTCCAAGTTCACCACCAATGGAAAATTACTTTTTGTAGAGTTGTGGTTGGGGAAGGAAGAAGCAACATTTATAACCTTTTTTTACTGGCGTTAAGCCAACCACCAGCGTAAAACAAAGACAATGACGCATGACTTAAGGCAATGCCAATGTAAATCTATTTACTCACTACTGCAGAAAACCAAATCAGTGCCAGTTCAAAACCCCCCCTTCAGTGGTGGTTTTTGAACCAGCACAACCACTTCGGCAGTGATGAGCCCATGACATCACTGCTGGTTTGTGTTACAAACCGGCAGCGATGCTTGAGCCGTCACCACTGCCGGTTTGTGTGCCCAATCGACAGTGAAGGATGATATATCGCTGTCGGTTTTATTTGAACCGGCAGTGATATTATTTTTACAATTTGCATTTTATTAATTGTTTTATTTTCATTTGGGGTTTAGGGTTTATGGTTTATGGTAGAGGTGGTGGGGTGGGAGGTAGTGGAGGTGTTTGCTATCGAACTATTTGATATCGATGTGAATTGAAGGTGGTTGTGGACCAGCGACAATACAAACCCATCACACATTTATAATAATTATTACAAAACATCCAAACAAAACTTAAAGTATCGAATTAATTGTCGCATTACAATAGCCTTTCGAGGCGGTCTTTTCCGTAGTTCTTCTTGAAGTTCTGACTCTTCACAATGGCTAAAGATCCTTCCCTGCACACTATCTCATCCAGAATAAGAGTCGCTATCTCCTCTTGAAATCCTTTTATCTCAAAATGTAGCAACCTTTTGTGGTTCTGTTCTTTGCACTGTAAATTGATACAAGATGATATTGAGATGCACATAGGTAAGACAAAACAATAGAATTAAAATGAGATGCCTATGTACCATGGAATCTCCTATTCCTATTTTTTCACCAAAGTAGCAAAGCATTGCCCACATCACATAGAACCCGCATTCGTTGTTCCCCATTGGTTGTTCTATGGTCCTGACCCCCTTCATATATTGCACTTTGAATGGGTCTCTCCATTTCTTTTGCATCCTGGGCTCCACATTTATCCAATCAGGTAACGCTTTCATTCTATGTGACAATGTAAATGAAGTGTGAAGGCTGAGGACATTAATTACAATATCATATGTGATTGAAAAGTGTTGTGATATTGGGTTCACTTACTTATTTAGCACTGTGACTAGGGGATCAATAAGATTAAGTGGCTTCTTCCTTGAGTCCCACACCTCGATAGTTGAATCTTTAAGACATATATCTACGAAGACATAATGGTTGCTGCAATCACAAATTCCATGTTATTTAATGACATATCAAGAAAAAAACACTTAAGTAAGGGTCGAGAACACATACTCGCAGTTGTAGGTTAGCAGTACGTTTGATTTCAGGAGTGTGAACATTCTTTCAAACTCAATCTTCAAACTCTTTGATACATAGGGATCTGTGAGACCGGCTTTGCATGTTGTCTCATTTACAAGGATGGGGTCCAAGAAGTCAAAATTGCTCTTTCGCTGTTTAAAGCATAATTTTGCCATACACCTGCAAATAAACATGGATATAGTTTATTATAACGTTGTTAGAGTATGGTACTTACAGAGTCCATAACATCATAATCTGTGCATCCAGCGAGCATCGTTGAAAGAGTTGAAAGAGGTCTTCATAATAAATAGTATGCACAACTTCTTTAGGATGATTAAAAATCAGACAGGAAGGTATGCATATTTCAAAGATTGCTATCTTGTCCTAGCTGCTGTTACTATCTATGATATAATAATCATGCAACTGTCGCATGTTTGTTGGCAAATCTCTATACTCATGTTGGTTGGCGACCATAGGCTTGCCTAGTTGAAACTTGTACACAATCGTGGCATTTTGAAATTCGGTTTTTCCGTAATAGAGATTTTCGGCCTCCTCCATGCTTATGTTTAGTTCCATGGACAAGTTATGTATCTATAGCAAATCTAATGTGTGTATTTCTCTAGCTCTTTCTTGATTACCCTTATTTTTGCTTTGCCTTTCAAATTGGCTCTGTGATAAGTGCTCAGGTATATAAGCCAATCGTTCAAACAAGGCAGGTTGGGTGGCCTTTTCTACAATCTAAGCTCGTAGAATATCGTCCTTAGTCGGCGCTAGCTTCCGCCTTTTACTAGTCATCTTGGGATCTTTACCAACCGAATCTGATGACCTCTTCTGTTGCGAAGTCGAACCTGATCTAGTGCTAGGCCGTCGAGATCCCAGTCCTAAGGACTTTGAAGCTGGTGCAGGAGGAGGAGGAGGAGGAGGAGTCTTCTCCTTTGGCGGTGGAGAAGGAGTCTTCTCCTTTGGCGGTGGAGGAGGTGTTGGTGGATCTTGACGAGGAGAGAAACCTCTTGACGGAGGCGATCGGGATGATTCACTATCATCCTCATCATCCGAAGATGGCTGCTCATCTAGCTTGATGAAGCGTTTGCGCCAGGCGACATGAGTGCCCAAGTTGTGAACTAGACGCGGCCTATCTTCCTCCACTAGGAAATCAATATATATCTTATTGTACTTCTTGTCCAAGATCTTATCAATGCTGACCCTGGCATACTCGAGTGTCACTAGCTTGCCATGAATGATGTTCTCTCCTCTAGGAAATGCTTGTTCGACCGCCACCTTGTCTTTGGTCCACTGCTGATGGATGTACAACCTGACATTCACAGGTTCTTTTATGTCGTCCACCGGATGAGGAGCATTGACCTCTTCTTTGTCAGGCATAGGGGTTGAGCTAGAGCTACTGCGGCCCTTGCCGGGCACTGGGCTATTCAAAGCCGGCAATGCCTGCGGCCCTTGACTCGAACACATGGTTTGCATAGCGCTCATAACTTTTAGCAGCTATCCGTGCTTCCATGCTCTATTCTAGCTCATGTCGCATCCTTTGGAACTCCTCTTCTCTTTGCGTTCTAGCCCTCGCCCCGCTCCTATAGGAAGCGGATTCACCTTCAAATGCTTTCTCCCAAGGAACTACCCCGGCTCCTCTAGTGCGACCAGGGTGCTCCTTGTTTCCAAGTGCTTGCGTGAGCACGTCATTTTCTCTATCAGACTTGCGGGCCCCTCTATGCACTTTCTCAGTGAGCGTGGAAATCTTCTGGAGGAGATTGGTGATGGGTTGAGCGTTGGCGGAAAGGATCCCGTCAGCATTGTATTCTGCCCCCCTTGTGAGTAGGTAGTTCACTGATCTAGGCTGCCAATCGCTTGTCTAAGGCGTAATGCCGCTCCGCTCTAGTTCATCGACTCGGGCTTCCCATTCCGGAATCTTCCTTACATACCCACGCGATCCTAGGCGGTGAGGATTATTTCCCTAAGTGAGTTTGCTTTATTTCTTTCGCTTGATGCCTTGGCCTCTTCGGATAGCTTGTAAGCCTTGAACTCCTCCCAGAAGTCCCTCTGCTTGCTGAGTTCACCTCCGCAAAATTTGGTTCTTTTCCTCCTTTATTAGCTTCTGCAACTTTCCCTTGAAATTCTTGAAGGAGTGACCCATGATTTCCTTGGCTTTCTTCTTGACTGTCGCCTCGTCACAATCATTAGGGAAAGTGAAATACACTCTGAGCTTGTTCCAAACTAGTTCCTTCTCACTTTTTGGAACCCTCCACAGGTCTTGCTCACTGCCATTCCACTTCCTGTATTTGATCGAGATGAAGTCCCTTACAAGTGCCCCGATGGTACTCTTGTATGGGTCCAATGCTTTAATAGGCTCCACCAGCTCCCCTACTTGGTTGAACTGAGAGATGTGTCAGCATCTACTTGTCTGAGGGAGCTTTGTTGCACCAAGCTTAGACCTGCTGGTACCCTCACCAGTACTTGGACCTTCCGGCGGAACCTGCTTCAAAATTTATAAATAAGTCCTCATCAAACTTTTTTGGCTAGCTCTACCGTGTTTTTAGGTATGACCTAAGATTATATACCTCGTATCTTTGTTCTAGGTCCAGCATATGGCTAGGGATCCATGGTCTTTGATCCCCTTGCTGGTTGTCATCGTCTCCTTGGTCACTGCCACCGCCACCATAGTTGGATCCTGTGGCGCTTCGGTCGTAGGGCGACGGGTGGTGAATCGGCGCTTAATTGTCATGTTTCTAGACATATATTTTGATTATTGGTATTAGCTTATAGGTAGATAGATAGACTCAACCATTTCATTTAGATATACATAAGTTATAAGTGATATGGGGGTTTACAAGCTATCTCTCTATAGATATACAAGCATAAGTGAATCATATATACAAGCATAGGATGATGACATATATATAGCTATCTTTCTCTCTGTCTCTCTATATCTCTCTCTATCTATCTATTTCTATGGGTAAGTCATGCATCTCCACAAAATGTGCCTCCACAAAATATAGATAAGTATATAGATTAGTCATGTATCTCCACAAAATGTGCCTCCACAAAATATAGATAAGTATATAGACAAGTATATAGCACATACATCTCTCTATCATGAACTAAGGGTTTGACATATATATAGCACAATTACATAAGTCATGCTATACATATATCTAATCTATCTCTCTATCTCTCTATATCTCTCTAATCTCTATATCTCTAAAGCCATCTATCTATCTCTCTCTATCTCTCTATCTCTCTATATCTCTCTAATCTCTGTCTCTCTAATCTCTATATCTCTCTAATCTCTCTATCTCTCTAATCTCTCAAATCTCTCAAATCTCTTAATCCCTCTAATCTCCCTCCTTCCTCTCCTTCCTTCCTCTCCTCATCTATCTCCATGCCAAGCAAGTAAGCAAAAGCACTCTGAATCCATGTAGACATTTCGTCGAACACCTATAGTGCATGGCCATAGAGCTCACCGCGTGGAGGTTAGGGCCGGATTTTGCGCTCTTGTGCTCCTGTGGTGTGTGCTCCTGCGGCGTGGAGCTCCGACCAGCGATGTCGTGGCGAGGTGGGTTGTGGTGGCCGGCGACGTCGTGGGCTGGAGCGGCGTCCTTCTCGGCGTCGAGCGGCGGCGGCGGCGGGCTGGAGCGGCGGCGTTGGGGAGCACCTGCTGCGGCGGCGTTGGGTAGCGTCGGGCAAGGGCTGGAACGGCGGCGGTGGGCAAGGGCGAGAGCTCGAGCGGCTAAGTATGGAAAACTGGCGCGCGTATGAAAATTTTGGACGCGCGCTAGCGCTTATATAGTTCGCAACATCACTGCCGGTTCCTATTAAAAACCGGCAATGATGTCCCATATCATTGCCGGTTTGTATATAGAACCGGCAGTGATGGGGGCGCATCAGTTCCGGGTTTTTGAACCGGCAGTGATAGGGAGTCATCACTGCCGGTTGGTTAGTAGAACCGCCAATGATAGTGGTGCATCACTGTCGGCTTCTTACTAACCGGCAGTGATATGGGACCTTTGTCTTTGTCTTAGAATTCAAATTACTCCTGATTTTTTACTAGAACTTGAAAAATTCCAAACATAGAAGTTGCATAATTTTTCATTGTCTACAACTTTTGCTAAAGGAGCATATTCAAATTATGTTTAGTTTTTGAATTCCATTCTGAATTTGAATAAGGGTTTAAAATTCAATTACCCCCTTTCTAATTACTCCAAAAATTTGAATAGAAGCTGAAAATCTTCCAAAATAGCTTTTGCTAGTTTTGAGGAGCTCTACATTATTGCTTATGCACTCAAGGTCTAATTATTTGTAGTTTTTGAATTCCATTTTGAATTTGAATAAGGGTTTCAAATTCAATAACCCCCTTTGTAATTACTCCAAAATTTTGAATAGAAGTAGAAAATCTTCCAAAATAGCTTTTGTTAGTTTTGAGGATCTCTACATTATTGCTTATACACTCAAGGTCTAATTCTTTATAGTTTTTGAATTCCCTTTTGACATGGCATACATCAATCAACAAAGTGGTACAACTCATCAATCTCTACAACTCCATATGATCTCAAATTCGATGCAAATTACTAAAACAACATTTCATTAAGGATTACATAGTTTATGATACTCTAACTATTCACGGAATCACGGTGCAGGCACAATGATGGCCTCATCGTGATCACTCCGGAGGTAAGCAGGTTCATCACCCTCTTCAAGGACATGTAGGGTAACGTCCGCCCCAAAAGGAGTCATTTCTTGATAACCTTTATACTCTTCTTCGTCTATCACTCCGTCGACACCGACAATCTTCCTTTTGCCTTGCAATACTACATGTAGTCTTCCATTTGTATTGTTATCCCTTGCATAGAAGATTTGCAAGACATCCTTGGCAAGGACAAAGGGGTCATCTCTGTATGCGGTCTTGGATAGATGAACCCATCCTTATCGGTGTTGATTTCATTCAGCCGAACCCACAGACAATGGTAATGAGCAACTTTCAACTGATGTCCATAGTCTAGCTCTCATATCTCATCTATGAAACCATAGTATGTTGCCTCCACCATGTCGTACTCATCGTGGGCGTCGAAACGAACACCACTATTTTGGTTGGTGCTCTTTCCGTCCTGTTTTTTTATGTAAAATGTAAAACCATTTATTTGATATCCTTGGTACATCATTAGCGTAGTGAAAGGTCCGGGGGCTAAGAGATCTAGCTGACATCCCGTCACCATTCCTAGCCTTTGGCGTCAAAACCAGTCACCGAATTCCTCCTTATGTTTTTTCTCAAGCCAAGCCTATGACGCTTATTTTGCAATAACTGCTTGTGCTCATCAATGTATGCCATCACACCGTCGGCCTACGGGAGAACAGCGAAGTGTGCTTGTCTGAAGGAGTCCACTTCGTCTATTTTGACAGCTTTTTCACCTATTGTCTTTGCCCCCTAGTCTTCCATCGTGATGAGATACTGGAACTTCGACCCGCTTGATGTCCAGATAATATGTGGAGAACTCAATAGCCTCCTCTATTGACCATCCTTCTACCATGCTCCCTTCTGGTCTGAATTTATTCCTAACATACCGCCTGAAAACTTTCATCAGCCTCTCGAAAGGAAACATCTGGTGTAGGTACATTGGGCCAAGGGCTTTTATTTGATCCACAAGATGAACAAGTAGATGCACTGAAATGTCAAAGTAAGTCGGTGGGAAATGCATCTCAAGCCTGCATAGAATCTCGGCTATCTCCTGCTTCAGGTGGTCTAGCTTGGCCCCTTCAATGACCTTTTCAGAGATCGCATTGAAGAACGAACACAACTTTATGATTGGAGCGCGGACCTTGTCAGGGAGGATACCTCGTAGGGCAACTGGGAGCAACTGAGTCATAATAACATGACAGTCATGGGCCTTCATAGAACCATAGTTAAACTTAAGTTCTCTCATGTTAACTAGCCTCTTCGGGTTCCCACAGTAGCCACTCGGTACTTTGAGATCATTGAAGAAAGAAATAAGCATTTTCTTTTCCTCCTTTTTCAGTGTCCATGATGCCACCGGAAGTTTCAAGTGGCCATCCTCAAGAGTTATTGGGTGCAACTCCTTCCTGAGGCCCAAGTGTTGCATGTCCAAGCGTGTCACGAGAGAATCCTTGTTCCCCCGGTGTTTATCAACGTGTTAAGTGTGTTACCGCACACGTTTTTAGTTATGTGCATTGGATCAAGACAGTGACGTACACTCAAAAGTGGCCAATAAGATAGTTTCCAGAAGATTAATTTTTTCTTCCAGATACTATCGGTTGGCACTGGTACTGCCGCTTCCCCCTTCCCAAGGACATTTGTGAGTTTGCTTAATTGTTGAAGCATCTGTTTCCCATCTCGATACTTTGGAGGTCCACGTTTCTCAGTAGTCCCATTAAAATCTTTTCTATTCCTGCGGTAAGTCCCATGTAGACCATCTTCTTGTTTTCTGGTAGATGTGTAGCATCAGTCCCGTCCAAGCACTCGACACACCCAGTGTATCCTTTTGTCTTCTCTCCAGACAAGCAACCTCGCCCTGACAGGTCGGTGATTGTAGCGATAAGTACAGCCTTTACCGTGACATGTTCTTTTTTGTACTCATCCCAAACATCCTTCACACCCGTCTCCCACATCTGTAGTAGTTCATCGATCACTGGTTCTAGAAGCACATCAATATCATTACCAGGTTGTTTTGGCCCTTGGATTAGTAATGGCATCTGGATGTATGACCGTTTCATACAAATCTAGGGTAGAAGGTTGTATATACATAGCGTCACTGGCCAAGCGCTATGATTGGTTCTAACCTGGTCAAACGGATTCATCCCATCCGTGCTCAAAGCTAACCACAAATGCCTTACCTCTCCACCGATGTTCTTATAGAACATAGTGTTGATAGTCCTCCAGTCCGACCCATCAGCGGGGTGCCTCAACATTGAATCTTTCTTTCGCTCTTCGTCGTGCCAACGCAACAACTTAGCTGACTTTGCATTTGCAAACAACCTATGCACTCGTGGAGCTATAGGAAAATACCACACGGACTTTACGGGCCCTCCTCTGGTCTTGCTTCCTTCATTTGATGGTCCTTGCTTGTATCGGGGAGTTTTACACTTGGGACATGCATCCAAGTCTTTGTATTCTCTCCACGGTACAATATACAGTCGTTGAAACACGCGTGGATTTTCTCAACCTCGAGGACAATTGGGAAAATCATTTGCTTGGCGAGGTAAGTCTTTTCTGCTAACTCGGTACCCTTCGGGAACAGTTTCTATAGTATACCTAACAAGTTATCGAAGCCTTTATCACTCAACACATTCGTTGATTTGAACTCCAATAGCATGATGTTGGCTTCCAGTTTGCTTATTGGACAAGTCGGATACAATGGTGTTTTGCATCCTTTCTCATGATCTTCAATTTTTTCAACCGTGAAGCACTAAGGAATCCCCCATACACATCATGTAGAAGCTGTGAAATTCCATCATTTTCCTCTGTGTCGTCAGCTAATGTATTCATAAACACATCATCATTGGTAGGCACATGTTCTGTGTAATCATGAACATGCAATAATGTATTCAGGGATACACTAGGCATGGGCACATCATCATTGCTTTCTTGTGCAACATTTTGGCCAACCTCACCATGCAAAGTCCAAATCGTGTAGTTTCTCATGAATCTCCTTGTGATCAAGTGCAATCATATATGCTCCACGTCGCCCCATTTCCTCGTATTCTTGCAGTCTTTGTATGGAAGGAATACAAGATGTGAGTCCCCAGCATTGGCTCTAGCTCGCTTGATGAAATCGTCGATGCCCGTCAAGTACCATGGGTTTGTACATGACAGATCGTACATCCACCCTCGAGCCATGTCTGCAGAGATAAAATGGGCAGAGCAGAGGAAACATAGGAACATATTAATAAGAGCTTTTTTGAACAATATTAATAGATGAAGCACATAAACATAATGTATGATCTGTCGCGGACATTTAGGGTTTAGGGTTTAGGGTTTCAATAGGAGCATTTTTTAACAATATTATTTGAAGCACATAAGCATATATAATGTATTCTTCGATATAATTTGAATTTGGTCGCGCTATAAAAGGTGAGACAACAAATAGATAACAATGGAGGCTTCATCGTAAACAACATTAATTGCATACTCTTTTTGAACAACAGTGTAGGCACTTGTTTAATTCCATTCCAAATTCCAAAACATCGACAATATTCCGCATCCCATCAAATCTTTAAATGCATGCATGGAGTATTAAATGTAAGTAAAAAATATAACTAATTACAAATTTTATCCATAATTTTCGAGACGAATCTTTCGAACCTAGCTACTCAATGATTGGACAATAATTACCCAATAAAAACAAAGTGCTACAATTTTTCCAAGTAGCTTTGGATCTAAAAGCTACAAAAAATGGACACAAATTACAACAACCCTTTTCTTGATCATGAAAATAGTATAGCTCTAAACTATGAATTTACACACAAAAGCAATGTAAACCAACAATTCTAAAGAAATATGCTTGTTACTAACCAAGAGCTAGAAGATGTGAGCATCCAAGAGTGAAGAGGAGCCAACAATAGAGTTCAAGAAATCCACCAGCCGCAACAATGGAGAAAGGAGCTCCTCACGCACTGTTCTGTACTGTTGGGACAGAGGAGGGAGAGGAGATCGAGATATTTTATACTGTAGCATATCACTGTCGGTTCAATACACGAACCGGTAGTGAAACACCACATCACTGCCAGTTGGTGGCTGGAACCGGCAGTGATAGAGCAGAGAGGAATCACTGCCGATTCATGTCACGAACCGACAGTGATGTGGTGTTTCAATGTCGGTTCTGCCCCTGCCACCAATAATTAGGGGCCTGTCAGAGCATGAACCGGTAATGATGAGACATCACTGCCGGTCCAAACACAACCGACAGTGATTGCTAATTATGTAGTATTCTATTAGTTTTTAGCTTGAGCCCACTTATTTTTTCTACTAGCATCTACTCGTTATGAACTGTTAATGAAGAAAATTACTGGCATCAAGGCCTAGTACCATTTTCTAAAAGGAATTACCCAATTTTTTTTGTAGTGTACGTAAACAATATATGGTGTAGTAAAAGCTAGCAACCTTACATTGCAATCTATACTTAGGGCCAGGTTGGCAGTTTCTTCCGAGCGGATTCTATGAATTCACTAAATACTTAAAATGCAACTAAATTCTGGTGGGAAGATGATAAGAATTACTTCTCTATTTACAATACGAGCCCACTCTCCATATCTTTCCACTGCTTCCCGTTCAATCACCGCGAGAATCATCTTAGGAAAAGAAACTCTGTTGGAGGCTTATTTATAACTCTATTACATAACATGTCCACTCTTGGAAGCTCAATGCAATATTTAGAAGATGGCCTCCGAAGTATTACTGGAGTAGGTTGCCATTTTTGCCCGGGGAGACATTTGTGACGAAACATTGGTACTGGTATCAAGCGTACTTGTTGGCGACGTGGGCGAGGTGTCCTGCGAGCTCAGCCGGCGCGGAGAACATGGCCATGTGGTCAGCGCCGGTGATCTCCCTCACCTCCGCCACGGGGCAGCCGGCGATCATCGTGTGCTGGTACGCCTCGGTCATGGCCTGATCCTGCTTACAGACCACGTACACCTTGGTCACCGCGCCGTACCTGGACTCGCTGAACGGCGGCTGGCTCTGCAGGTCGGGCACGTAGTATGAGCTCACCCGGGCCAGGCTCTGGGACAGCGTGTAGTCCTGCCGAGATCAACAATCGATTACTGGATTTTTTTTCTGATTCATTCGATCGATCATGAGACGATTCAAGTGATCAGCAGAGTTGCAAGGGAGGAGTACACGATCGAGAAGGTCGGAGTTGATACCTCCGGTGGGCTCAGCTGGTAGAGCTTGTGGCGCAGAAATTCAGGCCCCAGGAACACGGAGGGTGGGACGTGCTCTGCATCCGTGACGGTGTCCATCCAGTCTGACAAGGTAACCTTCGAGAGAGACGGCCGCGGGATAGGGGGGAGCACGGGACCATTCATATTGTCAGCAGCAGGTCACGGTTAACTAACTTAAGAGCAATTTCAGTGGAGCCTCTAAGAGCAAGTGAAGCCTCTAAACAGACCCCTATTCTAAATTTAGAGACTTGGTCTAAAAAAATCACTCCAATGCACCTTTTATTTGGGCTCTAATTTTAAGAGGGCTTTCAAAGTTTAGTTTTGTGTCCTTAGAAAAGAGACCCTCATGTTCCTCTCTCCCCAAATTAGGGACTATGACTGAAGTTGTACTTTGAATTTGGTCCTCAAATTTTGTAGGATACCTTCCAAATGGAAATGTAGGGGTTTGATTAAGGGTTTGTGGCTGGAGATGCTCTAAACACACCTCTTATTTGAGCTCCCATTTTAGGAGGGCTCTCAAATTTTAGTTTCGGATCCTCAGAAAAAAGGCCATCCTATTCCTCTCCATCTAAATTAGGGACTATGGCTGGAGTTGTATTTTGAATTTGGCCCTCAAATTTTATCAACCACCTCGTAAATGGAAGTAAATGGAAGTATAGGGGTTTGATTTGGTGCTCTGGCTGGAGACGCTCTAACGACCAACAGCAAGAAGCGTGCACTGACGTACTACCTTCTCGATGACGTGCGAGCGTGGGTTGGTGCAGTCCGGCAGGAACGCGGTGACGAACACGGCGGCCGCCACTTTCTCCGGGAACATCTCCGCGGCGAGCGCGATGCTCATGCCGCCGAAGCTGTGGCCCACCAGGACCGCCCTCTCTCCCGGCAGGACCGCCCGGAGCGCGTCGAGCAGCGGCCGCGTGTAGTCCTCGAAGGTGGGCACGTCGCGGAGCTGCCGCGAGTCGATGCCAGACGCCGCGAGGTCCGGCGCGTCCACGCGGTGTCCCGCGGCGCGGAGCAGCGTGGCGACCCGGTACCAGCACCACCCGCCGTGGCCCGTGCCGTGCACCAGGATGATGCGCGTCGCTCCCTCGGCAGCCGTCGCAAGCGCGGGCGTCGACATGCTGTTGATGGGCTACTGGCTTTTTTGGTTGGGGGGGTCTTCTTCTACTAATACGGTACAAAAGAGGTACGTTCCGTCAAAGATGAATAGTTGATGGTTTTGTGTGTCCTCAAGTGGTCGCATGGCAATCAACATTTGCGGCGGCAAGACCGCAAGACTGTGATCGATACGCCCGGGCCCGGACTGTTCGATGCTCATCCTACGAGCAACGCAAATACACATCGATCTAATACGCCAAGCATATAATGGAATACGGACGTCGTCAGTGCCTGAATTTTTGAAAATTATGAGACAACAATCTTACATAGTAACTAGTACAACTAAAAATGGGAAACTCACAAGTGGTAATTTATAATTATATTTGTCGTTTAGCCTAACAAAGACAAAATTATATGCTGTTTAGACAATGATTTTACATGAGATATACGAAAAGTGTATGTTTTTTCGTCAAAAAAAAGTGTATGTTTTTTCTAGATATTTGTATATATATAGGAGATATTAAACTGCAATATCTCTAAAAGACATGTGTTGAAGTGGATATAGGAGTGGATTTAAATTAAGTTTCACTTCAATCTACTCTAACCTATATGGTTTAAAGTAGATACATATGTATCCAAACAAGTTACGGCCGTATATAACACAAAATGGATAGTCTGGATTCATGCTTAAATATCTGTTATGTACAAATATCTATATTATATATGTGTGTTACCGATAATTTTAGAAAAACAAACTATTAAATAAGATATCACCCTGAGACCTCACTTGTTATATTTGGTTTAAAGTCTCGCATTTTTTCGCGTAAAATTCGCGAACGCGCTCCGCCGGGGAAAGTCCCGTATTTTTTCGCGTAAAATTCGCGAACGCGCTCCGCCGGGGATTCGAACCTGAGACTCGCGCGGTACCTCCTCTACCACTCCACCCATGACCCACTTGTGTCTAGATTCGTTAGTACTTCTTCATATTCTATACTAAACCGAGTGTAAAATGATTGTTTGAGCCACTAAACGAATTCAAATGAAAATGTTGTGAACTACAAAGTTTCATAACTTTTCGAGATCTACAACTTTTATGTAGCAATTTTTTTCATCCGAGGTCGTTTACAAAAATTTGAATTTCAAATTTGACACATTCAAACGTATTTTTCGATGACAAGATGATTTTAAATGAACAAGTTGTGAACTATAAAGTTTCATAACTTTTCGAGATCTACAACTTTCATGTACAAAGTTTTTCCATTAGAGGTAGTTTACAAAAATCAAAAAAATTAACGGTACAGGTATATCATTGCACTGCCGGTTTGTGGCTGGAACCAGCAGTGAAAGTGGCCATGATATCACTGCCGGTTCTAGCCACGAACCGACAGTGATGAGGAGCTTCAGTGCCGGTTCGTGGCTGGAACCGACACTGATATACTTATAGAGTTGACTTTTTTGATTTTTGTAAACGACCTTGGATGGAAAACTTTCTACATGAAAGTTGTAGATCTCGAAAAGTTATGAAACTTTGTAGTTCGGAACTTTTTCATTTGAAATCGTTTAGTGGCCGAAAAATACGTTCGAATGTGTCAAATTTGAAATTCAAATTTTTGTAAACGACCTCGGATGAAAAAACTTGTTACATGAAAGTTGTAGATCTCGAAAAGTTATGAAACTTTGTAGTTCACAACTTTTTTCATTTGAATTCGTTTAGTGGCTCAAACAATCAATTTACAAATCTGATTTTTCAAATTACGAACCGGCAGTGATGAGGGTCTTCACTGTCGGTTCGTGGCTGGAACCGGCAGTGAAGATTCATCACTGCCGGTTTTGCCAGACCCGGCAGTGATAGGCCGGCAGTGATGTTGAAATCTGTAGTAGTGTGGATTCATCCTTAAATATCCGTTTCATTTTGTTATCTACAAATATCTATATTATATATATCCGTTTCATTTTGTTATCTACAAATATCTATATTATATATATGTTACCGATAATTTTAGAAAACCAAATTATTAAAAAAGATATCAAATACTCCCTCCATCCCAAATTGTAAGTCATTCCAAGAATCTTGGAGAGTCAAAGTTTATAAAGTTTAACCAAATTTATATAGTATAATAATAATATATTTAATACCAACTAAGTATCATTAGATTCTTTATTAGTTATATTTTCATACTATACCTATTTGATGTCATAAATCTTTATGTTTCTCTCTATAATCTTTGATCAAACTTAAAATGCTTTGACTCACTAAGATTAATTCTTGGAATGACTTACAATTTGGAATGGAGGGAGTATAATATAAGCATAATAAACTCTACGAGCATGTATCTAGCTAAACTTAAACCTTGTTGACTTTTTAAACTAACTGATATGATGTGCATTTTTATTTAAAAATAAAGGAAGTATAACTATACTCGAAACAGATGGCTGCACCAGCGTTGTGGCTGCTATAGCAAGAACCCCCACCCAGGAGGAGCATTGTAGCTGCTAGAAACATGTTAAAGAAACAACAACGATAGCACTAACACGAGAATCACACCTAAGCACAATAATATTATATTGTAAAACTCAGTGGTTAGAACCTTTTATCTATTCGTCTCTCATAGTAGATAAAGGTAGAAGAATACATATATAGAAACAAAATATGAAGACTATTCTCTATTTATCTGAATATTGATGATTATAAGGTAGAGCCCCACATGTATATATATAGTTCTGCCAAGACTTAAGACTTTGATAAGAGCCCACACAACAAATAGACTAGAATTAGGATCCATCCATCTTTCTTTCTATAGTAGAGTCCATAGTTTACAACACTCACCTTGGGATAATTACCATGATATGCACATGCCTCATTAAAAACTCCATCCAAAAATCCAATAAAAATAATGATTTTGGAAGCATTCGCATTTTTAGTTGCACATATTGCCTCATTAAAAACTTGTGTGGGAATCCTTCATCTAAAAACTAATAAGAAAAACAAGTACAACCTACTTAACCTTATCGGTCATGTATTATTCACAATATTCTATTCTTCATGATCTATGCATAAACTTTAATGTTTTAGCAAATATGATCTACTTGATCCTTGTATTATTAGTGGTTTATCTTCAAGGTAGATTGAACCAAATATACTTCCCTCATCAAGTGTTTAAACTTCATTATTCATTATAAATCTATTCTAAATTAATGGTATGCAGTATCATAAACCTTTTCTTTCAAAAAGTAGGCTCACCATTCTTCAATGAATTACGATATGAATAAACAAGAGCAATATACTTCATGAATATAAAAACACTTATTAGTTGTGCAAAACAAACAATATTTATTCATCAGATTTATAGTATTATGGGATATATAAGCAACAATATTTAATATTTTAAATAGTGCCTCAAATCTTATATTAGAGTTTAAATATTTATAATTTATCCTTAGTAAAATTTCAAATTATATGTTCTAAAAATCTTCAGAATTTTGTCTGTACGAATAAATAATAAATCAACTCTTGCATTTGGTATTAGAGGATAGTTCAACTGCCAAAATTACTATTAGTCTTATATCTTCTATGATATTTAGAGGATTCACTACTTTTTTGCTAGCTTTCAATATACACCTTCTGAGTGTTTCTATGAAAACTTTTATCACCTTTATAATTCCTCATTGCTACCAATTCAGGTACATGATACCCTACGTCCAGTTCGTAGAATATATCTTTATATTGTATGTGTTGACGGTAAGAATGACCCTTTCTGTCACTATCAAAATACCGTTAACACCCTCATAATCAAAGAAAGACAAGCACGACATGAACATATTTTACTCAATAACTAGTTCCACATGTCCCTTGAATATTTAAGTGCAGGTAATGACAAATGGGGACATTTGGGAGCCAGTGGGCCCACTTAGGGGGTCGGTCGACCTCCCTGTGAGGCCACTAGGCCTCCCATGCCCCCATGATCCAAGTAGCACCTTACCAAGTGATCTTGCACCCTTGGATCCACCCTGTGCTACCTCTCAACGGTTCTAGATCAAAGCACGAGGATCCATGGGCCAACATCAAGGAGATTAAACGTGACAAACATCCCAGAAGCATCAGATGGAGTCTATGACAAGTGGGGCCATCCTCTGGAGAGAGGTGGTGGGCCACAGACCCCAATAGGGGGTCGGCCGACCTCCCCATGGTGGCCACCACCCCCCATTTGGTCCCTGACCTATGGGGCACCATCTAGAAGGAGCAGAGAGGGCCCACAAGCCAGTAGGGGGATCGGCCGACCTCCTCTAAGGTGGTTCAACACCTAGTAACCACCATACTCACTCCCCACATGCTGGAAATCAACAGCATCCATCCTAAGGCGGTTCAGAGGTCGGTTTGATCCTACGGTGGCTGATGAAGGTGACGCGGATCGCTGACGTGGCACCGGAGTAGCCCCTACTCCACCTCTAGCTATAAATAGACCCCTAGAGCTCTCTTACCATTCATGCCTCATTGGAGAAATACTACTCCTTAGTCTCTTAGCGGAGCTCTCTAGTAGTGTTATGCTCGTTGGAGGAGAGTGAGGAAAGTCTTCGGGAGAAAGCCCCGGGCCTGTCGGGAATCTTCTCCCAAGTTCTTCCTCAGCGGAGGCGAGTCTCTTGTAAGTTCATCACTTGTAAGTGACTTCTTCTGAGTTCTTTATAGCATTTAATATTCTAAATCTGATTTAGCTGTTATACAACTTTTCGCGCTTGTTCATCACTTTGCTCTGAGTGATGTGCTTTAATCGTAGGCCAAGGTTAAAGTAGTAAGAATAGTGTAGACGTTGTGTCTAGAGTAGATCTTACCTTTGTAAACCGCTTATCAAACGAATTATTTGTGGATCCTAGTAGGAGGTGACAACCCTACCTAGTCTTTGTATTCCACCACGTGTGTAAGATAAGTTCTTAAAAGGTAGGGCCTCAATACAACATGATGGTGCGGTCTGGTTAGAGTTTTGTCCTCTTTCTGATCTATCTCATCGCCTCCTGCAAGAGAAGGGCTGATAAAGCCAGTATAACCAGCTTTACCTTGTTAGATATCCTTGCTATATCGAACCTCTCAACCCAGTTATCATAGTCTCCCTTGATTCATCATAGGACATAACCATATTCCTAGTTAATTCACTTCTCGTTCCCTATGGAAAATACGATACCTGGAATACTCCCGGTGAAAACTACACTTGACAACCGTACGCTTGCAGTCTTTTATCCGTTTGCCACCTTTGGTGTCAACATTATGCTTGATTTATAATGGGTTTTTTATTGTAACTTTTTGGTATTTATCAGGGCAGGGTAGGGTTACATAGATCCCACCTTATATGGTCTAGGGTAGGGTTACATGGATCCTAATTGATTTATAGATATGTTTTCTAGTTGGTTAAAATGGAATTTAAAAATTTATTCTTTTGTATCACATAGGACCCAGTGTCCAGGCTCCCTATGCCAAGATCAAGTGCTAAACATTTGATGATATACCCTGGTTCAGTTAGGCCTCATCCTTGTTATCTTTGGCCCATCCCAGTAGCAATGGGCAGATATATGGGTGGTGAGGTACCATGGGTCCATATAACTGGTAGTAGCCCTCAAAGGACTTGATGACAAAGCCAAATAAATAGCTGTCCTTCGGGTGCCAGTACCGAAAGTCTATAAGCTAATGCTCCCAATGATTTTAATCGTGTGGGCATCTACGAGCGAGCGCATTCTTTGATCTTCTAAGAGCTTTGTCTTCCCTGCCCCGTTTGTTATGTTTGTGACTGTGTAAGTCACGGATCTTGACTATTCGCTTCCTTTTTAGTGTCTTCAATAGGGGTTATTTGAACCGAGGTGTGGGTGGCCTCTTGGGCTCACTCCAAATCATCTTCCTCCTTGATGCCCATACATCCAAAAAACAATCACTCGTCCATCTTCACCGTCATGACGTCCTTCGTCCTCTAGATTCAACATCGATGCTAGGAGAAAGCTTTCAAGATCAACTTCTACTAGTATTTGGTGGTGCAGCAATGACTTCTCATCTTAGATAGTGAAAGTTTTGCGAAGATAAGGGAGAATGCTACCATTAATTGGTTATCTAGCGATACTAATTACATATTGTGATCAAGGCTCCCAAGGTATACCACAGTGTGCTTCGTGGGGGTTGTTGGGATGCAGATGTTGATATTACCATCAAAGCACCTGCGGTGGCCCTCGGCGAGTAGGGAACGCTTTGATGTGGGTGGAGATATTCTTGTTGCGACATTGAAGTGTGCCTGATATCATTGCGGGTGCTGGTTCATTCGACTTCTGGTGCTAGGCAATCCTACTTCCTCTAGAGTAGCTAATAACGAGTGCATTTGTATCTTACGACTCCACTACAGATGTTAGTGGAAGCTTTTGTGAGGTGGTGCTTCCTCTCGGCTCTCCTAGTCTGCAGTCTAGTTGCTATAAGAGCACTGATGTGTTTTACCATTTCTCTTGCATAAGCGCATCCGACTTTTTTGAGTAACTGTCACGCGCCTAAATCAAGGCTCCAACTTCGAGCCAAATGGGACAAGATAAGTCTTCCTATTCCACCACGTGTGTAAGATAAGTTCTTAAAAGGTAGGGCCTCAATACAACATGATGGCGCGGTCTGGTTAGAGTTTTGTCCTCTTTCTGATCTATCCCATCGCCTCCTGCAATAGAAGGGCTGATAAAGCCAGTATAACCAACTTTACCTTGTTAGATATCCTTACTATATCGAACCTCTCAACCCAGTTATCATAGTCTCCCTTGATTCATCATAGGACATAACCATATTCCTAGTTAATTCACTTCTCGTTCCCTGTGGAAAATACGATACCTGGAATCAGTGGCGGAGCGTGACCAAATATAAAGGAATGGCTAATTCAATGCTAAGCACTATAGTATGTCAGTGGGGGAGGAAGACTTCAATATCCTGTTGCCTACTCCTATATTTCTTCTTCTCTCTACAGCCCCTTCTTGGATACAGAGTAGTACTAGTTTTATCTATTTTATAATCTTCATGACTTCATCAGCTCACAAGCTACTACTAGTCCTTAATGATTTTGCCGCAGCCAAGCAGGGGCCGGAGCCCAGTTTCGCCTCTACTGAGCTCTGCCCCTACCTGGAATACTCTCGGTGAAAGCTACACTTGACAACCGTACGCTTGTGGTCTTTTATCCGTTTGCCACCTTTGGTGTCAACAAGCTTTCTGGCACCGTTGCTGGGGAATGGTAGCTATCTTAACTAGTATCTTTTGGTCCTATTTTATCTTTATTTGATTTTATTCTTTCCTTCCACACACATATGGATCAAACACCACTTTTCGAATATGGTGCTCCAACGGGCGCTAGTTCGGAGCCACCTAAATCATCTCAGGCCGGTTTGGCTGTTCGTTATGAACTTCGCCCGAGTTTCATAGCGATGGTTCAAGATAAACCATTTTCTGGGGACGAAGATGAGAATCCTTACACTCACCTACGTGACTTTGAACAACTTTGTTCATGTGTCCACATCCAAGGGATGAGGCAAGGTACCCTTAAGTGGAAGCTATTTCCGTTCTCTTTGACAGGATTAGCCAAACGATGGTATGCTCGCCACGTAGATAGTGCAAAGGGAGAATGTGAGAAATTGCAAACAAAATTCTGCTTAGCTTTCTTCCCTATCTCTCGTGTCATTTGTCTTCGGGTAGAGGTCCTAACCTTTAAACAAAAGGAGAAGGAATCTCTAGGTGCGGCATGGGCCCGTCTTGTAGATCTAGCATCTTCCGGCCCTGATCTTGCTATAACTGAGCCTACAATGTTACAACATTTTTATGGCGGTCTTAGCAAAGACTCCGCACAACTTCTTGATATCTCTTCCGGAGGAGCCTTCCTGAGTTTACCCGTTAGTGTAGGGAAGAGTCTTCTAATGAAGATTCTTGAAAACACCTCCTATACTAACGTTTTTTATGAAGGACCCGCGGAAGAACAAAAACTAGACCCCAGACTAGAAACAACATCGATAGCCGAAACTCTTCCTTCTAAATCCCAAGATTCTGTTATCGAACCTGAACCACCAAGGGAAGAAGAAATTCAACCCTTGAAATTCCCCCTTGATATCGAGGCTAATTTATTTTCCAAATTTGGAAATGCCTTGAATCAATCTGTGCAAAAGAAGTCTTCTGCTCAAAAAGCTCCGAACCTACATGTTCCTAGTCGCATAGAGGAAGCCTACCTCTAGGAGACGGTTCAAGAGCTAGCTTCTATCATGAGCAATGAGTGGTTAGAAGAGGTCGAATCTTCATTCGAGCCAATTAGAATTCTTTCTTCCTCCACAACCATTCCTTGTCAAATCAATAGAGCAAAGTTAGACTCTCTTTATGATCCTGCCATAGGAGCTAGCATTATGTCTAAGTCTTTAGCTAATGCTCTCCTAGGTAATGTAAGTCTGAATCCAACCAATAAGTTCTTGAAGCTTCCTTCAGGACAATTAATTGAGAGTTGTGGGATCGCACAGACCATTCCTACGCTAATTAACAAAGTCAATATCCTCTTGAACTTCTTCATTTTTGATATAGAGAAATCTGACTTGTTAATTGGGCATCCATTCATGAGATTTCTTGATGGATCTCTTGATGGAAGCCTTAAGGGTCATCTTCGGAGTAATATCAAACTCTCGATTCCGCTTACCAATTCCATAAACACCATGACGGAATCGCTGCCAGAATCTGATCCCATAGAGGAAGTAATAGTTGCATCTCTTCTAGAATCATCTCATCCTGATCTAGAAGAAGAAGCTGAAGATTTCATCCAGGAAGAAGATGATCTAGAAGAACCTTTAGATCTGGAGAAATCCGAGCAGCCACCTAAACCCTCTATAGAACTGAAACCCCTTCCAGCTGATTTAAATTATGCTTTCCTAAATAACGATCGTGAGGCACCTGTGATCATAAGTGACAAACTCTCTCCTGAAGAGTCCTTGAAACTCCTCACTGTCTTAGAAAAGCATCAATCAGTCTTAGGCTACTTTCTCCAAGATCTCAAGGGCATTAGTCCCGCTCTTTGCACACATCGCATTCCTACAGAGCCTGAGGCCATCCCATCTAGAGAACCTCAGCGTAGATTGAATAATGCGATGAGAAAAGTAGTAAAGAAGGAGGTCTTGAAACTCTTGCACGCAGGAATCATCTACCCCATTCCTCATAGTGAATGGGTTAGCCCTGTGCAAGTAGTGCTTAAGAAGGGAGGTATGACGGTCGTTCGAAATGACAAGAACGAATTGATTCCTCAATGGACCGTCACGGGTTGGAGAATGTGTATAGATTACCGAAAACTTAATAAGGCTACAAAGAAAGATCACTTCTTGTTACCCTTCATCGATGAGATGTTGGAACGGCTTGCAAAGCACTCTTTATTTTGTTTCCTTGATGGTTATTCGGGATATCATCAAATACCAATCCACCTCGATGATCAAAGTAAGACTACCTTCACTTTCCCCTATGGAACATATGCATATAGGTGAATGTCTTTCGGCCTATGCAATGCTCCCGCTTCTTTCCAAAGGTGCATGATGTCCATTTTCTCGGATATGATCAAAGAAATCATGGAAGTTTTCATGGACGACTTCTCTATCTGTGGAAAGACTTTTGATGATTGCCTTGAGAATTTGGATAGAGTCTTACAAAGATGCGAAGAAAAGCACTTAGTCCTGAACTGGGAGAAATGTCACTTCATGGTTCGCGAAGGCATAGTGCTAGGACATAGAGTGTCCGAACGTGGGATAGAAGTGGATAAAGCTAAGATTGAAGTCATAGAACAGCTTCCACCTCCCACGAATGTCAAGGGAATTTGTAGCTTCCTTGGGCATGCAGGCTTTTATAGACGGTTCATAAAAGATTTCTCTCAAATTGCCCGTCCTTTAACAAACCTGCTAGCCAAGGATGCACCCTTCGACTTCAATGATGAGTGCTTAGATTCTTTCTACCTTCTCAAGAAAGCACTCATCTCAGCTCCAATCATTCAACCCCCTGATTTGAAGCTTCCTTTTGAAATAATGTGTGATGCTAGTGATTATGCTGTTGGTGCGGCCAAACCAAAGATAAAAAGCATCACGCTATTTCATAGTCTAGTAAAACCTTAACAGGGCCACAATTAAACTATGCAACAACTGAGAAAGAGTTGTTGGCCGTGGTTTTTGCTATAGACAAGTTTAGATCTTACTTAGTTGGAGCAAAAGTAATTGTTTATACAGATCATGCTGCTTTAAAGTACTTGCTCACTAAGAAAGATGCTAAACCCCGCTTAATAAGATGGATCTTACTACTCCAAGAATTTGATCTTGAAATAAAAGATAAAAAGGGAGTAGAAAATTATGTTGTCGATCATTTGTCTAGAATGCAATTCAAAGAAGCACAGAATCTGCCCATCAACGATTTCCTTAGAGATGACACCCTCCTCAAGGTAACGAACTCCAACCCCTGGTATGCAAACATAGTCAACTTTATGTTCACAGGCCATGTCCCACCAGGGGCAGATATGAAGAAACTAGTTCAGGAGAGTCGAGTGCATCTCTGGGATGAGCCATACCTCTATAGAGTATGCAATGATGGATTACTAAGAAGATGCATACCTATAGAGGATACAATCAAGATCATGGAAAGATGCCATGGAGCAGAATATGGAGGTCACTATGTAGCATTCAGAACTCATGCTAAGATTTGGCAAAGTGGTTTCTACTGGCCAACCATGTACAAGGATACCCAAGATTACGTCAGAAAATGTGCAAGGTGCCAGAAGCACGGGAACATCAATGCCCGAGATGCCATGCCACTCACCAACAACCTACAAGTCGAGCTCTTTGATGCATGGGGCATCGACTACATGGGTCTGTTTCCTCCGTCGAAAGGGTGTGAGTATATCTTAGTAGCGGTGGACTATGTGTCCAAGTGGGTAGAAGCAATACCCTGCCGCAAAGTAGATGCAGCCAACTCAAAGAGAATGTTCCATGAAGTGATATTCCCTAGATTTAGAACTCCAAAGTTAGTCATAAGTGACGGGGGATCTCACTTCATTGATAAAGTCTTCCACCAGTTCCTCACTGATCAAGGAATTAGGCACAATGTTGCAACTCCATACCATGCTCAAACAAGTGTTCACAGTAGGTCCAGTGCGGATGTTGTCCGTGGTGGGGGCTGAGAACTCACGAATTGACTTGTTTGCCATGGCTTCAAACTCTGGTGTCAAGTCTCGAGCGATGTTTCGGTGGTCTCCTTGATTGGACGAAGCTTCAAACTGAAATGTTGATGATGATGATTCTGTTACTTTCTTGAGCTTGGCTTTTGTCCTTCTGATTAAGGCTTCAATATTTTCAACAAAATTGTCTGGAAGATCAAACCTATTCATACATTACCCTGCATAAAATGATAGGAAAAATAGGCAAAGATCAAGGGTAAGGCTGTACGAGTAGGGAATTGATGTTTTCTCAATCTGTTAGTGATGCAAGTGATAAATCATTTATTCCTTTTGATAGCTAATCAACCTTCCCTGGCAACGGCGCCAAAAATGTTTGTTGATACTTCTTAACGTCATTACCAAAAGTAGAATAAATTCTATTTCTGATAACGGCGCCAAAAAGGATTAACCACCTCTCATGACACTTAAGCTAGGTTGTCATCCCCAACATGCCAGAGAGATGCGGTATTGAAATATGCAATTGCTCTAAGTGAATATGAATAGAAATGTGTTTCTGCAAGCGCACAGATAATACCGATGTAACATTTTAACCAGGAGTATTCCAGGTATCGTTATTTATATTTTTACCACTGGGAAGTGATACTAAGGAATAAATGAGGAATGAGTAATGAGTATGACTGCATGTGTAATGGAGAGTTTTCATCTATCTCACTCAATACAACATAAGGTGTCACATAAGATATAGATAATGAATGAATAGTAACAAAAGATAAATACTGATCAGCATATATGTAGCCACATAAGATAATGATAAGCACCTCAATAGATATTCTAGCAAGTCATTAGCATGGAATTAGGATGAACTATAAAGATATTTCCTAAGTCATTCTTAACTATACAGTCTAGTATACTATGATTAGTGCAATTACACTTGGCAATCATGGCAAGAAAAGAGATATTCATGTGTAGTGGGTATTACTAAGGAAGATGAAGAACATAGCAATCACTTCCCCGTAATAGAACTGCTCTGCCTACCCTACAAACGGGAGGAGGACTACAAAGGACTCAACAGGACTGTCACTCCCGCGATCTACCTCACGATCTGGAATGTAGGGTACAATCATAGATAAATACGGTCTAGGCACCACGCATACACAATATCTATCATTTATCCACAGCGCTAATGGATAAACGCTATATGATCCTAAACATGCATATGATTCAGATCTAACTATGCCAAGCATATAATCATAATAAACTAAGAACAATATAATTGAGAACATAATCAAATAGAGTATAGTCATAAACAATATAATGAAGTAGAGCAAAGTCATATTCATAATATTGAAGAACAAATGATGAACAAAAACAACTAGAGAGAGAATTACCAATAATCCTCTTGACAGATCCGGAAACCAATCGAAGATTGACTCCTTCTAGTTCTAATCCTATATAGCTATGCTAAACTAGAGATCTAGTTGATGTGGTGGATCTAGGGCTTGATCAGGGACCTCTTCTCTTGAGATGGAATGAAATTAGGTCAGAGGGGCTCTTCTCCTCAGGGTCAGGGGCCTTCCTTATATAGCCTTCTCAAATGAACGTCGGCCGTCGGATCAACCCGACCTTAATGGAGGGCTTAGATGCAACCTCAAAGGTGGTGGAGAGGTGGTACCACAAGGCAGACCCTGTTGGGCCTTGCCCTAGGGCGGCCGCCCCAGGGGGTAGGGCGAGCGCCCTGCCCCTGGGCCCGCTCGGCCTCTCGCTTCTTCCCGCGCCTTCTTGACCCTTCTAGATTATTCTTTTTCGTACGAATGATAATTATATCTATGTAAACATGACATGTGGGCCTTTCCTCCATATTTCCTGATATCCCCCTGCAGAAACAAACATTCACCAAAACTTGGTATTTAAGGACCGTCAACAGAAAGCTGAAAAGCAAATGGGAAGGGTCATACCTCGTCGTCAATGCTGCATCTCATGGAGTAATCACACTCCAGGACGATGACGGCAAAATATTTAAGGTAAACAGCCAACGTCTTAAAGTTTTCCATGAGCATGAAAAGCCTGAACAAGAAATTAACATGATAGGCTTTGTTCTTAATCCAAATTAGAACTAAAATCTACATGCTTTACTTTTTTTGTTCAATTTTCATGTTTGACCTTATACTTAGCCTAGATTTAGCCTTGTCTCCCCCCCACGAAAAAGTTTGGGCCTTTTGGCCTCAATAGGAGGTTGGCCGACCTTATGTTTGGGCCTTTTAGCCCGAGGTTTCATGGCCTGCCTCACCTGACCCGTGGGAGTCCGAAACCTGGCTTGGTCGGACCATACCTTTCAAAGGGAGGTCGGCCGACCGTGGTTCGAACCCGTTCAAAGTGTCCGTTGCATCATGATCCGAGCGAGAACGAAGGCACTGAAAGTTGGATTTCATCTTCTTAACCCCCTCTCCTTCTTCTTCCTCCTCCTACCTTGCTCTTTTTCACAACCAGCAGAACCAGCACCACTTCTTTCATCCTTCCACACCCACCTTGATCCTCACCATGGCTCCACCAAGAAACAATGGAAAAATGCCACTCATCGCCTTCGACGGAAGCCCTTCCAAGGTCCAAGATCCTATCAACACTGACGCCATGGCCGTCGAGGTCCTCGACGTTGCTCCCCTAGCCATGGCGTCGCCGCCTACCCAACCGAGCAGCCCTAGGGGGGGTCGACCGACCGGCTCCTGGAGCTCAGAGAGGATGAGGAGCGTTGCCCGATCAATGTCTCCTAGTTGCAATCTAAACAAGCCGGCTGCACGTCCAGTAACTCCCAAAAGGCCAATCACCGACCAATTGGGGGTGAAGAAGGCCATCGTCTCCACCACCGAAGGCGACATAAGTACGGGCTACACCAACTCGTACTCGCCATCGACACTGACATGGAGGCACCTTCAAAGGGCTCAAGGTGGAACGGGGATGGGAAAGGTGCTTGTCCCTCCCCTCACTTCCAAAGAGCGGAGGGAGGAACGCAACTCCCTGGAATCAGAGGCCTCTCGCAAGTCAGTCTGGCGGACTAGCAACCCGCCTTCCATCTCTGGCCCTCCAGGCCAATTCCAAGAGGAGGACGAAGAGACCGACATGGAGAAGCCGCTGCGTGTAGTTGCTAAGCTTAGGGAGAGCAACACAAAGCTAGCGGAGAGGGCAGTAGAAGAGAGGATGGCACGTTTAGATTTAGAAGATAGCTTCAATGATCTTCGCATTAGCACTAGCGTGAAGATCAAGCGCTTGACCCAGGCAATTAAAAGAGAGGATCTCTTTGCCCCTCCTTCTCCATAGATCACTAGTATCTCTAATAAGTTAGGCACTTAGATTTATTTTCAATCATTTCCCTTCATCAATGTAACTTGTGCCTAGAAAGATTTGAATTGAATAAATTTTGGTTCTGCTGGTGTCTTACCCTAGCAGAACCCCTGCATTTGATCTATTTCTGTCACTGTTTACAGTAGGCTCTGAAATAAGTATGGAGGGGTGTCAGTCAACATCCCAACGTGCCAATTCACCAGTTCGGCCATTGAACCATGATGTATGTGGTCGTGACACGTTCCATAAAAAAGTTGGACCTCAACGACCACTTTTGTGCATCGGCCGATGCACCTTAGAGTCCAAAATGCAGAACTGACAGAGAAGACCAATGTTCAGAGGTAAGGGATTTTAATGCAGAGACCGAAGTGGCCAAATGACCCCAAGTGAGGTCGGCCGACCTCACCTTGAGTCCTCGAGCCCACCAGCCAGCATCTACTCAGCCTCAACATCAATCCTGACTGGTTTGCCACGTCTCTCCCCCTTTTCCTTTGTGCTTTTATTTGCTTACTCATTTTCTCCCCTTTTGGAATAAAAATAATTTCTTCATGAAATTCATCGCTTAGTTAATTTCCCCTTTTTAATATTGAATAAAACAAGAATATCGCATCCGAATTAAAATTTGAAAGTGACATGATCTATGTCTTTTAAAGGGCAAAAGCATCATAAAGATGAATTCTTGCTTTTTGCTTATGCTAGTGGGAAAATACTTTGATAGGAAGATCATATTGACTAAGTTGTTGATTAATGTGATATTGTCTCGGCTCATGATTCATACCCTTTCTATTTAAGGTTTTTGGAGATTAATTTTTGAAATGTTACAAAACCATAATGTCACTACTCCTCTATAGTGAGAAAATGCCTACCAAAGCCATAAATGTTTATACATGTTCAAAACCTTCCTCATATGCTTCTTGTATTTGCTTTGAGTTTAGCCAAACCTTATGACCCTTGTTGAGAAGTTTGTCATAGTTCAAAGATCAAGATCACGTACATGCCACATATTTTCACTACTTCTACACTGGAAGTACGCAAAAACATGCCTTTCATTTACATGTTCCATGTTCATCCAATAAATACTCTAGAAATAAATGTTATGATCTCTTTCAAAACCCTTCAAAAGAGATATGGTTGTCATGAAAAAAAATGATGATGAGCAAAAGCTCTAAAAAAATGATAGCCATGTCTCAAGTAATCCTGAAATTAGAGAGATCATATACATAGTTAAAGAGTACATGTTAGTCCACTACCATTTCTCCACACACATGGACATCTTGATCTAGGATTATGACATTCTTCTCCTTGGATCCTTGTTTTGACTTTACAATATAAGTGATGCAAGTATGCTATACTGTTTATCCCTACCTAAGCTCCACATAAACGTTTTGGAAGTAGGAAGATAAAAAGAAGGCAACTCCATGCCTTGGTAAGGATTCATACACTTTGAGTGACTTAGAGTGCTATAAGAGGAGTAAGTTGACTTATGAGCATTCTTTTGAAAAAAAAATTATCAAAAACTCCAAGAACTAAAATATGATTTGGGGAAGATGGCTTTGCCTTGAGAGCTATTCCATTTCTCAACCTCTCAAGGATACATGTTAGCCAATACCATATATCCCACTTGTATGACAAAATGTCTTGAGTAAATATTTATGCTTGCTTTATACTTTGAATAGCATAGTTATGTTAACTTCTATCCTTTACTCGAGGACGAGCAAAGAGGTAAGTATGGGGGACCTTGTTGACGGTAAGAATGACCCTTTTTGTCACTATCAAAATACCGTCAACATCCTCATAATCAAAGAAAGACAAGCACAACATGAACACATTTTACTCAATAACTAGTTCCACATGTCCCTTGAATATTTGAGTGTAGGTAATGACAAATGGGGACATTTGGGAGCTAGTGGGCCCACTTAGGGGGTCGGCCGACCTCCCTGTGGGGCCACTAGGCCTCCCATGCCCCCATGATCCAAGTAGCACCTTACCAAGTGATCTTGCACCCTTGGATCCACCCTGTGCTACCTCTCAATGGTTCTAGATCAAAGCATGAGGATCCATGGGGCCACATCAAGGAGATTAAACATGACAAACATCCCAGAAGCATCAGATGGAGTCTATGACAAGTGGGGCCATCCTCTGGAGAGAGGTGGTGGGCCATAGACCCCTATAGGGGGTCGGCCGACCTCCCCAGGATGGCCACCACCCCCATTTGGTCCCTGACCTATGGGGCACCATCTAGAAGGAGCAGAGAGGGCCCACAGGCCAGTAGGGGGGTCGGTCGACCTCCTCTAAGGCAGTTCAACACCCAGTAACCGCAATACTCACTCCCCACATGCTGGAAATCAACACCATCCATCCTAAGGTGGTTCAGAGGTCGGTTTGATCCTACAGTGGCTGATGAAGGTGACGCGGATCACTGACGTGGCACCAGAGTAGCCCCTACTCCACCTCTAGCTATAAATAGACCCCTAGAGATCTCTTACCATTCATGACTCATTGAAGAAATACTAATCCTTAGTCTCTTAGCGGAGCTCTCTAGTAGTGCTATGCTCGTTGGAGGAGAGTGAGGAAAGTCTTCTGGAGAAAGCCCCGGGCCTGTCGGGAATCTTCTCCCGAGGTCTTCCTCAGCGGATGCGAGTCTCTTGTAAGTTCATCACTTGTAAGTGACTTCTTCTGAGTTCTTTATAGCATTTAATATTCTAAATCTGATTTAGCTGTTATACAACTTTTCACGCTTGTTCATCGCTTTGGTCTGAGTGAAGTGCTTTAATCTTAGGCAAAGGTTAAAGTAGTAAGAATAGTGTAGACGTGGTGTCTAGGGTAGATCTTACCTTTGTAAACCGCTTATCGCACGAATTGTTTGTGGATGCTAGTAGGAGGTGACAACCCTATCTAGTCTTCGTATTCCACCACGTGTGTAAGATAAGTTCTTAAAAGGTAGGGCCTCAATACAACATGATGACGCGGTCTGATTAGAGTTTTGTCCTCTTTTTGATCTATCCCATCGCCTCCTGCAAGAGAAGGGCTGATAAAGCCAGTATAACCAGCTTTACCTTGTTAGATATCCTTGCTATATCGAACCTCTCAACCCAGTTATCATAGTCTCCCTTGATTCATCATAGGACATAACCATATTCCTAGTTAATTCACTTCTCGTTCCCTGTGGAAAATACGATACCTAGAATACTCCCGGTGAAAACTACACTTGACAACCGTACGCTTGCAGTCTTTTATCCGTTTGCCACCTTTGGTGTAAACATTATGCTTGATTTATAATGAGTTTTTTATTGTAACTTTTTGGTATTTATCAGGGCAGGGTAGGGTTACATAGATCCCACCTTATATGGTCTAGGGTAGAGTTACATGGATCCTAATTGATTTATAGATATGTTTTCTTGTTGGTTAAAATGGAATTTAAGAATTTATTCTTTTGTATCACATAGGACCCAGTGTCCAGGCTCCCTATGCCAAGATCAAGTGTTAAACATTTGATGATATACCCCGGTTCAGTTGGGCCTCATCCTTGTTATCTTTGGCCCATCCTAGTAGCAATGGGCAGATATATGGGTGGTGAGGTACCATGGGTCCATATAACTGGTAGTAGCCCTCAAAGGACTTGATGACAAAGCCAAATAAATAGTTGTCCTTCGGGTTCCAGTACCGAAAGTCTATAAGCTAATGCTCCCAATGATTTTAATCGTGTTGGCATCTACGAGCGAGCGCATTCTTTGATCTTCTAAGAGCTTTATCTTCCCTGCCCCGTTTGTTATGTTTGTGACTGTGTAAATCACGGATCTTGACTATTCGCTTCCTTTTTAGTGTCTTCAATAGGGGTTATTTGAACCAAGGTGTGGGTGGCCTCTTGGGCTCACTCCAAATCATCTTCCTCCTTGATGCCCATACATCCAAAAAACAATCACTTGTCCATCTTCACCGTCATGACGTCCTTCGTTCTCTAGAGTCAACATCGATGCTAGGAGAAAGCTTTCAAGATCAACTTCTACTAGTATTTGGTGGTGCAGCAATGACTTCTCATCTTAGATAGTGAAAGTTTTGCGAAGATAAGGGAGAATGCTACCATTAATTGGTTATCTAGCGATACTAATTACATATTGTGATCAAGGCTCCCAAGGTATACTACAGTGTGCTTCGTGGGGGCTGTTGGGATGCAGATGTTGATATTACCATCAAAGCACCTGCGGTGGCCCTCAGCGAGTAGGGAACGCTTTGATGTGGGTGGAGATATTCTTGTCACGACATTGAAGTTTGCCTGATATCGTTGCGGGTGCTGGTTCATTCGACTTTTGGTGCTAGGCAATCCTCCTTCCTCTAAAGCAGCTAATAACGAGTGCATTTGTAACTTACGACTCCACTACAGATGTTAGTGGAAGCTTTTGTGAGGTGGTGCTTCCTCTCGGCTCTCCTAGTCTGCAGTCTAGTTGCTATAAGAGCACTGATGTGTTTTACCATTTCTCTTGCATAAGCGCATTCGGCTTTTTTGAGTAACTGTCACGCGCCTAAATCAAGGCTCCAACTTCGAGTCAAATAGGACAAGAGGAGCCCACGACCTAGCCCTGGCCAACCCCAGACCTCCCTGCGCGCGGCAACAGGGGCACGCGGCTAGGGTGACAGACCACCACCGCTCCTCAAATCTCCATGACATTTGAGGAGACCCAGAATTAAAATGAAAAGTATGAAAAACAAATAGAGAATTGCTTAGATAGAGTAGATCATGATTTGTTACAAAATAAATAGTTTTGGTTCTAAACAAAGCAGTCCAAATCTATAAGGACTTTTTTTTTTAGTTTCTTGCGGTCCAAATCTAATTTTTTCGGAGGGCCTCCTCCCTAACTCTATCTTTTTTTTCTGAATTGTCACAGGGGGAGAGCATCCCACCTGAATAGTATTGATTATCATCAACAGCCTCGTTTTTAAGGAACGAGGCAAAAACCCTATCGTCCAGTTAATTTTGGAAAACCGGACTAAAACCTATACAACAGCCCCAGCACAAGGGCTAGATTATGACAAATCCACTAATAAGAAAAACAATGACACGCTCCAGCATAAGGGAGAATGGTGGCACAACCATAGATACATCAAAAGAAAGAAGAAAGAAAGAATGAAACCCCAAGGCACATGAACTCTTGACCGATGCCTACAAGGAGGTGAATGACGTCGCAACGTAATCATCGTCAGCCAAGCAGGGGCATGGCAAGGCTTTCGCCCGGTCCTTGTCCTGAGGTGAGCTGTGAGCAGGAGTCAGCAGAAGGTTCTTCAACGACGTCTTCAAGAAGCAAGACCGCCCGATGGCGTCCATCGTCGCTGGCCCAGTCCAAGCTGAGCTGAGATTTCGCCCAGAACCATCGCACTGCAAAGATGACACTCTGCCTCTGCCCTCCCTGAGAAGACGAACAGGGGGAGGTACCCGCAGAAACGCAGCCCCGCCGCCGGCAAGCCCGCGACCAAACCACGCGTTCCGCGCACGCACATGAAGAAGAATGCCCAGGGTCACGCCGCCCCGTCGCCAGCGAGCCCGCGACCAAACCGCACGCCCAGGACCTGCACACGCACATGAAGAGATGACACTGCACCCAGAGCACCTCCGGTTGATGCCCGTGCAGAGGCTCCGCCGGTCAGGAGCATCGCAACGGGGAGGTTGCGCCACTAGCACATGTCCGCGAGGGGCCCGTGCTTGGGTCCGGCCGGCCATGGGTGTCCGCCCGGCGCCAGAACGCCTCGTCGGGACTCCTCCGCTTGGGAGCACCACAACGAGGCCAGGGAGCGTAGATCCATTGCGCCGGGGCATGATGGAGGGTGTCGGACGACCATCCAGGTGTGCTCGGCTCCGGCGGCTCGACGCACGAGAACAGCCAGCAATCGGACACCCACGGTCGCCGGAGGCAGCAGTGAAGAGGAAGAAGAGCCAGGGAACGCGCATGCTGGAGTGAAGGATGTATATCCAGCACAGGAAGGGCCGAATCTAGACGCCGGCTACCCCAAAGTCGCCGGAGCCGGCGGAGAAGAGCTGGGAGAGGAAGAGGAGTGAGGTTTGCCTGCGTAGGTTGGGGATGGCAGATCCGGTATGGGGGAGCCGGAACAGCACACTCCGGCGCCGGAAGCGTTGCCGGCCGGCCACCCCGCGACAGCACCAAATCCATGGCAGAAGCTCCACGCGAGAGAGGGAGGGAGGAAGAGGACTCAGAGAGCTTCGACGGCAGAGCTCACGCCCAAGATGGAGACCTCGCCGCCGCCGTCCTTGGGAGCTGCACGGGCATCCCGGCTGCTGCCTCCTGCGGCGGCGAGGCGGAGCTGTGCCGGTGAAGAGCTGCGGCGGCTGGGGTGGATGGGGCGCCGCCCGTGTCGCCTTGTACGGAGAGCGACGCGGGGGCCTCTCAGCCTTTTTTCGTTCTGATAGCCTCCCTAACTCTATCTTTCAATCTTATCTAGAAAGTTGAGCTTCGGCTCTCTATCTCCTCTTCCTTCAAAGCCTTGGTCTTCTCCAGCCTCTGGCTCTCACGCAGTTCACTGCCACACCACTGCTGCCCTAGCCCGATGCTGCCACCTCCACACCCTTAGCAGCTGACGCAGCTCCCTGCCGTTGCCGTCCTCCCTCCGCGCCGCCCCTTCCTAGCCCTAGCCGCCACCTCCAATCTGGCCCTCTGAGCAGAACCGAGACAGTAACAGAAAGGCATCACTGTGTGCATCAATCCAAAGAAAGGGAATGTTCTTAAGAAGTTTAGTCAATGGCATGGAGATGATCACAAAGTGTCGGACCAATCTGCGATAGTAGCATGCCAAGGCTAAGAGACCACGAACATTCTTCACACAAGTGTGGCCTAAGGCCAGTCAACAATAGCCTGAATTTTGGAAGGATAACAAATCATCACAGTGATAATATGCCCTAGGTAGAGAGAGATTGCTACTAGAAGACCTGCCGGTAATGGTCTGGTAGCAGCAACAGGTCGAGCACCAGGAATCTGGGAAATGACATGGTTGCAAACGCGGGAAGTAGGAAGGCCAGTAAATTAGATTGTTGTAACGGGTTGCTAAGAATCTAGCAAGCGGCTCGAAGAGGAGGAAATGAATAGCCGATGATAACTAAAAACAAAGACAGTTTGACATCTTTTGATTATAGAAATACAAATGATTATAATAATGTGGTACTAATTATTCCAGGTCCCGGGTTTGAATGCAACTTCGTGTTTGCATAAATTTCCTGAACTATCCCAGGCCCGTGGTTGCTGCCTTAAGCCAAGACCCCCCCTCTGGTTGCCCCAGTGAGAAAACAAAAAAGCTGGAAAACTTGTAAAAAGTAAAAACGCGCAAGCCGCATATATATATATATACACACACACAAATCCACCCTCTGCATATCTTATTCAGCTGTATAATAAATGAAACAAGACAGCATCATATATATAGACCGGATGCATATTCACTACCCTTATTGCAACAGCAGCTAGCCTAACTAAACAAATAGTAATACAAGCACAAATGATACTTCTCATATGCCGATTTTGCGCAGTGATGAATACATTTCTCCGACAGCACTGAGCCACTGACCGATTTCGCCTCTTCTGAAAGCATCAGTTTTTGCACAGCACTGTTTCAGACTTGAACACTGCGTTGCCGTCTTGGATGCTCATTGTTCAGGCATGATTCTTGAACTGCATGTTTACAGGTCATTAGATGAAATTACAGAGTTACAACATTTGAATGCAAGTTGATAGTTACAGATCATTAGTAAATAATGCTAAGCTTCACTTTAGTAGTCAAGTATTGAAGCCTTTGGCTGAAAAATAATGCTACACTAAATTAAATTGCATATATATGATTGGTGCATCTTGCAAGTCACATATTTCGTTTTGCTAAAGAATAATATTAAGACCCACAAATATATTAATCCATGACACGATATATTATTTAGCTGCTTATCATGCACACCTCAGTTGTTGCAACATCCAGATCTGTTTTCATGTCAATTGCTCAAGATTTGGAACAGAGCTGCCACTTTAAACTGTGGACTAATCTAAGAATTAACATAAATAAAGACAGCGCAAGCCCAACAATTATGCCACTTCTCACTTGAGCGCTCCAAATATTAGTTGGTATTAATTGAACAACTGGTATAGTGGTATCTTTGTCTGTTAACTAGTTTTGACCATGTGTACAGTGGTCTGAGATAGACACAGTGGATAGAACCACTCTGGTGTTGTCAATTCTCTCATCTGTATCCCAAATTCGTATATGTCCTATTGTGGTCATAGTATTGCTCATTTCCTGCTTATATTTATGATGGGCACCAGTGAAGACTGTTCTGACTGCTTACAAATCAAAATAAAAAGGAAAAAAAGAACAAATAAAAGTATAGCGGCTTGATCATTAATGTAAAAAGTTGCAAGAGATTGCTGCTACTCAAGGCACATATATTTCATTGCTAAAAATAAATCTTAGGACACACACATACTTATAAATCTATTGATACAGCATATTGGTTACACATCAAACACAAAAGCTGTTTCGAGATGAAGATAGAATAAATCTGACAGGATTGCAGAGATATAAGGCAGTGATCTGTTGGTCAGAACGTGAAATGGATATATATTGGAAAGGTTAATTAGACCTCACCATTCATGTCATTTGAGCTTAAACGACTGAATGCATTTAAGATTTAATACAGGTAAGCCAGAAGATGCTGACTGAAAGCAAGCATTCAGCCCAAAATATGACAAATATATTGACACACATTGAAGTAAGTTTCATGCAGGACATGTGATTGCCGCGGCAAAATTATATACTAGGACCTATGTATACTTAATCTATGAATATGACACATTAGCTACTCATCAAATGATGAGCACACCAGCTGTCCCAAGGTCAGGATCATTCTATAGCAACGGGGCATGCTGCATGCATATGCATGATTAAAACAAGTGTTGCTTTCATATCATCTCTGCCATCCGCTGGTCAAACCAAACACCTATTATCCTTTTAAACTACTATAAGCTACTAGTGGATAGATAGATGAACTCTCGAGAAACAAAGGTTCTGCAGACTCACCAGTTATGCAACTTGTGCACTCAAAGTACCAGTTGGAAGCGACAGCCCAGCACCATTGTTGTTTGCATGACCTACTATGGAAAACATGGACGAGAGTGACACAGGCAAAATCAGAACAACTGAAGATAAAGTGTAAATTTCAGTCTATATTCTGTGAAAGGAGCCAACATACTTGCAGGTTGCCTCGTAACAAAAAAACATGCACCGATCACAATGTAGCACAGCAGCAGAAGAATCCCCTTCAGATAATGTGACGATCCGTCCTGCACAAGTCACAGCGTACGGTGAACACGATAAGAAAAAGGCTCAACCACATTTACTAATATAAACAAACTCTTTCTAGTTGGATTGGTAAGTAATCTTCACTACCAAAGTTCCATCATATATTGTAAACCTTTCATTTTGAATTTTTACATGTTCATCAATGATGAGAAAGGAGAGTAGTGTGTACCTGGAGAGTAAATGCTGTCACTAGTACTGAGACGAAGAGAGAGCCGGTCTCTAGCAGCTTGAAATCGAGATCCATTTGAATACCCGCGATCCAAGCTACAATGACACTCAGCGGCACCTGTCACGTTTGGCATATATATAATGGCACGATTATTTATTCCACAATGATTAGGTAGTAATTTATTAAGACAATGAAATCTGGACCGGATATGATATGGTACGACACGTCGACGCGCGTCTGCACTCCTAATAAAATTGTAATACTCACAACAAACATGGAGATCTGGGTTGCCGAACCCAAAGCTACTCCGAGGGTGATGTCCTGTGTTGTATCATATAAGTATATCAGGAGCGAAATGGTTAAAAATAAGTTTGCATTGCATGATTGGGCTGTTTAATTATAGTCATAAACAGTTGATGCCCGTGATCCACAGTACTAGTACATGAACATGTGAGACAAGAGGAATAATCTGGCCGGGTTGGGTCATTGGGTGGGTGTGTCCTACCAGCTTGTTCTTTAGAGCAAAAATGATGGCCCCGGCATGCTCGGCGGCGTTCCCGACGATGGGTAGCAGGATGATGCTGATGAAGCTGACGGACAAACCCCAGGATTTGGAGGTAGGCTGGCATGCAGAAGGTACAGTACACAGGGGACGTGGTTAGTGCCAATCACAGTAATTAAGAAGAAGAAGAACAGACGACGGCATGAATGATGTACTGTACTTGGTAGTAACTAATTAAATTGTACCTCAATCGTGTCGACAATGTACTCGGACAGGATTGCGATGAGCACGGTCTTGAACGCGAGCCAGAAGAGGCCGCTGGCGAATCCGATGACAGCCTGTTCAACCTCCTCTGCCTCGCCGTCCTCGTCGACCTCCTGCGGCTCGAACAGCTGGGCGTGCGTCTTGAGCTGGAAGAAGAGGTAGGCGACGTAGGCGAGCAGCATGACGATGCTGCAGGCGCGGGAGAGGTCGAGCCCCGTGGTGTCCGCGGCGACAGAGTGCTCACCGGCGCCCACCGCGTAGCGCAGCATGAGCGGCAGCGACTGACACAGGACGCCGAGGATGAGGAGCCCAGTGCTGACATCGGCCTGCGTCTGCACGAGCAGCAGGTTGACGAGGTTGATGTGAATGAAAAAACAAAACATTAGTACGCAGCAGCGCACTCACCCTGTCGTATGGCTGGTGGTCGCCGAGGTTGACGACGCCGCCGCAGAAGAGGGAGGTGCCGAGCACGAGCAGCAGGTTGGAGAGGACGGAGCCGAGGAGGGAGCACTTGACCACCTCGATGTTGCCCTGCATGAGCGCGAAGAGCGCGATGATGAGCTCAGTGGCGTTGCCGCACGTCGCGTTCAGGAGGCCGCCCACTGTATGAGTATGAGATTGAGATCACTACTGTTGCTGACTTTTGAAAAGTCAAGGGAAGTCATATATAGTAGTCGTCGTTTGAATTTAAATTCAAGACTTACCAGTGGGACCGGTGTATATCGCGATCTGCCTGCAGGAATGAAGGACAGAAGAACACAAGGCGTGTCAGCATTATGTACTACTCCAGTACTTAGTTACACTAATAAGGTTGTTATACATGCACAAGTACTCGTATAAACACAACTGGCGATGGGCTTACTCGGTGAGGAAGCTGACACGCTCGGCGAGAGGAATGAGGCCCAGTAAGCTGAGCGCGAACACCCACACCTGCCATTGAATTGAATGAACACCCACAAGTTTATATTAACACAAATGGATTCTTCTTTTTTTTTTTTAGTTCGAGCAGGTGACGTTGCTCTCACACCACCATGAGTTTACATACACGTATACTCCTAGAGAGCAGGAGGAGCAAATCCTGGTTGGTGTCGTCCGCTTCCTCCTTCCGGCAAAGGGGAAGGCGGCAAAGGGGTCTACCTAATCTAGACACCGAACCGCAGCAACGTGACAAGCGTGCTTGTGCGAGCATGGATTAGGCCGCGCCTTTTCATCGCCTGATCCGCAGCAGGCTACACAAGACAGAGACCCCACCCACGTCGTGCCGCAGGGAGTCATAAAAGCGAGGAGCAAAGGCGGCAGATGCCGGTGCTGCCTGTTGCATTCGGGCGGTGAAAGGGATGCTGCAGCACAGCCCAGCAGAGTCTTGTGGTAAAAGGTGATTCAGGACCAGCACGAACGCATTGATCCATGATCAACCAAAGGGGATCCCATGCTGTGGCTAATCGGCAAGGTGCCGAAGGGCATCAGTTCCCTGCCCTGCCGCCCCGCGTGCTAGCTGTGTGGGCGTGTGGCCACATCGGCTCATCAGCAGAAAGGTTGGTTTCAGGCTCGGGCTCTGCCACGGGTGGTCGCCCCAAGCAGCGGCGAATCACTCACCCATCACTTTATAAAAATTTGCTGTTTGGTATTGGTACTAGTGTGTGTGTATATATATATATATATATATATATATATATATTTTAAAGGTGAGAGGAGAACAAACAAATACTTCTACAAACAAAGGTAGTATGCCCGTAACAACGGCTAACAACTTTTGGCATTTAAACAGGAGCGCCGTGGTAGGTTAGGTACAGCACCGGACGCCCCGATCGAATGACTGCAAATAAGAATACGAGTACGTACTACTGCACTGCAGGACGTGAAACACAAGAGCAGCGCCCGTTGTCACGGTCTGTATCTGTCTCAACTCTCAAGAAGATGGCGAGAGGACCGGTCAAGGAACAGGTCAACTGACTGGCATCAGAGGATAGCTGGAGGGAATGTTGGTGGTTGTTAACCACCTATCCAAGCCTTTTGTTTTATATTGGCTCGAGTTATATCATACAGTATCATCTCTCTCCATCTATCTTCTCTTCCCAAACGAAGAGAGGAGCGACACGACAGACTGGGAAATTATCGTCAGATCGATACTGTAATAATCTATCGATTTCACTCACCTAACTACAGCTACAGTAATTAATTAGTCAATAACGAGACCTGCCAGCCGTTCCTGTTCCTCAGCCAGCAGTCATCAGGGTGCTAAAGGAATCGATCGGAAGCACGGCACGGGCGACGGCTGGGCCGATTGATGGATCAAATGCTTGAACATATATACCTGGCCGAAGTGCGCGCACTGGGCGGCGATGGCTAGCGGGACGGCGGGGAAGAGCACGGCGAGCTTGGTGCCGAGGAAGACCTCCTGCAGGTTGGCGAGCAGCGGTCGGAGCGGCGCGAAGGGCACCTTGCGCAACAGCGACGCGTCCGACTTCTTGCGCAGCGCCGACGCGGACATGTTGTGCGCCGTGCGCGCCGTCAGCGACCGCCCGTGGAGGCCCTGCCGCGCGGCGCGGAGGCCGCCGGCTTCCGACGCGTACTTCCTCATCGTCACCGGGATCGACTCCGGCACCCGATCCATCCTTCCCTCCGCTCTCTTCACCGGGGTCGCTCACAGTCAGAGTCGCAGGGCTGTGCTGTGCTGTGCTGTCTGCTGTGAGAGCGCAGAGGCCAAGGATGGATATATATATATATATATATATATATATATATATATATATATATGTATGGACGGGAGGGAGAGATCAATTGATTAGGTTTGGTCGGTTTGCGAGACAGTAGTGATCAGGAGGGATAATCATGCATGCATGAGAGAATCAGAGAGAGAGAGACTAGATAGAGATATGCTGCGGCCCTGCCGGTTCTGGAGAAGAGCAGAGCAGTGAATGCACTCTTACTCTTTCAGCCATGATTGTTGTGGCCTGCTGCTGCTGTGGACGTCATGGTCCAGCGAAGCTTCGCGGAAGCTTCGTCCGCCCCATTCCACTCCACATACCCGTTGCCGTTGGGGGCCTGTGCATGCGGCGCAGCCTGCCTGCCTCGTGCCGTTGCCGTCTGGCGGGCGGCTAGTAGTAGGAGACTAGGAGTGCTGTACGTACCAGAGCACCTAGCCGCTTTTGCTCCGTGGACGCTGGCTGCTTGCGCCACGGCTGTTCTGATGCTCCCGAATCTCTCACGCCACCGCTGGCTCGGGAGGGTCGGAGGGATCGAGAGGCTCGTCCGTCATTCCATTCGGACGCGCGCGCGCAGGGGTTTGGACTGGGTTGGGTGGTTGGTTTCACGCTTCACCGCTGCCTCTGCTTCCACCAGGGGATAGCACTAGCAATTGCAGCAAAGGTGTGGGCGACGTGGCCGCAGCCCACGCCGGCGACCGCGACGGGAGCCGCGGACCGAATCTTTGCTGTGCTGACGGCCGGCCGGCCGGCCCATCATGCGTTGCATGCCACGCGCTCTCGCACCCAACAGCCGGGATGCATGTCTGCCGTACGTGCCCTGTACGTACAACTGATGTATGGCATGCTTTACTTCTTTCATCCTCTGTCTGCCGCCGTGCTAGTGCAACGGAACCCTATGGTTCGAGGGATGGGAGAGGCGCATGCACATGTAATGAGAGTTCGTTTGGCGTTCGGGAGGGCGGGCTGCTTCATGTGCGGATCCTCCGATTGCGACGGCCTCAGTCTCAGCGCCACCACCGTATCCGATCGCAAACGCGCATGGGACGCGGATACGATCCAAGTGCGTCCATAGTTGCCTCCGTACACCCCAAAGATATCAAGGAGAGCAAAAACAAACAAACAAACAAACAAGTTAAAAAAATTAGTTTACTTGTATAAAAGTTATTACAAGAGATTTGAGAAGGCTTTTAATATAAGAGTTGGTGAAATTGTCATTTTCATTGACCTGTTATCCGATGTTCAGTTTTGAGTTTTGACTAAGTTTATAGTAAATAGTATTAATATTTATTTTTAAACTCATAGATAACCATTTCAATCCTTCGCTTTTTTGTTTCCTTTTTGACTCACACTTTCACCCTAGAACTACTAAAGTGACTGTTTCAATCCTTAAACATTGTATTCTGAGCTCAATTTCATCCATAAACTATCATAATGTATTTTAGTATTTAAACTTTTTTTCACCTCAATTTCATTCTTCATCCTACGTGGAAGCCATGATGTCACACATTGTCAGCTCTAGGACCACCATGATTCGAGATGGACTGTTATTGTTAGGTACTAGTGTCCCTAGCATCATCTCTAGCTCTATCGAAACATATAAAATACTTTTGACATTTATATTCATATATTGGACTGGATATCAATATAGATCAAAATATTCTCAAATGGTTCAAATCTAATATTATATTGTTCAGTGTTTTGTAATACTATTAGTTGAGCTTGACGCTAGAAATAGCTAGAATAAAAAGTTGTATATTTGTTGGTTTTTTTCATTCATCATCAGTATGTTCTCGAAAGATACTAAATAGTCTCCGGAGCAATTATAATTACTGCTAAAAACATAAATGTAGTACTTAATCCGTTCTAAATTATAGTCCGTTTGACTTTTTCAAACCCTAAGTTTGCCCAATCGTCTTATTCAAAATTTTGTGCAAAATATCATTTCTTTTGGTGTGGCTTACTTATTTAATAAATAGTCTACACGAATTACTTAAATTTGACTATGTTTGCACAATTTTTTTAATAAGACGAGTGATCAAAGTTGGGGTTAAAAAAGTCAAACGAATTATAAATTGAAACGGTGGGAGTAGGATATATACATACATTATCATTATAAGGTGCCATTTAAAACAAAACGTGTTAGAATTGTTAATGACCACTAAAGAGTTTTTAGATTGCCCACTATAATAAAGTTTCTTATCTAAATACTATTTTTTTTATCTTCAATCTTGTGAAAGTTTGAGGACTAATACACACTTTAATAGTCTATGTATGAGATGAGCCCGAAATTCAAAGTCTGAGGATTGAAAATTGTCACTTTGATAGTGTTAGGTGAAACCAAGTCCAAAAATAAATTTTAAGAACGGAAATAATCGTTTTGAATGTTTAGGGATAACATGGAGACTCATATTATAGTTGACAGATTAAGTACCTATTTGATAGGTATTAAGATTCTCGTAGAAACATTTTATATCCACATCTCTTAGGAAATGTTTAGGATGGCATATCAAAATCACTAGATTATTTGGTTATAGAATCATAATCACTGTGAAACCACGTTTTCGTGTATTCATGTTCATGGGAAGCAAAGTATGAATCGATTAGAACTATTTCAAGTAGAAAAGTTTCACCTGTATGTTGTTCGGCGTTGTTTCTTCTGATCCCACCTATTACCGGGACCGTTTCAGTCAAACAAAAAGTGCCTAAAATAACTATTTATTTAAATGATTTCTAAAAACCGTACACAATGAGAAGTAATAACCAAAATAAAGTAAATGCACCATTATTGCCCAATTCCAGTAAAGAAGGATTCACCAAAAAACAGGGGAAAATTGGCATTGCCTTTTGACTCAAGAATACGGCGAGCCATAGTCATTTTCTCCTTCTAGTCTTCATTTGGTTGTAACAATCTAGTGCCATGTGTGTGGCACCAGATCCTGAGTCCTTCAGGGACTCTCATGTAGATTTTCAAATCAAGTGATCCATAAAAATATGTGATCACAACCTCCATCAACTGCATTTTAACTTCAAGTTCGCTACCATGACGATTAAGTATCGAAACGTTATGCCATGATAGCAAAGTAAGTGATAGTGGGTCTCTGCATGAACTCTTGTGCCACTAGCATCGTCATGAAGCATCTTTGTTCTTCACAAAAAACATTGAAGGAAGAATCCGTGTGAAACCACCCTCTAGAGTCATTCACCGTCGTGGGAAAAAAAACTAGAAACGTTTCAAGGATTTACCGTTTGACACCGATCCTCTGGTTTCCTGGCTAATAAAATGTGAAATGATTCAGCTTGCCAAACTATACTGCTCACGTTTCCTGCTCTAGCTATTGCTAAGAAAGGAGAGAGATGCATTGTATCAACATAAAACACTACTCAACACGTACAATGTTTGTGTGTGCAAAGCTGACTTAAAAGGTGTATATCCTCTATCTTACGCTAGAATCACTATTGTGGTCTACGCGTGGTATAAAACACTACTAATGTACGGTATGGTGTTAGTTATAAAGTATATCTCATGGATGTTTAGGGTTGTTGGATATCGAATCTTATATATAAAAGAAACAAATCCCATTAAACACGACTCATGGTAGTCGAATATAAAATCTTGTTTATTCCTTTTTTTGGGGTAAAACTCCTATATATATTGCGTGTTGTGAAAGGAAAAACTAGCTAGTTGTTTTTCGTGAAATCAAAAACTCATTTTATTCTCATGTCGTGAACTACTCGCTTTTAGATGCTACTGCTGTTAGGCTACATATAAGAACATCGAGAAAAAGAACTATAAAAAGGAAGCAGAAGAATAATAGGGCAGCTCATGAGAACCTATTTCTGACCTCCACGTGACTGAAAAGGCACTTATTCCGATTTCAATTTCATGGATGTTGTGGACACATTCGCATCCATCTACGCATTGTTCCGTCCAGACATCTATAGAGATCGATAATAGAGAAACACCAGTACGTGTCACTTGAATAATTAATGCCCACTGCACCATGCACATGCCATGCATGTGCTCCATCATCATAATAATATTGTAATTAAAAACAAGCGGCTACTACCTCCTGAGATCATGCATACAGTAGTCATGTCCACTGTAATTTCCAGTACCATATTAATTATTTTTCAGAAAAATGTGGGGAGCAATCATGACAGATGAGAATGTCTACCTGTGATGATGCACAATTGCCTGCCGTGCCATTACTCTTCAACAGTGACAGAATATGTACAACTGGTCGATTTTTGTTGTCCTTCCTTGGGTACTCCTACAACTACAAAAACAGCAGGCAATGTGCAGTAGGCAGCAGGGTGCCAACCATTATTTGTAGAACCGATCGATTATACGAATGCCAAACTGTAACCAACAGTCTGCCTGGCCGCTGTAATAAACATTAACAAACAAGACAGCCGAAGCCAAATCGAGTCATCGACGAAAACCCTTACCAAAAACATTTCATTCCAATCATCAAGGAAGGCATCCGATGCTATAGTACTACTATCCATTGTGCTAGCAGTAGTAGACACGCCATATTTCTTTTCCGGAGATATATTCTGGATGCCCACCCTGGAGAGCCTGTCGAGTCTTTTTGGAGTCAGACAGTGTGACGCAGATGCGAAACCTGTGACGAGTCCATTGACAGGCAGGGAAAACAGGTACGTTATTGCTTACATTATTGCCTTGCTGATGAAACATCCACAATGTCTCTTAGGCACCACCAATAAAGACTAACACTACTAATGGTTTTAGTACAAATACAGTGATCCACATAAACTAGTACTCTCTCCATACTAAAAAGAGGTTGTCGTTTAGGACAAGATTTTAGTTAAACATTGAGAATATAAATCATGAATAATTTTTAAGTTGTTAAGTTTGAAAATATAAAAATCATATCAATAGATTTGTCTTAAAAAATACTTTCATAAAAGTATACATATATTATATTTTTCAAAAAATAAGTAGTCAAAGTTACACTTTGGAGATCGTGTCGTTTTCTAAAACGACAACCTTTTTAAGTATGGAGGGAGTAAATGTTGAGGCTATTATATACACAATACAAACTACAACTACTTGTGGCTCCTAAAGTGATTTTTTCTTTTTATCATGTCATACTTTTATTTTCTCTCCCTCTTCTTTTTTTAGAATGGATCACTTTCTCTCTCCTTAAGCATTTGTATTTTCACCAAGACAATATGACAAGTTTCGAGCACCTACTTTTTTTATCTGAGCCTATATATGGCACTTGAGGCTACAAACAAAATGTATGCCCAATGTATGCTTTTACTTGTAGCCTCAAGTGTCATGTAGGCTCGGATAAAAAAAGTAGGTGCTCTAAACTTGTCATATTGTCTTGGTGAAGATACATATGCTTAAGGAGAGAGAAAGTGGTCCATTTTAAAAAAAAAGAGGGAGAGAAAATAAAGGTGTGACATGATAAAAGGAAAAAAATCACTTTAGAGCCACAAATAGTCATAGTTTGCATTATATACATAATAGCCTCAATATTTACTTAGTCTATATAAATCACTTTATTTATACCGAAACCACTAGTAGTATTAGCCTCCATTGATGATGCTCTAATTTCGATAGTGTCTCTGCACCAGTGGCAATACCCCAGCCAGCAAGCTCTTTTTTTTTCTTTATGAGATGCCAGCAAGCTCCTTCTAAGTTAGGGATATATTCCACTGTTTCGATTGTTTCTCGTGTGTGTACAAGGATGAAAGCATATGTAAACAGGTGGTAAATGCCCTCTTCTATTTATGTTTCTATTAATTTTGGTGGCAAGAGGGCCATGTTCGGAGAAAGAGGGTTGGAAACGGAATCTAGATAGACGGATATATGAAAAATGGACAAATACAGACCAAGAGCTAAACAAATTACGTCGAATATATGATCTAAGAGCATCTCCAATAATTTGCCAAATGAGATTGGGCGCGCGCATCCCATTTCTCATCGCGAATTCGCGATCCCGCACGTCGCAGCCGACGTGCCTTGCCGCGTGTGTGGAAAACTCCGCTACTCCTTCCGAACGCGGCAAGTCCGGCTGACCTATATTGCAATCGATGTTGTGAGAGCAAGGTCCGTCTGTGGCCTTCTCTCCGCCTGCCCGTCCTTCCACCCCGAGGGCTTTGTCGTATCCCCTCCGCTGTAGGCGCCGCCGCCGACGCGGCACCAGCCGCAACAGCTCCACCTCGCCACCGGCGTCGGAAGCGGGGCAGATGAGGAGGAAGGTTCGGACGGCGGTGTCCCGCCTGCGGTCCGCGCTGGCGAACACCGTGGCCGAGCGGCGCCGGCAGGTGGGCCTGGGCGCGCGGCTCACCGGCACTTCTAGGGCCACCGGCGCGGCCACGTGCACCCTGCGTTCCAGACAGACCCGTGCGCGTGCCCGGCGCTGCTGCTGGAGCTGGTGGCGCCCACGGCGGCGCTGGTGCGCGAGATGGCCTCGGCCTGGTGTGCGAAATGCCCTCGGGCCTAGCTAGTAGCGGATGGGGATGGACATGGAAATGTTTTTTCTGATCAGATGGTGATACTTGATAGTAGATTGTGCTGTTTCAGGTTTGCAATTGTACTGATTCTGATCTCTGAAGCTGAATACCAGTAGTTTGTAGTAGTAGCGCCTTGTTCTGCATAAGCGATGTGTGATGCTCAATAAAATAGCCTATACTACTTGCTAGCTTCGATCTCCGCATCTGAACTGGAGTTTTCTTCTTGTTATTCTGAAATTCATGAAGAAAGAGCCCAAAAGTTTGGATTTTGCCAAGTTCAATTTACCAAACTATTGGAGATTGCCTTATTTTTTACTTGTCATATGCTGTTGGGAGTTTGAAAGGTCCTAATCCAAGGCTAGGGGGAGGGTGAATAGCCTAATTTTAAGATCTAAAACAACCTCAACAACAAGTTAGTAACACAAGAGGCGAAACTAAGATAGCACTAGCCTACTAGAGAAGCCAAGCCACCTAACAAGCAATTTTAGCCTAATAACTCTAGAAACACACAACACCTACACAAGCTACTAAGGAGAGCCACAACCAAATATCTCTACTAAGAAACAACTAAAGAAAGATAGCGAAATGAGGTGATTGATATACCGTCGAGGAGAGTAGGGGATGAACCAATCAAATGAATATCAATGAGATCAATCAATCACAAGAGACAATGGTTGACACTTGATTTTCTCCCGAGGTTCACTAGTTTGCCAACTAGCTACGTCCCCGTTGTGGCAAGACACTCACTTGGAGGTTCACGCCCTAATTGGCATCACACGCCAAACCCGTCACCGGGTGCCGCACAACCAACACAAGATGAGGCTATTGAAACGCCACGAGCAATCCACTAGAGTTACCTTTGCGATCTCCCGCGGGAAGGCACAAGAACCCCTCACAATCACACTTGTGGTCGACGAAGCACAATCACCAAGCTTCTCGAATCCACCTCGCTGCTCCAAACCGTCTAGGTGATGGCAATCACCAAGAGTAACAAGAAAATCGCAGCGGTATCAACTCCCAAGTGCCACTAAGATGAACTCACTTCATGCAATGCACTTAATTCACTCAAATCTCACATATGGATGATCAATCAAAGATGAGATGAGTGTCTGTCACAAGTTCAGAATGAGTATGCAATGTCCAGGTGTGCAAGAGAGCATGCTTGAACCGCCACACACCCTTAAATAGCCCCCTCAAAGGAACTAGCCGTTATGCACTTGGGCTGCTGAAATCGTGACCGTCGCACAACTTCTTAGCACCGTCGGACCATATCGTCTGGTCCGACGCTTTGGTCCGACGCCTCCTATGTCTGCCACGTGTCCTGCCAGATTCAAAAATAGTCGTTGGCGCGCAGCTCTAGGTACCATCGGACCACCTCCATTGGTCCGGAGGCCTTGTCCGACGCCTTGATCAGCTTCCACCAAAACCATGCAGTGCGCACCCTGGGTCCGGACAACTTCATCGGACCACAGCACCGGACTATACCTTCTAGTCTAGAGCCTCCTTAGTGCCTTTAAGTTTTTACGCTGGGAGCACCCATGCTTCGGACTACTCCGTCGGACCACACCACCGGACCATGCAATCTAGTCCGGAGGTCCCTCTGTTTTTCTGCTCTGCTGTAGATCGAGCCACCGGACCTTTGGCCGATAGTCCGGAGCACCACCAGACTACCTGTCCGGAGCTTCACTGTCAGCCAGCCAGTGCTAGGAGCAGCCGTCGGACCACCTCCTTTGGTTCGGAGCTCCCAAGCACAGCTGGTCCGGAGCTTCTATCTTGGGCAGAATTCACTTCTCTTTGCTTCCCTTGATCTCATGTGCCACCACCAAGTGTTTCACTGACTTGTGCATATGTGTGGGCATATTTTATCAAGTTTTACAAGGGTTGCACATTAGGATTAGATGCAATGCAATGATGATCAACCTAATGGCACTCAATAGTTGTAACCACATACTATTTTCCTCTCTTAATAGCATGGTTACCTATCCTAAATGTGATCACACCCACTAGGTGTATTGATCACCAAAATAGAAAAGCCCTAGCTTATACCTTTGCCTTGCATAGCTCTAAGGGTCTCCTCCCTCTCTCTTCTTCTTAAAGTGTGAACCTTTGATGGCTTTCTCCTTAGCCTCCTCCTTTGCTTCATCACTTGTTATCTTCACTTCACCTTGGTGTACTCAACCTACGCAACACTTAGAGCTAGATTAGTACTTAGGTTTCATCAACTACCCAAAATACTTAGAGATCTTTCAATCTCCCCCTTTTTGGTAATTGATGACAACCCATATAAAATGATATGAAATATGATTTTGATTTCAACCCGAAATGCTTGATACCACTTGAAAGAAATTATTATGAAATAAAGTGGTCAATCATTTCTAAGTTGGTTTGATATTGTTAACTCCCCCTATATGTGCGCACTTCTATGAATAAGAATTCAAGCTTTGCACACATGCTTAGATAGAACTTATTGGAGGGGTGAACATCTAGCAAACTATGAAATGATGCTAAGGTTTTAAGAATAGACCTTTGAAGAGTAATACTAATCTATGTGCTCCTTTCATAGTTCCCTTAGCAACATGGTTAGCTCGATACCAATTGGAATACACACTAAACAAGAGAGGATATCTAGCTAACTCCTATTTATGCTAGTGATCAAATCATCAATCAAAGATTATAACTAGTCATGAACCACACAAGCATATCATTTTGAATGAAATACAATGCAAGCAACCATATGTGCGAATGCAAAACCAAATGCAACAACTTGTTCATAGGCTTCCTCCCCGTACTTGTGTGCTCAAAATTTTAATTTTTCATTTTCAATCAAAATCTCCCCCTTTGCCTTTTTCTCCCCCTTTGATCCTTCCATATTTTATATCTTACAATTTTCTCCCCCTTTGTCATATATTACCACAAAGGGTCCTCTTGTTAAAGTTTCGTCAAGTCAATTCATAAAAGGATGTGTGATTATCAAATTGAGATTTAATCTAGACCACTTGTCCTTTATATTTAACACGGTTTAAACCATGGACAAGCTTGTTCACACATCTTGCAATGGTTATCTTATCCATGTTGCTTAAATATAATAGCAAATGTTCTAGACTAAACATGGGAGGTTGCAAGCTTATCAATATGCCATATGTTATCACTAGATCAATCAAGACATAGTAGCAATAGTGATAGCATATGTACATCCAAAATATTTGTTTTTCATGAATGAGCCTAGATGAGTGATGTCTATATGTTCTACACAAGTCTATCAAAGGATGAATGCATATGTCAACCAATTGTACCTTGCTTTCTTGTAGTAGAGGCATGTCATATAAGTGGGGGTGCATCAACTCATGTTGGAGAAATCCAAAATATTCAACTCATTCCTTAACTTATAAAACCTCTTCTCATCAAGTGGCTTAGTGAATATGTCGGCTAATTGATCATCAGTGCCCACATTGTCAATGTAAATGTCACCCTTTTGTTGATGATCTCTTATGAAATGGTGTGTCACATATATGTGCATTGTTCTAGAGTGTTGGATGGGGTTGCTTGTAAGCTTCACCGAACTTTCATTGTCACATAGCAAGGGAACCTTCTTGAATTTGATTCCATAATCATTTAAGGTGGCCTTCATCCATAATAGTTGTGCACAACAACTCCCCGCACTAATGTATTCGGCTTCGGCGGTAGAGAGTGTCACACTATTTTGCTTTTTAGATGACCATGAGACTAGTGATCTTCCCAATAGTTGACATGTTCCACTAGTGCTCTTCCTATCAACCTTGCATCCCGCATAATCGGAGTCCGAATATCCAATCAATTCAAATCTTGACCCCTTGGGAAACCACAATCCAACATCTTGTGTATGCTTAAAATATCTCAATATTCTCTTTGTGGCTTTCAAATGACTCTCTCTAGGAGATGCTTGAAATCTAGCGCACATGCATACACTAAACATGACATTCGGTCTTCATGCGGTCACATAGAGTAGACTTCCAATCATTGACCGATATAGTGTTTGCTCAACCATCATGCCACTTGTGTCACTATCCAAATGTCCATTATTCCCCATAGGTGTACTAATGCCCTTTGCATCTTCCAAGCCAAACTTCTTGATGATATCTTTGATGTACTTGCCTTGACTCACAAATGTACCATTTTTCATTTGTTTGATTTGAAGTCCAAGGAAGTAACTAAGTTCACCAATCATTGACATTTCAAATTCATTTGCCATCATCTCCCCAAACTCTTCACAAAAATCTTGATTTGTAGACCCAAAGATAATGTCATCCACATAGATTTGCAAGACAAACAAGTCATTTCCAATCTTCTTGATGAATAGGGTGGTGTCAACCAAACCAATTTTGAATCCCTTAGAGAGGAGAAAACTTCTCAACCTCTCATACCATTCTCTAGATGCTTGCTTCAATCCATAAAGAGCCTTCTTGAGCTTGTAAACATGGTTGGGCTTCTTTGTATCTTCAAATCCGGGTGGTTGCTCAACATACACTTCCTCATTGATGTACCCATTGAGAAAGACACTCTTCACGTCCATTTGATAGAGCTTGATGTTGTGAGCACAAGCATAGGCCAATAAGATTCTAATTGCCTCTAATCTTGCCACCGGTGCATAGGTTTCTCCAAAGTCAAGACCTTCTACTTGAGTGTATCCTTGAGCTACTAGTCTTGCTTTGTTCCTCACCACTATTACATCTTGATCTTGCTTGTCTTGAATACCCATTTGGTTCCAATCATATTATGATTCTTTGGTCTTTCTACCAATTCCCAAACTTGATTTCTTGTGAAGTTGTTGAGCTCTTCATGCATAGCATTTATCCAATCCACATCCTTCAAAGCTTCATCAATCTTAGTTGGCTCAAATGATGAGACAAAAGAATAATGCTCATAAAATGAAGCCAATCTTGATCTTGTTTGAACTCCACTTTGAATTCCACCAATCACTTGGTCTAGAGGATGATCTCTTGCAATGTTGGTAGGTTGAAGCACTTGTATGTGAGTATCTTGATCATTCGGTTGAGATGATGATGGACTAGCTTGATGTTGATCTTGCACTTGAGCTTCACTAGCACTTGCTTGATCTTGAGTTGGAGAGCTACTAGCTTCTTCTTGTGTTAGAATGGTCACTTGATCTTCATGTTCATCTTGTACTTGTCTTGGTCTAATGTCACCAATATCCATATCTTTCATTGCATTGACCAACTTTTCACCTCTCACATCATCCAAGTTTTCTTCTTCATCTTGAGAGCCTTGAGTTTCATCAAATTCAACATCATGCACTTCCTCAAGAATTTTACTAGCCAAGTTCCATACTCTATAGGCTTTGCTAGTTGTCGAGTAACCAAGGAGAAATCCCTCATCACATTTCTTCTCAAACTTGCTCAACCTTGTTCCTTTTTTCAAGATATAACACTTGCATCCAAACACCCTAAAGTAGGCAATGTTTGGCTTTCTTCCATTCAATAGTTCATATGGGTCTTCTCAAGCATTCCATGACAATAGAGACGGTTGCTAGAGTAGCAAGCCGTGTTGATAGCTTCGGCCCAAAAGGAATGACTAACATTGTACTCACTTAGCATTGATCTTGTCATGTCAATCAAAGTCCTATTTTTCCTTTCAACTATCTCATTTGATTGAGGAGTGTACTTTGGAGAGAATTGATGGTTGATTCCAAAGTCATCACAAAGTTCATTAACTCTTGTGTTCTTGAAATCACTCCCATTGTCACTTCTAACTCTCTTGATAGTTGTTTCAAACTCATTATGACACCTCTTGACAAATGACTTGAAGATATCAAATGTGTCACTCTTGTCACTCAAAAAGAATACCCATGTGTATCTTGTGAAGTCATCCACTATCACAAATCCATACTTGTTGCCACCAATGATTGTACATGTTGTTGGCCCAAAGAGATCCATATGCAATAACTCAAAAGCTTTGCTTGTACTCATGATGCTCTTCTTTGGATGAGTGTTCCCAACTTGTTTTCCAGCTTGACATGAGCTACATAGCTTATCCTTTTCAAATGTGACATCCTTCAAGCCCTTCACTAGATCATGCTTGACTAGCTTGTTCAATTGTTTCATGCCAACATGACCAAGCCTTTTATGCCATAGCCAACCCATGCTAGATTTTGAGATGAGACATGTTGAGAGTTGAGTCTCACTAGCATTGAAATCCACAAGATAGAGATTCTCATATCTAAATCCCTTGAAGACCATGTTTGACCCATCCATACTAATGATTTCCACATCCTCAATACCAAAGATCCACTTGAAACCAAGATCACACAATTGGGCAACCGACAATAGATTGAACTCAAGCCTTTCAATAAGAAGCACATTGCTAATGCTTAGATCATTGGAGATAGCAATCTTTCCAAGCCCTTTCACTTTGCCTTTTTCATTGTCACCAAAAGTGATACTATCATAGCCATGATCACTATCTTGGTTGATTGAGTTGAACATCCTTCCATCACCGGTCATGTATTGAGTGCACCCACTATCAAGTACCCAATGCCTCCCTTCGGCTTTGTAATTGACCTACAAGAGAGATCAATTCTTTTTAGGTACCCAAACTTGCTTGGGTCCTCCAAGGTTAGTTATCAAGGATTTTGGTACCCAAATGGACTTCTTAGTAGTCATCCATGGTGCACCAACAAACTTGGCGTGAACTCCATTAGTACCCTTGGAAAGGACATAGAATGAATCAACTCTCATTGAGGATACATCTTCCTTGGGCTTATTGTTATTGCATTGTTGCTCTAGGTGACCAACTTGCTTGTAACTCTTGCAATACCTACTAGTGTCCTTCACAATACGAATCTTGTGAGGAGCAAAAGTGGCCTTGCCTTTCTTGGGGGTATAGCCCAATCCCTCTTTGTAGAGAGATGCTCTTTGGCTACCCAAGCACATAAGCAAGCGGTCCTCACCTCCATAAGCCTTAGCTAAGGAGTGAGATTGCGCTTTGTAACCTTCTTCTTGAGGGTTTCATTTTCCCCCATTAGTGAGACGTCACAACTGAAACCATCACTAGTAGATGAAGTAGGAGTGGAAGTGCTACAAGAGTGGTTAGTTGGAGCAACAATGATAGGAGTATAGAAAGATTTATTAAGAATATCACAAGTAACTCCCATGTCACATGTTTGAATAATCTCCTTCTTACTTTGGTCAAGGAGGGAGGAATGAGCTCTTTCAAGCTTAGAGTGAGACTTCACTAGCTTCTCATGGGCTTCCATTAGCCTCTCATGAGATGCTACGACCTCATCAAGGTTTTGATCAAGAGCCTCATTGGTCTTGCGCAATTCTTTGCATTCCTTCCTCTTCTTGTCAATATATTCCTTAGCTTGTTCAAGCATGTTCATGAGTTCCTCCCATGAGGACTCCTCACTATCACTATCGCTCTCATTCTCACTTTCATCATGAGAAAGTACCTTAGTAGACTTAGCCATGAAGCATGATGATGGAGTGTCAAATAGAGAGATCTTGTCCCTCATTGCAATGCTTGCAAAAGCCTTCTTCTTAGTAGTGGTCTTCTTTTCTTGATATTCATCATCACATGAAGAAGAATCACTATCCCATGTCACTATGTGAGAGTAGCTCTTCTTCTTCTTATAAAAAATGGGCTTCTTTTCCTTCTTGCCTCTCTTCTTGTGATCATCATCATCCTTGTCACTGTTGTATGGGCAATGAGCAATGAGATGATCAAAGCTTCCACACTTGAAGCACTTTCTTGGTTCATCATGGTTCTTGAATGAAGTCCTCTTTATTCTTGCACCATAGCCCTTCTTCTTCATGAACTTGTCAAATCTCTTCACAAAGAGAGCCATTTTCTCCTCATCCACATCACTAGCACTTGAGTCTTCATCATCACTTGATTCTTCAATCTTGGCCTTGCCCTTGCTCTTGTGTGATGAGGTAGCTTTGAATGCTACACTCTTCTTATTTTCATCCTTCTTGTCTTCTTTCTTCACTTCTTCCCCTTTGTTGTCCCGGTAAGCATCTTCGGTCATCACATCTCCCAAGACTTAATTAGGGGTCACGGTGTTCAGTCCATTTCTCACAATCAAGGTCACTAGAGTGTCAAACCGGGAAGGAAGACACCTCAAGAACTTGTGAGAGAAGTCCTTGTCCTCAACCTTCTCACCAAGAGCCGTGAGATCATTGACAAAAACTTGGAGTCTATGGAACATCTCCGGTACATTTTCATCATCCTTCATCTTGAAACTTGCAAACTTCTCCTTGAGCATATATGCCTTGGCCCCCTTGATGGCTTGTGTGCCCTCAAATGATTCCTCAAGCTTCTTCCAAGCCTCATGAGCACTCTCAAGATTCTTGATTTGCTCAAACACCTTCTCATCAAGAGCCTCATGGATGACACTAAGAGCAATATCATTGTGTTGCAACTTTTCTTCTTCGGCCGCGGTGGGAGCTTCCTCATTTGCCACTTTAAACTTCTTGTCCACCACAAGCCACACCTTCCGGCTAATTGACTTGATGTGAGTGGTCATCTTGACTTTCCAATAGCCATAGTTGGTGCCATCAAACTTGGGTGGCTTCTTCATGTTGTTGATATGAGCCATGATCACACCGTAGGTTGTTAAGCCTTAAAACAACAGTGTCCAAGCTCCAATACCACTTGAAAGTGTCCTAATCCAAGGCTAGCGGGGGGGTGAATAGCCTAATTTCAAAATCTAAAACAACCTCAACAACAGGTGAGTAACACAAGAGGCGAAGCTAAGATAGCACTAGCCTACTAGAGAAGCCAAGCCACCTAACAAGCAATTCTAGCCTAATAGCTCTAGAAACACACAACACCTACACAAGCTACTAAGGAGAGCCACAACCTAATATCTCTATTAAGAAACAACTAGAGAAAGATAGATAGAAATGAGGTGACTGATATACCGTCGAGGAGAGTAGGGGATGAACCAATCAAGTGAATATCAATGAGATCAATCAATCAAAAGAGACAATGGTTGACACTTAATTTTCTCCCGAGGTTTACTAGTTTGCCAACTAGCTACGTCCCTGTTGTGGCAAGACACTCACTTGGAGGTTCACGCCCTAATTGGCATCACACGCCAAACCCGTCACCGAGTGCCACACAACCAACACAAGATGAGGCTATTGAAACGCCACGAGCAATCCACAAGAGTTACCTTTGCGATCTCCCGCGGGGAAGGCACAAGAACCCCTCACAATCACACTTGTGGTCGACGAAGCACAATCACCAAGCTTCTCGAATCCACCTCGCTGCTCCAAACCGTCTAGGTGATGGCAATCACCAAGAGTAACAAGAAAATCACAGCGGTATCAACTCCCAAGTGCCACTAAGATAAACTCACTTCATGCAATGCACTTAATTCACTCAAATCTCACATATGGATGATCAATCAAAGATGAGATGAGTGTCTGTCACAAGTTCACAATGAGTATGCAATGTCCAGGTGTGCAAGAGAGCATGCTTGAACCGCCACACACCCTTAAATAGCCCCCTCAAAGGAACTAGCCGTTATGCACTTGGGCTGCTGAAATCGTGACCGTCGCACCACTTCTTAGCACCGTCGGACCATATCGTCTGGTCCGACGCTTTGGGCCGACGCCTCCTATGTCTGCCACGTGTCCTGCCAGATTCAAAAATAGTCGTTGGCGCGCAGCTCTAGGTACCATCGGACCACCTCCATTGGTCCGGAGGCCTGGGCCGACGCCTTGTCCGACGCCTTGATCAGCTTCCACCAAAACCATGCAGTGCACACCCTGGGTCCGGACAACTCCGTCGGACCACAGCACCGGACTATACCTCTAGTCCAGAGCCTCCTCAATGCCTTGAAGTTTTTACGCAGGGAGCACCCATGCTTCGGACTACTCCGTCGGACTACACCACCGGACCATGCAATCTAGTCCGGAGGTCCCTCTGTTTTTCTGCTCTGCTGTAGATCGAGCCACCGGACCTTTGGCCGATAGTCCGGAGCACCACCGGACTACCTGTCCGGAGCTTCACTGTCAGCTAGCCAATGCTAGGAGCAGCCGTCGGACCACCTCCTTTGGTCCGGAGCTCCCAAGCATAGCTGGTCCGGAGCTTCTATCTTGGGAAGAATTCACTTCTCTTTGCTTCCCTTGATCTCATGTGCCACCACCAAGTGTTTCACTGACTTGTGCATGTGTGTTGGCATATTTTATCAAGTTTTACAAGGGTTGCTCATTAGGATTAGATGTAATGCAATGATGATCAACCTAATGGCACTCAATAGTTGTAACCACATACTATTTTCCCCTCTTAATAGTACAATTACCTATCCTAAATGTGATCACACCCACTAGTGTCTTGATCACCAAAATGGAAAAGCCCTAGCTTATACCTTTGCCTTGCATAGCTCTAAGGGTCTCCTCCCTCTCTCTTCTTCTTCAAGTGTGAACCTTTGATGGATTTCTCTTTAGCCTCCTTAGCTTCATCACTTGTCATCTTCACTTCACCTTGGTGTACTCAACCTACTCACACTTAGAGCTAGGTTAATACTTAGGTTTTATCAATTATCCAAAACACTTAGAGATCTTTTAGAGTTGCTAAAACACAAGATTTGTCAAGTCAATTTTGACAAACTCTTGGAGATACTCTAATATTCTTAAGTATACAAGTATAAAAGCCAGACAACAATGTATATACAACTAAAAAAATATGAAGAAGAAGCAAAACCGGAAGTCATGTCTCTCCTCACTAAAATGGCGTCTCCATCCTTTCCTTAATTATTACCCTATATTATGCGAGATGCTTGCAAGTCAGGATATGCACGATCCAAGCATGATATATTGATCCACAGCAATCGCGGTCCACCCCTGGCTCACCTTCTTTACCTAATTACCTCTGTGCCAAATATCAACTCGATTGGAGTTCATTTGAGGTGATTTGGACCTTTGGCCTTTGGGGAAAAATTTTCGGGCTGCAGGCTATGCTCGTAGACACGGGCTGTGGCCAATTTGATCCCGGCCAGGCCACCTGGGCTAGGACGACCTTCATACCTGGTCAGGCTGGCTTTAAGCTGTCCAGGGGTTGTGCAACTCGGCTAGGTCGACCTTGCACCCTGGCAAAGCCGACCCTGGTAGTGAAGTTTATGTTTTTTATCCTCTTTTCCATGGGTTTTTGAGTTGCTCAAGAAGTTTTCCATGTCATCAAACTAGTTGGCTTTAAGTCACCACACTTATGAGATTTAGTGTTTTGCAGGGTTGTTTGGAACAACGACCATTTTAGAAGAAATTTTGATCAACTCTCGTTCACTCCACTCTAGAGTAGTGTTTTTGGTCCTTAAAATACACAAACGATGCCACAGATACGAAAATTAGGCGGCATAAAATAATGAAAGAAATTCGTCACAAAAAAGAAAGAAAGAAAGAACCTGGATGAGACTTTCTTTTTTATCCATTTCCACTCATAGGTGTGTGCGCTTTTTCTATCTCAGCAAAAGGTACAACGTTCAGCATGAAATGGCCCATCCTATATCAGGGTCCCGGTCCACTCTGGGGGGTTTAGACTCATTGGAATAGGCCCACGTGTTTCTCAGAAAAAAAAAACCAGAATAGGCCCACGTTCCTTTGAACCGAGGAAGTGAGGAGGCAGAAAAATAAAAAATAATTATATGCCCTCTTGATACACAATTACACACCAGCTTCAGTGCAGCGCCGCTGGGCTGCCGCCGATGCGTCTGTGGGCTGCGTTGCGCGGAAGGACCGTGGCCGTGGAACATCGATCGGGGCACGCAGAACCGAGCGAAGAGCGATGCCGATGTAGTATGGGAGCCGCCGCCAGCCGGTGTACATCATGACTGTATAGAGTTAAGCTTCCTGAGATTTGTTTCCATGGTTTGTCGAATATGCCTAACAAAAATTTAGGTGTTTCTTTTTTGGTAAAACTTCCATTGTCTGTGGAAGCAGGATTTTGTCACCGGCAATGAAACCTTATCGGAGTGAAGGTTGATGCCCACCAGAGTACCTCTGGATTAACTCTTGTTGCCTCTTTGAGCACCACAGAGCATAGTGAAAAACGATGTTTCATTCTTTCTCTATTCTGACGAAGCATCCGTTTTGTCACTGTGACTACCGATGCACTTTCGTTCTCTTTCCTAACGAAGCATAGCGGTGTGTTTACCGTATGTTTTTTTAACCTGTATATGCACTACAGAATGGCCCATTTTCCCCTACACTTATGTTGGTAAATCAAAGGGTTTTAATAACACATTATGTGTTGGCAATTGTGTCATCTTTTAGTGTCAGACAAACTGCCGCTAATAAGTACCTTAAGGCTACACGTTATGTGTCGGCATTTCTCCTTCCAACGAAAAAAAAGTGTCGGCAGAAGTTCATAGACTAAATATCTTTTAATTTGTCGTAGCCTAATGTGTCCACTCTTGAAGTGTCATCAAAGGGGTAGGCGCAAAACTAGATAGATGCCAAATGCCTACGCAGGAGATAGAAGGGAAACATAAGTTTGGGTGCCAAAATAGAATAGGGTGTGGACAGGTGGCTTAGAAACTTCCACTGTCTCGAAAATCGGGAAAAGTAAAACCCCTGCATCGCCTAGTTCCCGCCATCACACACCCGTTGCCCTAGCTCGCATCACCCCATCCCGTTGGCCTATCTCCCAGCCACCCTAGCCCCTTGTCGCCCTAGTCGGCTATCATCCCAGCTGTCCACCGTCCCAGCTCTTCGTTGCCCTAGCCGACTATCAACCTAGTCCCCACCGCCCCAGCTCTTCGCTACCCCAACCCGTGGCCCCAACCTGTGACCCTAGGGCATCGCCCAAGGCCATCGGCAGACGCCGCCACAACCCTAGCCCACTGTTGCCCTCAACATTTAGGTGTGTCACCTTCACATCCTCTTCCCTCCATTCCCCTCTATGCTAGCGTTCAAGCACAACTAATTTTCTTATATTTTTTCCTTGGTTGTAGAAAGGTGGGGAGACAAAGGTGAGAAAACACCCAAAGATTCCAGGTTTGGGTTACTCCTCTTGCCAAACTTTCAATCAGTCTAGATCCACTATCTCTTTACCTCTTTTGAGAAGGGACATATTCAGCTTGACTTGGATATGAATGTGATGTTTACTGCCTTAGTTGATTCTGTAGAGAAACTTGCTTGATTCAAGATCTTACACACAACACAATCCATCAGCTTATTTGCAGAGGAACCATAGCTTGCAAGTAAGTTTGCTTGTGCTAATGTTTTTGAATTATTCGTATTGCTTTGTGTGATTAATTAGCATTGGCAATATAATCTACAAGGAGCACAAGCAAGTTGGCCATCTTGTGTTCATTACCTCTTCTATTGTCATTGCTTGATTGCTATGCTTTCCCTTTCTTATGAACTTTGTCTCTACTTTGGCTTAGAATTGCAGCTTGTGTATGATATGTGATGTGATGATTTTGGTTGAGCATGAGGGCATGTTCCAAAAAATGCATTGGAAATGCTTTTGCCAACATATAAACCATTGGCAAAGGTTCTAACTGTCGGTGTAGGTACACCATTTTGTTACACCATAAGTGTTAATGATTCTTTTAACTGTCAGCAAAACTTTTGCCGACTGCTTCTAGCACGATTGTTTGTAAATTGTCAGCAAATCTTTTAGTGGCAGCCTATTATTGACAATGGTACCATTTTCCCACTTTAAAAAGTGTCAAGAAAGGTATGTTGTGTTCTAGTGATGCTTTGGTAAAAAATATGGACATATATTGATAGTCTCATTTGCCTAGGCGGATTTTACAATCGGCTCATGCTAGTTTTAGCTAAATCTAAAGAAAAACTCTACGAGATGATAGAAAATTGTACCAAATTGGTTTATCAATGAGATAAGATCATCTCTACTCCATATAAATATGCGGAGGTAGATAGCTGATTGAGGGATCCAATTAGGCCATCAATATTTTATTTATCAATCTACTCACTTTTTGCCCCCTATCTATTTCAACCCCTTGTCCTACATGTCCCTCGACAGGATTTGTGGGCAATCTAGGTGACCTGGGCCGATCCTAGTACACCCTTATTGTGTGTCTCACCAATGAGTCTTCCCAAAAGCGTCAGCGGTTATCGAATGAAGAATGAGTAACTGATTGACCTCATTGACCTACTGACTATCGGTCTTGATGTTTAGACCTTCCTTTGCTGCATGTTTCAGCATTTACCACTAGCACTACTACAGGATTGTACCAAATTGACCTTTGGCGCCCGGCAACGGACATCTTAAGCGTCCGCTGCGGTAAACCGGTGGCCAGCTTGGGCAGCTGGTCACTGCGTTGCCCGCTGCGGTTATTCAATTTACCGCAGCGGGCAGCGGGTAGCATATGGAGCCCGTTGCGGCACCGCAGCGGGAGGATTATGCTGCCCACTGCGGTAAATGAGCATTTACCGCAGCGGGCGTATGACGTTGCCCGCTGTGGTTATCCCCTTCCTATATATAGCAGCAGCCCTCCCTCCTTCTTCCCCACGACTTCTCCTCTTGCAAAACGTGGGGGGGAGGTTTTGCCCAAATTTTTCACCAAATCTTCAAATTCAGTTTTAGAGCTTTGATTTGGGGGAGTAGGACACGAATAGAGGTGCATGATTGCTCTCCCACCCCTCTTTCTCCTTCGTTTTCTCTCTTTTTAGTGCAATTCCTCATGTGGATCTAGATCTAGATCCATGGGATCCACCATGAATGGATCTAGATCTAGTTTTGTGTTTTTAGTCTAGATTCTTCATAGATCCATGTACTAGATCATATAAAACCTGTGTTTTTTAATCTAGATTCACCGGTGTGGCTAAAGTTTTGTCTTGATCGATCTCTCATATTGTTGGGGGCGGAGTTATTGCCAAATTTTCCACTAAATCATCAAATTGAGTTTTAGAGCTTTGATTTGGGGAGGAGAGGACAATAAGAGGTACATGATTGCTCTTGCACACACCTATTTCTCTCTTTTATTCTCCCTTTTTAGTGCGATATGTCTCATCATGTGTGTCTATAGATTCATGAATAATTAGTAGATCTATTTTTTATATAGCACTTTGTTGTTTTGTCGTGTGTTAAGCTACGATGGACAGGTCCGAATGGATGTACCACATTGATAGAGTGCTTGATCTTCGGTATCTTAGCGAATTGAGGAAGTTTATGGCAGCTGCAAAAGCTCATCGTGCTAGTTTGAAGCGGACGACAACCGTATGTCTATGTTCTAAATGTCGGAACCTCAGAGGCTACCCAGATGGTACGGTGCAATCACATCTGATTGTCAACGGGTTTATGGAGGGTTACACGGTTTGGACTTCTCATGGTGAACAAAGTCTCAATGCGAGTTGCGGTGTATCTGGAGTGAGCTCGTTGACAGCGACGGTGAACAACCAAGATCATGTTCGACCACCACCACCTTCTGTGCCAGTGCCAGCCGCCAGCGACAAGGGGAACAATTCTTGTGACTACATCACAGTGGATGAACTGCTCGAGAACATTCCAGATGATGATGATGGTGCCGATGACGGTGACACTACTGAAGATGCTACTCTGAGGGAACCCGAAGATGTCCAGCTCTTTGAGGATCTAGTCAACCACATCGACGAGGATGATGTTATGTTTGGCAACCCAAAGTGGTTTTAGAATTTTAGGAAGATGAAGCAGGCGGCAGTTGATCCTCTGTACCCTGATGGTGGAAAATGTCCGGAGGGGTGCATAGTGCTCCGTTTCAACCTCCATCTGCTGATGATGAAGGCTCGACATGGTTGGTCAGACATTAGCTTCAATGAGCTGTTAAGTTACCTTGGCACCACGTACCCTACGGGTAACAAGGTGCAAGCTAATACATATCGAGCGAAGAAGTTGATCCGTCCAGTGGCGATGAAAGTTAGAAAGTTTGATGCCTGCCCTAACCACTGCATCATGTATCGGGGCGAGAAGTATGAGAACATGACTAGTTGTCCACACTGTGGATTTAGTCGGTACAAGAGGAATGTCAGTTGCCGCGTGGATGCAGACGACGATCTTCTGAACAACAAGAAGAAGAAGACCAGTGTTGCGGCCAAGCAGATCTCGGCTCAGCAAGACGAGGAAGAAGAAGGTTACACGCTGAGGAAAAGCCCCGCGCTATCCGTGTGGTACCTACCTGTGGTCGATCGTCTGCATGCACTGTTCGGGAATCCAGAGGATGCGAAGCTGATGTCATGGCATGCATCTCCTGATCGGGTCAAGGATGATGGCAAGCTACGACACCCCTCCGATGGACATCAGTCGAAGGATTTCGATAAGGACTACCCTGAGTTTTGTGATGAGCCTAGACATGTCCAGTTCGCGCTGAGTACCGATGGGATGAACCCGTTCGCTGAGCTAAGCAGCTCGCACGGTACTTGGCCAGTCGTCCTCAGCATCTACAACCTACCTCCCTGGGTGTGTCTGAAGCGCAGGTACCTTATGCTGACGATGCTTATCTCTGGACCGAGGCAGCTCGGCAATGATATAGATGTCCTCCTAGAGCCGCTCATGGAGGAAATGCAGATGCTATTCGATGTTGGGGTCGAGATGATGGATGCGTACAAAAAGGAGAGCTTCACACTTAAAGCCATAATCTTTGTCGCCATCACTGATTACCCCGGTCTCTTCTCACTATCGGGGCAGATCAAAGGGAAGAGTGGATGTGTAGTTTGCATCGACGGGACTTGCTACACTTACCTTTCGAGTTCCACCAAGATGGTCTACACTCGGCATAGAAGGTTCCTCAAGGCCAAACACAGGTATAGAAGAAGTGATATGAATGAATACTTTGACAATAAGGATGAGCCACAACGACTTCCAATGTCGTAGACAAAGTGGGGGCCAAAGGTGTTTGAGATGGTGAAGGATATGGATGATATCGAGTTCGGTAAGAAGAAGAAATCACCAGAGGAATGGACAAAACCGACTAGGAAGCAAAAGCGCGACAAGCAGGCATCTCCTGATGATGATGTCCCAATCGTCCCTTTCAAGAAGAAGTTGATCTTCTTCAAGTACATGTAGTACTGGAAAACATTTCATGCACCCCATGCAATCGACTGCATGCACCTCGAGAAGAATGTGTTTGAGAGCACGATCGGTGTTCTGCTAGACATCCCGGGCAAGACGAAGGATGGGATCAAGTCACGGACCGATCTTGTGAACCAGGGCATTAGAAAGGAACTCCACCCTGGAAAGCCTGAGAATGGTAAAGTTGCTATCCCATTGGATGCATACAACCTCATGCATGCCGAGAAGGTGACTTTTTGCAAATTGATGAGGGGTATCAAGGTGCCGACCGGTTTCTCCTCCAACATCAAGAGCCTGGTCTCCATGAAAGACCTCACAATGACCGGCTACAACTCACATGACTGTCACGTCATGCTCACGGTGTTCCTTCCAATATTGATAAGAGCTATCAGTCCAGAATATGTGAAGATGGTGATAACATGTATGTCATACTTCTTTAACTACATCACGCAGAAGGTCATCGATAAGGCAGAGTTACCTGCCTTAAAGGAGTTCATCGTGGAGACCCTCTGTCAGCTCGAGCTGTGCTTTCCACCGGCTTTCTTTGACATTATGCCACACCTGATGATGCACATGGTTGACCAGATCGAGCAATTGGGCCTAGTGTACCTACACCAGATGTGGACGTACGAGCGCTTCATGTCCACCTTGAACAGGTACGTCCATAACCGTGCTTAACCTGAAGGTTCTATGATCGAGGCGTACACAACCGAGGAGTCAATCAACTGGTGTATGAGGTACATTAAAGACGCGAGGGCGATTGAGTTTCCTGTTCACCCGTACGAAGGAAGAACCGAAGGGACATGGTGTGTGGGCCGGAAAGTGCGCACTGATATACCTAACAAAGAGGTAGAAGAAGCTCATTATAGCATCCTCCATCAGTTGAAGGTCATGGAAAAATACGTCGAACAACACCTGGAAGAGCTTCGCGCCGCTCATGATGGAAAGCACACGGAGGAATGGGTCCAGAAAGAGCACAGGAACAGCTTTGTACAATGGATCAAAGAGCAAGAAATATCGCTTGATGACGATGACAGTGACACTGTAAAGAAGCTTGCGCAAGGCCCGTCGACCCAAATCACCACATGGCAAGGGTATGATGTGAAGGGTACAGGTTTCACACGAAAGACAAGGACAACAAGAGTGCGGCACAGAACTGCGGTGTTCGATACGAGGGCGTAGACGAGTTGACACAAAAGAGGACACAATTCTATGGGCAGATCGAACAAATATGGGACCTCGACTATGGACTCAACTTACGCATAACCGACTTCAAGTGCCATTGGGTCAACCAGAAATCAGTTTTAGTGGACAATTACGGGTTAACAACCATGAACCTCAAAAGCACGGGCTACAAAGACGACCAATGGGTACTTGCAACCAATGTAGCACAAGTGGCGTACTATATCTATCCACCAGATACAAAGAAGCACGTGGTCGTGTCCGGAAAGCAACGGATCGTGGGAGCTGATGGGGTGCAAAGCCCCGAGCAGTACAACAACTACGCGGAGCTCCAGCTTTTTACAGATCAAAGATGAACTGGAACGTGATTCAGGCTTGGCAATCCGATGCTTCATCATACAAGTCGAGGCAGAGGTACAAGACGAACATCTTTCAAAAGGGCTATGAGCTCGGCATGGATGATATGATCAAGAGCTCGATAAAGGAAGCCTTCACGAGAAACGACCCCGATATGGTGGCGATGAGGTCACAGATGTTCCGCTAGGCTGGCGTGCCCGTCCCTCCAGGTCCACAAGGGGGAATATTCCTAAACTGCAAGGCCCCCACCACTCGATTGATGATGTCAAGGAAATGACAGTGGTGAAGCTTCTGATTCCGTTTGGCAGGAGCAAGAAGATGGAAGTGGCCGAGGGAGTTGTATATCCGACCAACGAGATCCCAGAAGCATATCGGGCTCGGTTACCTAACAACTATGCGCTGGTGATTGTAACTTGTGTTAAGCCAGAGCATAAAGATTATGAACTAGATGTTCCCCACCTACAACGTCACCGTACCCTGGAAGAAGCGGAATGTGATGACATCTATTGGATGAAGGACGACATTGAGATCGTGCCAACAACGATAGCGTCTGTCGCTGGATCTTGCCCCCCAGAAGGCGACGGTGACGGCGATGATGAAGGCCCTGACAAGGACCCGCCTCATTCACCTCCTGGCGGTAGCCCGCCTCCGACCAATGAGGCAGGAGGTTCAGGGGCCGCTTCTGGGGGGAACACGATGCCTGGAAGCTAGCCGGGCCCCAGCGGGCCACCTCCACCTCCCGACACTCACCCTATGGCCCCCACAAATGAGGAGGGGGCTCAAGGGGATGCACCAGGTGCAGCAAGCCAACAAGGAGGTACGGAGGTGGACAACCCGAAGGAAAACTCTACATCGCTCCCATACTCGACTACATTTCCAAGGTACATTACAGACGAGCACAAACAACGTTCAATTCACATTCGTACGTTCTATCCTGACTTTTCTAGGCCTGAAGATGATCCTCATCATCTATTTCTGGTGGATGATGACTGTCCCGGCCGCTTCGAGAACGGGAAGTTTATGATAACAAAGCAAACACTCCTTGATGAAGAATCGTGGGATACAAGGAGGTTTCTTCTTTGGTACATGGAAGCGGCAAAAAGAGGAATGTCAAGTTTCACCATGAAGATTCTAGCGGATTGCTTCCACTTGCCCGATATCGGGGATTTCACTATTCCGGTGGACTTTCAAGGCACGTATAGGCTGCTGGTGGGAGAAGACCTAGACATCGTCCAACTCACCCTATTTGCAATGTAAGTGACGACTTGCGAGTTAATTCCATAGATCTCTCTCGTTGTATACGTCAACTCTACACTTATTAGACTATATGGTACGTTCACGTGTATATGCAGGATGTCTGCCACCGTAAGCAACAAAAAGCATCGTCCTACTCTTTTTCTCTCTCCAATGCATATTAATGAGGGAGCCATCAAGGGTCACATGGAAACGGATAAAAAGAAGACAAACAAACAGAGAGAAAAGGAATATAGAGACAATATGAGGAATCAGAAGAAGAAAGTGGCAGACTACATATGCTCAGTAATGTTGAAGGTCAAGGAGGATGGGTCACGGTGTATCATGGCTCCATATCACTTTGGGTAAGTATGAAAACATGCCCGTAGAGATCCAAAGTGGGTAGGATCAATCTTTGTCATCATCCTAACCATTAGTCTATTTGAATCGTGCAGCAACGGCCTCGAGGGCCATTGGGTTGCATATCTAATCTATCCTCAAGATGGCAGAGCGGTCGTATTTGACTCGTTGAGGACGATAAACAAAGCAGGATACAAGACATTTGAAGATTGCTTGAAAGTGTAAGTCAATAAGCATTTTCATCTTTTACGGTTGTTATCGTTATTAATCAAAACATGTCTAACTCTATTACATTTTGTGCAGGGCTTATAAGAAGTACTTGAAGGATCCCGAATGTTGGGATCGCAGGACCGATAGTTGCAAGGAGAACAATACCGACCACATCAAAATCCGACGCGACTTCCTAGTACGTAAAGTAATTGCAAAGTTTATTTGTGCTTTGTTTCCATATGTGTTTGTTCTAAACCTTCTATAACGATCATGCAGTGCGCCAAATAACCGCCTAGATCCAAAGCATGTGGCTTGTACACCTGCGAGCACCTGAGACAGTGCAGGGAGTACACTCAAAGCTGGAAGAAGCTCAAGGAAAGAGTCAAATATTGGGTGAACACCTACAAGCCATCCTTCAAGAAAGTTAAGGGGGAAATCTGTAAGTTCATCATGGAGAAATGCGTTCTCGAAGGAGAACAATTCTTTGACGAAGAATCTCCCTTAGCTATCGAACCCAGGTACGAGAGGCTTAGGAAATGGACGACTCTGCTACGCCTAAGTGATTACAAATGGCCCGTGGACTTTTCTTAGAGGATTTTGTAAATTGTAACTCAAATGGACTTGTTGGTTTCATGTGATGTGTATATGGATGTTGAAAACTATGTACTATGTCATGTGCAATGCTTGGATGGTTTATATATAAATGTTTGCTGCATATATATGAAATCTGGAATCTGGAAATGTTTTTGAATTCAAATTCTTGGAATTATTTGAATTCTGTTTTTTATTTTTTAATTTGAAAACTATTTACCAGAAGCGAGCAACTTAACTGCCCGCTGCGGTTAACCACACTTAACCGCAGCGGGCGCTGTAAGGTGCCCGCTACGGTATATCCATTTACCGCAGCGGACAGCTACTTCGGCGGGTGGTCCAGGTGGCACCACATCGACGCCGCTGTCTCCTGCAGCTGCTGAGCCTCTACTTTCATCATTCATTAGGACCGTTTGATTTAAAACAGAGCGGGGATGTTGCAATGCTACTTACTGTACTTATGTGAAATTTCACGAATTCCAAATACAAATTTGACCTAACTGTGCCCGCTGCGGTAAATGGATATACCGCAACGGGCTCTTTTGCCCGCTGCGGTTAACTGATTCTTTACCGCAGCGTGGCAGCGCAAGCGGACGCTGCTGCCCGCTGCGGTAAATCACTTTTGGCCGTTGTGGTAAAGAGTTCTGTAGTAGTGTAGTACAGATAAGATTTTTATAGATGCATCCCTTTTCTAATAGAGGAAGTTTAATAGCACTTCATCTCTAACCTTGGCAGGAGGTACTGTAGCTTTGTAGCTGTCATTGAAGATCCATTTTCACCGGTTTTGTAAAGAAGTTCAAAACAATTTCTGTAGATTCTCACTAGTGATTTTTAGAGGTAGTCAAAATTGGTTTAAGAGGCAGTTTCAAGCACCGCTACAATGCCATCGATTGTAAAAATAAGTGGTTTTCATAGGTGGTTTTAAAAGCACCTCTAAAATGATTTTTAGGAATCATTCTATTAAGACAACAACCCCTAAAAGTCAATTTTCAAAGGTGGCCCATAAATAAAAATAAGAAAAGGTATTTTAATGTACCCCAAAGGCTAAGGGATTTATTTCACAGTTATTTTGAATAAATGCATACACCAGGATTTGAACCCTCAACCTATTCCACGCATGTTTCATCCCCTACAACAACAACACACAATCACTTGCGACTAGATCTACGATGTTGTCTATTTGTAGTACTATGTATGAATGTTGTAATCAATATTTTAACTTAATTACAAACAATCTTAAATGCAAAAACTTTCAACTACCAAATTTTAGATCTCATAGAGCAATATAACTTTCATATAGGACATTTCTCCATCCAAGGTTATTTAAAAAATTCAAAATTTTGAAGTTCAAAATCTGAGACTTAATTTATATATTTGGAACCCTAAATGACCTGAAACAAAATTTTTATTAACTACAAAGTTTTAGATCCTTTCGAGCTCTATAGTTTTGATATAAATTTCATTAAAAATATATAAATTTATTTGTGCTGCAGCTATTCTTAGGGATTGATTACTTAGTCAACTGCCCTTTAAGATGGATTTTCATAGGCAATTGACTTAATAAAACCGCCTCTAAAAATTACTCATTTTTAGAGACGGTTGACATAAGAAACCGTCCTTGAAAATACCATTTTCAGAGTTTGTTCTCTTAACGGAACTGCTCCTAAAAATGGATACATTTTTATAGATGGGTTTCTTAATGAAAGCAGCCCGAAAAATGAATCTTCAGCGATGGTCATGGAGCTACAGTGCTCCCGGCAATGTTAGAGGTGGTGTTCTAGTTTAACTGCCTCTATTCTAGTTTAACTACCTATGAAGAAAAGGAGGCATCCCTAAAATTCTTTTTAGTGCTCGTGTCTTAATGCTCTTGGATCCTGACTTGGAGTATGCCACCCATCTTAAGTTAAGTCTCTTCGTCCTTTTGGCTGAAGAACAATTAATGTTAATTTGTGTTTGTAATGTATTTAAATTGTGCTACAAATACTTCATTGATCATGTGTGTATTTTGTTAACTCTAACTTAGTACTATTTATATATTTATATAGTTACATATGAAGTTAATTTGAATCAATTACAATAGGCTCTGAAATTTAATTGTAAAACACAATTTTAAAATCTATGAGAATTTTTTTTTAATTTTAATTAACTTTATTTATTGAAAGATATAATATCTATGACTTAAAATAAGCATTATGACTTAAAATAAGTATTACGTGAAAATAAGTTGTGACAACTACATAAATCTAGTATTCTTTAGCGACAGAGGGAGTACAACGAATCTTCTATGGCCTGTGCATAGCAGCCGATCCTCCTTATTGCTTGTGAATTGTGATAGACTGATGAGAGGCGTGATAAATTCATTTATTTGCTTGCATCTTCAGTCGTCGCCGCCGCCGTGTCTGGCTCGGCGATCCTCTTCCTGCCCATCTGGACCAGCCGTTCGATCGGCGGCATGGTCGTCTTCGCCGCGTCGAGCGCGTAGAACTGTTCTACCCACGCAGCCAGCCGCGGCGCCCTGGCGGGGTCCACGATCACGAGCCCGGTGGTGGGCTCCGACGCCTGTATCGCCGGTACGAACCCCCCGAGCGCGAGGTCCACCAAGCCGACGCCGACGCCGCCGAACCACCCCATACTGCCTCCCGTCCGCTGCGCGTCCGCGAGCGCGCCCTCCAGCGCGTCGACCGCGCCGAGCGTCCGCGCCACCGCCTCCGCCTTGCCCTCCTCCGTCCTCGCCGCGTAGATCGCCATCCACGAGCTCAGCAGCTGATTGCAGACAGGTGAGGTGATGCCGGCCGTCGTCATCAGGGGGGCAGAGAAAAAGGGAATCGCAAGGGCGTTTAATTACCTCGCCGTCGACGTAGGCGGCCCAGAAGCGAGCGACGGCACGGTCGTGGGGGTCAGCGGGGAGGAACGACGCCGGGCCACGGAAGGCCTCGTCGAGGTACTCCACGATGACCATGGACTCGCACACCGGCTTGCCGCCGTGGAGGAGCACGGGCACCTTCTTGTGGAAGGGGTTGGTGGCGAGGAGCAGGTCGCTCTTGTCGGCGAGGTCCACCTCCACGTACTCGTAGTCCAGTCCCTTGAGTTGCAGCGCCACCCGCACCCGCAGCACGAACGGGCTCGCCCAGGCGCCCAGCAACTTCAGCTCCAGGGCTCCGGTAGCATCCATGGTTTGGTTTGGTTTCCCCGGCAGGCCGGCCGGTCACTCAAAATCAAGCTTTGGCTTCAACTGCAAAGATAAGAACTGACCAAGTGAACACGATAAGAACTGACCAAATAAATAAATATACTCCGTACATAACACGGAGCCTGGCTACAAATAAAGAACCAGGTTGCGATTGACCATTGACCACTGTGGGTCCTCGAATGGTGGCTGAGCTGATTTGTCTTCCCGCCACGCGTCTCCTAGCCAAATGCATCTCATCACGCATAGAAGCGCCATCTCCAACTGAGACGCTCAGAGAAGATGTTTAGCAGAAAAAACCTTTTTTTCCCGTCAACTATATACGCGAATGAGTTCCTCGATTCTTGATCGGGTGGAGATAACTTTGATTTTGGTTAAAACACGTCAAGAGATGTGAACACTGCAACCTTAGCAAGGGTATGTACAACACATAGATTGATGTTTGTCTCTAAAAATCTCGAATTTAACGTACATATGACTAAAAAGACAGATCATATATGTTCAAGCTGGTTTAATGATATGCATGAAGCCAGGATCAATTGTGAATACTATCGTTTCGTATGCACTTTTGTGTTGCTTATACAAAACAGATCAAAACAAATCCTGTATATATACTATTGTTTTGCTTCTTAATAAATTCTGCTAGTGTTTAAATAATATTGGAAGAGCTATAGATTAACAACATTATTGAGTAAGGCCGATTAACTTGTTGGCATATGAGTTCAAAAGAATAAGATACATAAACGTGCACCGTGGAACAGAAGTTCGAGCTCTCAATTCTGTACCAAATTTAGAGTGTCCCACAAAACTTTAGAATTTTGTATCTCTCAAACCATTGACAGTTTGATCTGTGTTCTTAAACAACAATTATAGAGCTTTGATTCACGAACAACTTTTCTTAAGTCCAACTAGGTTAATTACATGTGGAATTGTGAGAATTGAATCGATGAACAGGGCTGGACCAGAACCTCAATACTGAACTTGGTCACAGCAGCATCTTGCCGCCTGTTTGTTTGTCGCTACCACGGTCGAAGAAGCCGGTGAGGCTGGATCCAAACAAACAAATGCAGCCAATCGAGCTGACGTTGATGCTATGGGGCCGTTGAAGCGTATGCCGCGCCGCGCCGTTAAAGCGCCGGAAGGAGAAGAGGGCTGCCGTGGAGTCGGATCCACGTCGGTCGCTGATGAGCCGGCTCCTGCATCTCTGGCGGCAGCAAGGTGTGGAGAGGAGATGGACGTGAGCGAGGCGATGAGCGTCCGACACACAGAATCCACTATTGTCGACGAGCCTCCGTACAACACGTCGCCTTTGTCGCTTTGAGCCTCGAACCACGAGCCATCCTCTCGTCGCCCAACGGTGGACCGTTTTACGGGTTTAAGCCTCAAAACCCGGGCGGAGCTTCCGAGAAAGTGGGGATGACACGTGGCAGAATCATAGAGGTTGTGTCGAGGCGACGGCAAGTAGAGGCAGAAAGCGAGGCCGTCCGATGAAAAAGAAGAAAATATCCGAAGAGTCAGATCGCAATGTCTTATGGCTAGGTGATTCGCTCTTGTATCTATGGGGTATTTTGGAAATGTTCAAATGCGCCGTTAAATAAGGATGATGGAGCGCTTAGCACCCTCACCTCTTTCATTCCCTCATTCCTCCCTTCCACTGTCTACCTCTCTCTAGTTTCTTGCTATGAGGTGCGCGGTTTGATTTTCCGGCCAATCCGTGTAAACACTTGAACCAAGATTGTGCGGGAATGGAGGCTCTAACCTCCTCATGACATGGTGGGTACGATTTGTGAATCGTTTGTCTTGATTTGATCGTGTTCTTCACGTTCTTGGTTTTCCCCTTTTTCTCCCGGTTCTTGGATCGTTCATATCTTTTGATTCGAGGCATTGGAGTTGATTCCACTTGAATCAAGTTGTGCTAGGACGTGAGTTGATCATTTCTACGGAAGGAAATCTCTTAAATCCACACGATAGTGCGAAATTAATTTCGTGTTCTTCGTTTTGGGGATTTTACTAAGTTTATCCTTTTTTACGTGGATTCTTACCAAATTGGACGATGACTCCTAGTGATAGCTTTCCAACAGCCTTGTGATCATGCATACCAAATTAGCAAATAAGTATGTAGCGGCGCTATAGCCCACAATAAGTACTTAATAACTAATTAAATTGTCACTAATACGACAAGTTGGCAAAATCTGCAATAGCGTTGCTGTTTGAAGGCTAAAGCTATGCAACTTAGCGGCGCTATAACCCACAATAACGGTCAAAGCTGGCATAGGGCAAAAAATAGAAATAGCTTAGCGTTGTGTCTCTCCAGCAGCAATAGCGCCACTATAGCCCACTATTTTTCTCTTTGCTTACTCGAGCTATGCAAGTGAAGGCAAGGATAGGGCCTGGGATCTCCACGCTTGAGTGACCCTGCCCTCGAATATCCTTCTCTCTCCAATAGATTAGATCTAAAAGGGGAGAGGGAAGAGGAATATTGAAGACAAGAAGAAGAAAGGTAGGCTTGACAAAACACTAAATGTAACTATACTCATTTACGATTCCCCTCTTTTTATTGACAGCAATCGGGGCACGATCGAGTGACTACCCAGGCAGTCAAAGAGAAGTCGCAATTAATCTCAGACGCATATGCTTTTAGACAAGAGCCACGCATGGGGAAGCAAGTCACTAGCACCGATGTTTCGACTATCGCTGGTAAGTAACTCACTCGAGCAAAACCGCGGTGGCCATTAGACGCAGCAGCCCAAAGTCGACGAAGGGTCGCACAAACCTGTACAAGTGAGTGATCTAATACCTGGATAGAGTGTTTGGCCCAGTTTGCACCCTTTTGGTTGGTGTAAGGAGTGATTTATTTGCTAACCTAGCTATTGCAGAGTCAGAGGAGAATTCTGGAGGGCCACCAGTATGGCTCTAAAACCTGTCACACCAAGTGTCAAGTATATCTTCCGAATACTAGTGCCCCTATAGGGAAATCATCGGAATACTGATTGGCAAGGACTGACCAAAGTAAGGGCTAAGGAGTTTTATGACGTACCCATGATGGTCAGCGTTTTTTCCATCAGTACATCACATTTTATTATTAAGAAGCGGACACTCACTCGTTCTATCCGCTATTAGCTCAAAGAGTAACATGCACAACTGCCGATAAGTACAGTGTCAAATGACTCCTAAGGTAATGATATATTTTTTAGGGTTCAATATTTCACCTCTCAAGGAAAATGCTAAACACCCCCCCCCCCCCCCCCCTCGAGGATATTCGGTTTTCTAGTAGTGAGCTATCTTCCAAAGTATAAATACTCAAGGATATTTTTAATCGTCTCACATTTTTGGCATGCCTAAGCTTAGTCTATCTTGGCATGAAGACGTGTGTTTGGACACTTATTTACACTACACTGCGTAACATTCTTAATGACCTTAGAAATATTATTACAATACTTGTACTTCAAAACCTGTACACATTTATTGCAATCTAGTTTCAAATTACTGCTATATGTTTCAATAGCCATACAGATAAGTACAATAGAGTTATATAGTGTCAATTCAGGTAAATTGGGCTGTCTACCGCTAGGGCCCAGGACTCCCTTAACGCCATCCAGAGACGGAAGTAGGGGGTGAGCAGGGGCCATGGCCCCCTATGCCTCCAAAAAATTAGAGAACCCCTATAATTTCTATGCTACAAGGACAAAAAAATAAGGCTTAAGTGAAAAAGTTTTTTTTATTTTGTTTTCCAAAAGTTACTTATCATAATAAAAAAACTATAATTATATATATATATATATATATTTACTAGTCATTGTATTTTGTCTCACTACACTGACCCCCTTTCTCATCTCGCTGGTTCTGTCTCTGACACCATCGACATGTTGAGGAAACCCGCTAGCAGGCAGGGGCGGAGCTACAGTGATGCCTTGGTATTCCTGGGAGTACCCAACTTTTTTTTGTACAACAACAAATATACATATATGTATGCTTATAGATGTATAATGTATATTGGTATTAATTTGATCATTTTCGAGACCAAACTGAGTCCAAAAGCAATTCTCTCGGCCTCCTTCCCTTCCCTAGCTTCTAGGCCGGCCCACAAGCCTGCCACAAGGGCAGGGGCGCAAGGCCTAGTAGCAAGGCACGACCTCCCTCTGTTGCCGTGAATGCAGAGAGGTGCCCAAGCCGCCGATTCCCCAATCTCAATCTTGCTCGCTCTTCTCCAGTTCTCCTTCCCGATCTGGAATCCGGCCACGGCGACGGCGAGTGGTGCTCCTGCTCCACCTCCACGGCTCCACGCTAGCGGCGCGGGCGGCGGCAGCACTGCAGCAGGCTGGACGCAGGGGCCGGGGCGGTTCTGCGCTTGGCTCTGCAGCCTGCAGGCCGCACGGCGCGCCGACGCTGTGGCGGGCTGGGCGGACGGCGTGCAGGTGCAGCTGGCTGGCTGGTGGCTGGGCTCAGGCTGCCGGCAGTGCTGCACTGCTGCTGGCTCGGGCAGTGGCCAGTGGGGGCAGTGGACCAGTGCTCGTGTTGTACTACTGCAGGCCTAAAGCACAGTAAGTCAGCAAGACTGACTGACAGACAACAATAGCCGAAGGTGAGGTTTTCCCCAATACGATATGTTCATTTTGGATTTAGCAATGTCCAAATTGATTATGAGCTAGTGATCTTTAGTTAATAGTGTGTATATTTTCTTCTAAATATCTCGCAGTTTGGACTTTGCAAAATGAAGAAAAAAACAGTTGATTTGAAGAGTTTGTGGGATAGAGCAGCAAAGACAAGAAAGGTAGAATTAGGCCCCGCCGCCACCACATCAATTCCAGAACCAGTTACAGTAACAGCAGCAGCAGGGGTACAGAGTGAGGCCCAACCTCAAGATCCGACTGCTCCTTCTATTGTGCTGACAAATGAGAGTCAAGTTGGTAATCAAAGAATCCCATCTATTGCCCATGAGATAGCTAGCAATGACCCTAACACAACAACCACAGAAGTGGAAGAGGAGCCACAACACCACAGAGAAGAAGCAGAACCTTCTATTTGGTCTCCTATCAGAGATGGTGAGGACTCAGAAGACCAATCAAGTGATGAAGCTATTTATGACATTGACCTTCTATCTCATGATCCTGGAAAGAGGATTTCCATCAAAAGATATAATGTTAATGAACGGAATTTTGTGATCAGGGCATTCATTGCATTAGGTCCTTGTCAACCATGGAATCATGATTTTCCTATAAGTTATATTGGAGGTAAACCTCGTCGCTTCTTGCCTGATTGGTTTCATGAATATAGATGGCTAGAATATAGTGTGGAAAAAGATGCCGCATTCTGCTTTGTTTGTTACTTGTTCAAGCATAAACTTAATAGTTCTGGTGGAGATGCTTTTGTGAGTGGGGGCTTTAAAAATTGGCATATGAAAAGTAGGATTTCTAGACATTGTGGTTCTGTGACTAGTTTTCACAATATGGCTCAAGAGAGATATAATTCCTTCATTACACCTAAAAGAACAATTGTTGACAAGTTTGCTGTAACAAATGACAAGGACAAGGCTCAGTATATGGCTCGTTTGTCCTACTCTATTCAATGTGTTAAGTTTCTTCTACGACAAGGTCTAGCTTCTCGTGGACATGATGAAAGTGAAAGTTCACTTAACAAAGGAAATTTCAAGGAATTGTTAAATATGCTAGCTGAAAACTTTGAAGAGGTTGCTAAAGTGGTTTTGAAGAATGCCCCAAAGAATTGTCAGATGACTGCCCCTAAAATTCAAAGACAAATAGCTAATTGTTGTGCTAAAGAAACAAATACACTGCTAGCAGGTAGGAGGTGCTGTCATACTTCACTCTGGAGCACATGGCCGCAAGGTACAAGAAACGTTCACAGGTGTGTGTCGTGGTCCAGGAACACAACTACCCCGAGCACCATAGAAGAAGGAGCTATGGCCATCCCTGTGATCACCTGCATGCCCACATATATAATTTCATCAGTGCACTAGCTATGTATCTCTCGTCTCTATCTACCTCAAATCATATGAATTGGAGTAGATTAGAGTGAAAATTAGTTTAAATACACTCCAACGCATGTGATTTAAGAGAGATACATACACATCCAAACAAGACCTTAAAAATAAAGAAAGAAAAGAAAGAACAAAGTAGCTTGTTGCTAATGCGTGGAAAACCTACGCACTCGGCGAGGATGAGGAAGGCGAAGCTTGCGTTGATGTGTTCCATTTCACGACATATGTAGCTGACATGCGTGAGGAACTACATGTCTTTCCATAACATTGAGATCGAAGACGTCGCTTTAATGGCACTACATATGCATATGCATGTAGCACAGTAGTAGTTACGATTTACATGAGTGAAGGTATTCAGTAAGAATTGATACAAGTACTTACGTGAAGGTTGTATGTAGGTGAAAGTCATCAGCGGACATCATAATCACAAACGCCATAAGTGAAGGTTGTATGTAGGTGAAAGTCAGCAGCAGACATCATAATCACAAACGCCATAAGCACTACAAGGAAGCAAATGCTCCAATTCATTATGATACAGTACATATTCAACCCTTGGTTGCATAATTTATTTTTAAAGTCAATTTCAGTTATGACACATCTGATTATTTACTTCACCCAGTGGCGGAGCCAAGGGGGGCTGATGGGGCCATAGCTCCCCTAACATTTCACAGCAAAAATAATTACTAATATAATTTAATATTTTTTATTTATATTAAGAGGAAGATTATATAAAATTCTTGTCATATATACCTATTAATGCCTTCTAGATAAAAATCATACGAAACACAACTAGATTTTAAAATTTTCGCAATAAAAAAGATAGTGATGAATATTCAAGATTTACAAAATCACTCTAGACATCTTGGTGTTAACTGGCACGACACTTACCATTAAAAAAACATTTAGATCCTAGGATATATATAATAAATTGTGAGCACCCATTGACTCTTTTTGACCGCCCCCCTCAAGTACAATTCCTGGGTCCGCCACCAACTTCACCTTAGTTCATTCATTATCTTTTGTTTGGAGATTGACAAAGGGGAAATTGCAAACATCTCTGCTACAGTTCTCATATCTGCAGATGTGTTCCTTTCAATCACTTCAAGTTATAATCTATTTGAGATGTCTGTAGTCTTAAAGATATGTTCCAGCTTTATGATCTTAACGTCCTGTTCGTTTGACCGTTTTTTGGCTGATAAGCCACGACTGATGTTGTTTTGCCTATTATTCTGTGAGACAAAACTCTATTTCGGTGGCTGATAAGCCAAACGAACAAGGCGTTTAAAAGCGCTGCTCCCTCCCCAACCCCATGCACGCCTGGTGGAGCAGTAGAGTACACTTATTCTTTTGTAGAGTACACTTTGTTGTTTCCAAAAGGAAAATTAATTCCTACAAGGAGTCTATGGTCGGAAAGTACTACCAGTGCTCTTGGTTACTTACTATTTTTAGTTGAAAAGAACTAATTTGAGAAAAGAAAAAATAGTAAAATTAAATTAATGGAGAGAATGGTAGAAACAACTCCAGTTGAGGCGTCCTTCGTGTTGTGTTCTCTCGCCTAGCCTCTTTGTCTGAGCAACCATCGCTATCTTTGCCACCGGAACTCCTGAAGGGAAATACCTGATGCTAATGAGCAGCGAGCCTGCGCTGGTCGACCGTGATGGCCACATCCTCCGTCGCGTTCGTCGTGTCCGGCAGCTTCACGCCGCACAGCTGCAGGAAGCGTCCCTGGTACAGTTGAGCCGTATCACGCGCTTGCTGCACCCGGCGGAGTTGTCCCTGAGTTTCCAGTCCCGCTGTGATGCCGGCCGCTGGTCGCAGACATGGAAGGCGCCGCAGCGCGCGCGTAGTTGTCGCACTGGTTCAGCACGTACGAACCGCGACACCCCCATGACGCCGCCGCCCACCAGTAACGTGTAGTACACGTCACTCGCGTTGGCGACGAACTCGAATTGGAAAGTTGTTGTTTGCCTCTCCATCTCCGGCTCGTTGGTGCCGGGGAGGTCGATCCCGAACGTGTAGTCTCCGGGTGATGGATCGTCGGGGCTCCGCCACGTCGTCAGCTGCCGGTCGGTCAGGTCCCACCCGAGCTTCGTGCCCGAGAGCAGGGTGTCGGACGTGTAGCTCTACGGGCAGGAGCGAACAAATTACTGTACTGACAGTAGAGCGAAGAAATTACCGAACTACTCTTTATTTTCAATAAATATCTAAAAATTAAAAGTTAATAGACGATGGTCCTACGTGTTTTTGATACTGGTCTCACCTCACGTGTTTTGGTTGCGAGTACTTCCTGGTACTTTTTACTCGTACTTTTTTTATTTTTCCACAGTTCGTTCTGAACCAACCATCTGAACCAACCACGATAAAACTTGTAAAGATAAAGTACCTCAAATACCACGGTTGAGACGATGTTTCCACTCAATTTTCTGAAAAATACCAATCATTGGTATATATATTTTTTTTCATTCATATCTATGTTTTTTCTCTTTACATGGCACCTCAGCGTACCTTCAAAATACATGACGTAATGAATGTATATTTTGATTTTTCAAATTTTGATCTCATTAGATGCTAAAATCCTCAAGTTAATTGAAAAACTATTGCATCTTAATTACTATGCTAGGGTGTCAATGGAAAAAGATTCAATGTGTGGATGGAATGTCTATCACCAGTGGCGGAGCTAGGAATTATACATAAGGGGTGGTTAAAAAAGCCAACATATTCTCACAATTTTTAAATATATTTTAAGATTTAAGCGCTATTTTTCAGTAATAAGTGACATACTTTATTAACGGTAAGACGTCTAAAATGACTTTGTAAATCTTAAATACCAACTCGGTCTTTTTCATTGTGATAATTTTATAATATAGTTTTATTTTGTATGATTTTATTATGTAGAAGATATTAATAGGTATATATATGACAATAACCTCTTAATATAAATAAAAAAATATTAAATTATATTACTTTTTTTTTGCTATCAAATGTTGGAGAGCCATATGGCCCCTGGCCCCCTTTGCTCCGCCACGGCCTGACACCACGTGGATATCAATCACCTCATTCATCATGTTTGATCTGTTGCATTATAACATCACAATAGGATGATCAATCTCCATGTCTACAGTTGCTACCTTTGCTAGTATATATAGCGCGGGCCCCTAGCCGGCTGAGCTTATCAGTTAGCTAGTATTAGCCTCAAGTCTCACATCATTTCAAATAGAGTCTGTCTATATACAACAACCCTTTATTTTAGAGGCCGGTAACACATACTTTTTCTCTGTGGATACTGTTCATTTTCCTCCTCTTTTTTTTTATCTTTAGCACAAATCATAAATCACAGATTACAATTCACAAGTAACAAACCACAAATCAAAAGATTTTTTTTTCTCATTGACACAAATCATAAACTATAGATTACAAATCACAGGTAACAAACCACAAATTACGATTGTTGTATAGCCTTTCTCTTTCATATATATAAAACACAATATGTGACTCACACCCATGACACCATGCATTTGATTGGATCTAGAAGGAGATGAGAGTGGGTGTCCAGGCATGTGTGCATCGGCTCTGCAAGCTGCAGCACGTCCCTTCTCCGATCCGTGATGGTCTCGCGACCCACCACGCAAACTAGCACCACGTACAATCAGTTCAGACATATCTTACCCTCAGGCGTTGTGCTTCCACTTTGTCTAGATAGGAAAAAAAATCTTCCGAATTTATCCTTTTTAGAGAAGGAATCACATCAAATTATATTAATGAAAACCTCATTATTTTTTTAACCTTCCTGTTAGCCCATCTGTTTTTTTTTTAAAAAACGAAAATTGGGTCCTCACATCTTATAGTACCCAGAATATACTGAATGTTGAACTGGTCACGGAGACCCATCTTCATCTCTTATTACAACGCAACCTTTGAGATCAACCTACTGGTCACACAGGATTTTTTTTTTATAAAAAAATTAGCAGCAGCACTCCGATGTTCACTCGAACACAAAAGACTTTAAGAAATTAAAGGTGCTTCGTAAAAGCAAATCTAGCTTCCCAGTTACTCTATAAAAAATCCGAGCTCTTCCTTGATCAGCCCTAACATACATAGGAATATACTTAGTGTTTAACATACTAGTCACAAATGAATATACTAAATTGTTTGCACCCTTCAAAGGTTGTCTTTCCTTACTAGGTTCTCTGACTTTTTCCTCTAGGGACTAGTCCAAGTTTGAACCCTAATTATGACATTAAATAAGTATATTATGAAAATATAATTCATAAAGAATCTAATGATAGTTGGCATCATAAATGTTATTATGTTATCATATAAACACTAGTAGAAAAAAACACTACGGCGACGGTGGGAGAAAATTTCTACAACCAAACGTCTGCGGAAATAAAACGGCGGGCTGGACTAGTGAACCGCCTGTGAAAACAGCTATATACAGACGGTTCACTTAATCCAATCGCATGTGAAAATGCTCCATTTTCACAGACGGTTTGGTTAAGTGAACCGCCTGTGTAAATATGTTTTCACAGGCCGTTCACTTAACCAAATCGCCTGTGAAAATCGAGCATTTTCACAGGCGGTTGGGTTAAGTGAACCGCCTATGTATAGTTGTTTTTACAGGCAGTTCCTTACTGTCGATGCTTTACCACCGATAGCCTACCACGGGGTTACCCGAGACAGTTGTTCGTGCCTCGGCGAATAGTGAAACCTTGATGGTTGGACACGTAGGGACACACGATTTATACTGGTTCAGGCCCTTGACACAGTCGAGTAACAGCCCTACGTCCAGTTGGGTCGCTTGTTTATTGCTCTGATCTCGTAATACAAGGTGTTGCGTGTCGCTCTACGTATCGGGTGTTACGTAGTATGTTCAGATCTTCTTTGGTTGATACCCTCACCAGCCCTTTATAGTCTAGGATTTGGCCGAGGGTTGCTTCTAGTCCTACTCGGTTACAAACTCAGAGTCCTAAGCTATGCTTCGGTCTTGTCGTCGTTACCGAGTAGAATCTGATTTTGTGTGTTCGTCTTCCTTCGTGGACCGAGTGAAGGAGGCCCAAGGCTCCGGTAAGCCGGTCTATGGGTACCCTATAGGATATCCCATCGACAAGCCCCCGAGCATCTCATGATTTTTCTTCAAAGTGTCGGGTTGTTTTGAAAATAAGCCGAGTTCTTTTTGAAGTAAAATCATGGGACGATCTTCTGTGTCTTCATCTTGCTGTCTTTCTGTACTTGGACGAGAAATGCACTCATTGAGTGTAGTGTAGCCCCCGAGCCTCTGGTTGCTTGACACAAGTATCCGGAGGATCTGGAAAAAGGTTTTATCGGGTAGGTATTTCCAGCCCCCTAGCCTTCTCAGAGTTCTTTTTTGATCAAAAAGAGCTCGCCAGAAGGGTCTGAAATACTTTTGCTTTTGTCTGCTTTTGTTCACGGGTTGGTACTATGTTTTCAGGGGTGTGTAGAATCTTGCTTTCACTATTTGCTTTGGTCAGTTTTTGTCCTTTGCTTGTTTCCCTTTCTCGTGACTTTTGGCTGCTGGTGGTCCTTCCTTGCCATATATTCCGTGGTGCTTGCACTGGTAGTTGAGCTTGAGAGTTATATCCTTCCTTTTCGATGGTCATGCTGTTAAGTGAAACTGAGCAGCCCCCGGTCTTTTCTTTGTCTTCTAGTAGTTGAGTGGGTAGAAGAATTCTTGTGAAAGGAGTTAGAGGTAGACTAACTCCGGTGAATTTTTCCTATGAAGTTTGGTACAACACGTAGAAGAGGTCTTGAGACTAGGTTTCCATGCCTTCTTTATCCGTTTACTGAACTCCGGGTTGTCACTATTGCCACTCCTAAGTTAGTTGAAGTTGTACGCTCCATTTGCTTGGCCGTCTATGCTTGCATCACAATCTTGCTTGAAAGGCTAGAGTTGGAGCTGTCCAATCTCATTTGTTGGGAGTGGCTTACTACCTTACATCCAGCACTTCTTCATGCTGTGCGGAGGTTCTGGGTTGCTCTTTCTTGTAAGGTTTTTGTCCGAGTGCTGTGTCTTCTTTGGTGGTAGACCTGATGTAGCCTTGGCTCTAGCCTTTATATTTTGTCACTTGTGGTCTTTTGTTGTAGATGAGGCTTATATTGGCCTTGTATTTGTAGCTCCTGGTTGTTGTATTTGTAAGATCATTGGCCGAGTTGTTTTCGACATTCCTTTTATGCTGTAAGGTTGCAGTCGATGCTTTACCACCGATAGCCTGACACGGGGTTATTCGAGACAGTTGTTCATGCCTCGGTGAATAGTGAAACCTTGGTGGTTGGACATGTAGGGATACATAATTTATACTAGTTCAGGCCCTCGACATAGTCGAGTAACAACCCTACGTCTAGTTGGGTCGCTTGTTTATTGCTCTAATCTTGTAATACAGGGTGTTGTGTGTCGCTCTACGCATCAGGTGTTACATAGTATATTCAGATCTTCTTTGGGTGATGCCCTCACCAACCCTTTATAGTCTAGGATCTGGCCGAGGGTTGCTTCTAGTCCTACTTGGTTACAAACCCAGAGTCCTAAGCTATGCTTCGGTCTTGTCGTCATTACCGAGTAGAATATGATTTTGTGTGTTCGTCTTCCTTCGGGGGCCGAGTGAAGGAGACCCAAGGCTCCGGTAAGCCGGTCTATGGGTACCCTATAGGATATCTCGTCGACACTTACACCAACCGCCTATGAAAATACTACCATAAGTGTCATTTCCTCCTCCCCTTCTTCCTCCTCCCGACAAACCGACTGTTCATCACACAGTAGCCATTTGAGGCGATTTGGAGGTCCAGTTTTTCACCAAATAGAAGGGGGAAGTTTTGATCTTCATTTTTTTGAAGGAGGTTGCTAAGAAAGGTTAGTTTGTGGTTTTTTACGTATTTGTAATCATTCCTTCTCAATTTGAGCCACACACTTTTTGGATCTAGGGTTTCTCTTATCTCTCTCCTCTCCTCTCCTCTCTCTCCTTTATTCTCTCTCCTCTCTTCTCATGATTAATTAATTATTAGTATAGGTATTGTTAGTTTTTGAATTATATGACTATAGAGAATTTTATGAGTTATTTAATTATGTTAATTAGGTTATTATTTTTAGTCGTTAAAATGAGGTCGCTTATGATGGTTACATATTGTCTTTCCTCTCTTCTCATGTTTAGTTACTTAATATTAGATAGTTTTGTTAGATTTTTTAATTATGTTAAGTTTTTTTATGTATTTTTAATCATTTTTATGTATTTTTAATCATTCTTTCTAAATTTGAGCCACACACTTTTTGGATCTAGGGTTTCACCATGTGTTGAATACAATAATATCTAGGGTTTTCCTTTTTATTCCTTAAAATGAGGTTTCTTTATAATTAGGTTGCTTATCTTAGTTTTTTTAATTATGTTATGTTTAGAACTATTAATCGTGGGCGCCTATTATTGGAGGCGGTTTTGGAGGTCCAGATTTCACCAAATACAAGGAGAGAGGTTTTCATCTTTATTTCGGCGAAGGGGGTTGCTAAGAAAGGTTAGTTTATGTCTTTTTTTACCTATTTGTATTCATGTGGGGTTTTTACGTATTTGTAATCATTCCTTCTCAATTGAGCTTGTTGACACCATTTTTTTGGCACGTGTCAATATGATCTAAGGATTGTGCCGATCGACAAAAGGCTATTTACCGTTCCTTATCGGCATTGGGATATTACCAGTCAGATTGCCGATAAAGGCAAGAGTGTTGCTGATGCAGACAGGGACTTGTTGCCGATTGAGGCAGGAAGACACTATTGATGAAGGCAAGGGGATGTTGCCGCAAGAGACATGAATGTTGCCGACAGGAAGAACATTGCCGATGAGAATTGGGGCTCATTATCGATGTGATGAAGGCTACAATGTTGCTGGTGGAGGCAAGAAAGCGTTGCCGATGAGAGCCAAAGCCTGTTGCTGATAGGAGGAATATTGCCGATGAGGACGGAAAGCTGCCGATGAATGATGATGCCGATGGAAGCGGGATGAAGTAGCTGGCGATGGCAATAGAGGAAAGTTGCGGATTGAAGGAAGTCTGCCGATGGAAGGTTTCATCGTGAAGGAGATAGATATGGACGCTGGTGATTTCATGCCAGTATTAATAGATTTATTTCGAGTCCGACTCTTGCATGAGTCGTTTGATTCCTTTAGCGTGAGTCGTTTTATTTCCTTAAAAATAGAAGTTTTTGTTTAGGAAGGTATGAGTCGTATCCATGTACAACTCCCCATACGGGAGTATAAATATGTGCCCAAGGGCCGTGTAAAAAATATATCCAAGCATATCAAACAAATCTATTATTTTTATCTATTTACTTTTCAGCAATTTACCCTTTTATCGCATTAGTTCTAGTCTATCTACGAGTTCTTCAAGTTTCGACGGGCTACATCTCATCGACCTCCGTCAACCCTTGCAAGTTCCGCGTTTGAGCAACCTGAGCCTTGACGTCCGGGCGCATCGCTGTCGTCTCATTCAGCTCTACTCTAGTTATCCTAATCAAGTTTGAGCCTTGACATTCGGGCGCATCACCGTTGTCTTGTTCAGATCTTGTTCTATTTATCGTCCTTGTCGGTTAACTGGTCAAATCGACTGGCACACCCTCAGATATCGAATTCGGGTATAAGCCCGAGGTGTTCGCAGATCCTCAGCGATTTTTTGCGTCAACACCTCTTTTGGCAGACCCGGTGGGACCTATCACATCTTTTGACCACGGTTTAGCCCATTACAAGCTTAATGGACAATACTGCTGGGATCAATCCGAAGAGTGTCATTGAAGTCTCCGAAGCAAATCTGAGAGATGATCAGAAGCAAGCTATGGAGCGGGCTATAGAGGAGTACAAACAGTTATATCTCAAGTCCTTCAACCTAAACAGAATCGGCGAAGCAGTCCAGAAGCCAGATCCACCGTTGCCACGACAGGTCACTTTCGATGCCGATCCTGGTAAATTACAAGAGATGGTTAATTCTGCATTAAATCATGTGTTAATTAGCCAATTCAATGTGCTGTCCAATACTGTATACAATGCTGTCAAGCAAACTTTCAAGGAAAGACAAGCACCATATTTTGTTGATCTGGCGTATCATCAACTCGGATCGGCATCTGTTATGATCCCATCGACGGTTCCAAGGGTGTCTTCACCGCATATGAACCGGTCTGCCGATGAGATCACGTCGCCAAGATCGGACCCAACAAACATTACTCAATTGAATGCAAATCTAGTGGCGTCAACAATGTCTGGACCTGTGACCCAGAGTCAGCCAACTTCCGTCAGCTGGTGGGGATACGGTATGCCTCCAAGTCCATCTGCTGATTCCAAATTGGTCCAGGATAACAATGTAGGGTGGAAGATTCCCGTGGCATCGGCAACACCTGCACAGCCGATGATTCCAGCGATGCATTATGCTACATCCTCTCCAACGGTGCAATTGCCATCAGAGAATCCTCAGGTGGCGATACTTAGAGTGGCTTATGCGCAACCATCGGCAGGTTCTTGGCCGATGCAGCAAGACATTGCTATTGGGAACCAGCGCGTATCGGCAATGGTTCCTCAAGCTATGGTACCCGCAAATCAAGACAATCATCCAAGGGCACAAGGGCAACAAGCGCCAGCTGGTTATCAGCCATCGACAAGTCATATGCCGATGACATCTAATGTAAGTTGGATCGGTCAATTACCGATTTAGCAGCAAGTTGTGCAGCATGGATACCAAGTGGCAAGAGCTCCACAGTATCATCCGCTAGCGAGTCTGCAGAGTAAGATATCGGCACCCCAGCCGATAAGTGGTATTTTGCTGCAATACCCTCAAACGAACGCGCACAATGAGACATCGGCATGCCAGCCGATAAATCGGACTTTACCACAACACGTTCCAGTGAGCGTTCAAGATGGTCCATCGGCAAACCAGCCGATGCATAATATTCAGCGAATTGATGCTGCATCTGCGCCAACTAGTCTGGCTTACTTACCACAGAGGTATGAAGAAGCATATCAGCCTGCTCAACCTGTTAACATCCAGCCAATGCATCGGCAAGATCAGGATGCATATTGGACCGATAAGATTGCCGAAGTAATGAAAGAACAGTTTGGCATCAAACCTAAGGTTAATACCTACTCTTATCGGACGTCGTACCCTCCAGCATATGATTTGATTTCTCTCCCGAATCGGTACAAGGTGCCGGATTTCACAAAATTTTCTGGTCAAGATGATACTTCAACGATGGAGCATATCAACTGCTTCATCATTCAATGTGGAGAAGCGGCCAGCAGAGATGAACTGAGGGTGAGATTGTTCTCATTGTCATTGTCTGGATCGGCATTCATATGGTTTATTTCATTGCCTCCAAACTCTGTGATTATTTGGGCCGATCTGGAAAAGCAATTTCACAAGTATTTCTTCGCGGGCGTGCATGAAAAGAAGCTTACCGATTTGGTCAAATTGAGACAACGTAATGATGAATCGGTAGAAAGCTTTGTCTAGAGGCTGCGAGATATAAAGAACAAGTGCTACAACTTGGTGCTTGATGATCGGTAATTGGCGGATTTGGCTTTCCAAGGGTTGCTACCGCACATCAGGGACAAATACGCGTCTCAAGAGTTTAAAAGCTTGAGCCATCTTGTGCAAAGGGTTGCCGATCAAGACACCAAGGTTTTCGAGCCTAGAGAAAATTGGGATAAAGAGGTGTCTTTGACTAAGAAAATGGAAGATTTTGAGTCAGATGAGGAGCTAAGTATCGGCGCTGCTGAATGGGTAAAAAATAAAAAGCCGATGTCTTGTCTGTTCGACCAGAAAGAAGCTGAGAGATTCACCTTTGATATCACCAAGGCCGATAGGATGTTTGACCTATTACTTCAAGAAGGGAGGATTAGGCTGGCGCCTAACCAGGTAATTCCATCAGCCGAAGAGCTCAGAAGGATCAGGTACTGCAAGTGGCATAATGCAACTTCGCACAGTACCAATGATTGCAAAGTCTTTAGGCTGTAGTTGCAATCGGAAATTGAATCTGGGCGAATCATGTTTGAAAATTCCAAAGCCCAGAAGCCGATGAAGATTGACCAGCACCCGTTTCCAAATAATATGGTGGATACTAGTGGGAAAACTAAGGTGTTGACATCAGAAGCTGCCAAGAAAAGTGCATCGGTAGATCCTGAACATCAGATAGCTGCGCATGAAGTAACAGGGAAGAAGTTTGCCGATGATAGGAAAGGCAAGAGAGTTGCCGATGAAAGCAGTAACACCAGGAGATCTCATGGTGTTATAATCACGCATAGGTGACCAAGGCAAGAGTATCGGCAGTCATGAGAGTAGCAATATCGGCTGCAAGAGGAAGAAAGGCGCCAAGAGTGGCTTCGGCATAAGGACCACTGGAAGTGTCCCTTCTTTGTTCACTGCTGGGAAGAAGGCATCAAGCTGCCCACTACTGATAATTGCCCCGAGTGCAACGGGTACTATCCTGTCGATCGGTCAGAGAAGAAGCCCCTTTTTGATGACCGGACATCAGGCTATGGTAAGCCGATTAGAGAAAAGGGATCAGTGCATGATTGGCTGGGGGGCAAGATCAACGTGCATGATAGACTTGGCAAGCATGGCCATTATTTTCCAAGGAACCAAGAGGAGTTTGAAGGGATGGCCAATGCAAGGGTACCCGACTAAGATATACTTTGTAGAGATCCGAATATACGGAGTTGCCCAGATTCAGGCGGAAAACAGTATCAACCTGTTTGGAAAACCAGGCTCCCTCAATTGTGCCCCAAGGGTCTTACAAAGACTCAAAGAAGGAGGATGCAGCGTGAGCGCCAAGAAGATTTGTGTCACGATGAAAATCCTTCCAGAGGGAAATCTTCAGACAAGCGATGAAGGCCAAAGTGCAAAGATGGGGATCCATCGGCAGATGTCAATATGTTGCCGATAGCGTAACTAGAGCCGATGGCCTTGGGCATTTTGGCTTGGGAGCAGCACTTGGTGAGCCCTGGCGTTTCAACTGTTACACTTTGGGGGCATCGGCAGGCTGAGTATTGAATTTGTGCACTGGGAGCAGCGCTGCCGATGAATTTGTTGGCTACAAAAGGAGATGTTCGATACAAGTTGAAGGATTGTAAGAGTGGCTTTGCAATGCTTACGTGCAATAGTCAAGGAAGTGGTGCAAACATTTTGGAGGAGATGCAGTAGAAGAAATTTCGGTGTATAAGATATCTTATACTCCAAAATTGGGGGGCATGTGTTGACACCATTTTTTGGCACGTGTCAATATGATCTAAGGATTGTGCCGATCGGCAAAAGGCTATTTACCGTTCCTTATTGGCATTGGGATATTACCAGTCAGATTGCCAATAAAGACAAGAGTGTTGCTGATGCAGACATGGACTTGTTGCCGATTGAGGTAGGAAGACACTGTTGATGAAGGCAAGGGGATGTTGTCGATAGAGACATGAATGTTGCCGACAGGAAGAACATTGCCGATGAGAATTGGGGCTCATTATCGATGTGATGAAGGCTACAATGTTGCTGGTGGAGGCAAGAAAGCGTTGCCGATGAGAGCCAAAGCCTGTTGCTGATAGGAGGAATATTGTCGATGAGGACGGAAAGCTGCCGATGAATCATGATGCCAATGGAAGCGGGATGAAGTAGCTGGCGATGGCAATAGAGGAAAGTTGCGGATTGAAGGAAGTCTGCCGATGGAAGGTTTCATCGTGAAGGAGATAGATATGGAAGCTGGTGATTTCATGCCAGTATTAATAGATTTATTTCGAGTCCGACTCTTGCACGAGTCGTTTGTTTCCTTTAGCGTGAGTCGTTTTATTTCCTTAAAAATAGGAGTTTTTGTTTAGGAAGGTATGAGTCGTATCCATGTACAACTCCCCATACGGGAGTATAAATATGTGCCCAAGGGCCGTGTGAAAAATATATCCAAACATATCAAACAAATCTATTATTTTTATCTATTTACTTTTCAGCAATTTACCCTTTTATCCCATTAGTTCTAGTCTATCTACGAGTTCTTCAAGTTTCGACGGGCTGCATCTCATCGACCTCCGTCAACCCTTGTAAGTTCTGCGTTTGAGCAACCTGAGCCGTGACGTCCGGGCGCATCGCTGTCGTCTCGTTCAGCTCTACTCTAGTTATCCTGATCAAGTTTGAGCCTTGACATCCAGGCGCATCGCCGTTGTCTCGTTCAGATCTTGTTCTATTTATCGTCCTTGTCGATTAACTGGTCAAATCGACTGGCACACCCTCGGATATCGAATTCGGGTATAAGCCCGAGGTGTTCGCAGATCCTCGACGACTTTTTGCGTCAACAGAGCCACACACTTTTTGGATCTGGGGTTTTACCATGTGTTGAATACAATAATATCTAGGTTTTTCCTTTTATTCCTTAAAATGAGGTTGCTTTATAATTAGGTTGCTTATCTTAGTTTTTTAATTATGTTATGTTTAGAACTATTCATCATGGGCACCTTTTATTGGAGGCGGTTTTGGATGTCTAGATTTCACCAAATACAAGGGGAGAGGTTTTCATCTTTATATCTTTGAAGGAGGTTGCTAAGGAACGTTAGTTTATGTCTTTTTTACCTATTTGTATTCATGTGGTGTATAGGGAATTAATAAGTTTTTGAATTTAAATACTTCCTCTCTCATTGCATTTTTGATAGTTAATGTTGGAAAGGTCATTCTGGATGTATAACTTATCAAGACTAGATCCAACATACATACTAGAGGTCCATAAGTTTATTGACGCCGCTAAGAACCATGCTTGGGGATCAAAGAGGAAGCACATATATTGTCCATGCATAGACTGCAAGAATGTTGTTGTATTTGATGACATAAAACCAATTATTTCTCATCTGATATGCCGGGGATTTATGGAGAATTACTTGATTTGGACAAAGCATGGAGAGGATAGCTCTGCGCCTTATACAACTGGAAACCCTGCGAACATTGCTGATGATCTAGACATTCTTCATGATGGTACTCATTTCGTAGATGACGCACATCAACCTTTTGGTCATAATGAACATGGTGTGCCTAATCTTACCGATCATGGTGTCACTGGAGGAAATGAAGGCATTAGAACTTCTATTCTACCAAATGTTACAGATGAGGAAGATGCAGAATTCTTAAATGCAATGTTGCATCTTCATATGGATCCATCATTGTTCTTTATGAGAGGTATGGAGACCCTAATGAAGGCAGCAGAAGAGCCTTTGTATGATGCGTCCAAGGGTTGTACCCAAGAGTTCACAACGTTGCGGTCTGTGCTAAAATTATTGTTGTTAAAAGCAAGATTTGGTCTGTCTGATGCTGGCTTCGATGCGTTCTTGAGTCTTATCGCAGACATGCTTCCAAAGGATAACAAACTTCCTGCTAACACATACTATGCAAAGAAGTTAATCAGTCCGCTCACCATGGGTGTCGAGAAGATCCACGCGTGTAGAAATCATTGTATCCTATTTCGAGGTGATGATTATAAATACTTAGAGAGATGTTCACAGTGTGATGCAAGTAGGTACAAGACTAATAAAGACTATCGAGAGGAAGAGTGTGCTTCATCCATGTGTACTGGAAAGAAGTGAAAGAAGAGCCAACAGAAGACAGCCCAACAGAGTTCGAAACCGACCAACAAAGAAAAAGAAGAAATAGACTTTTATGCGCAAAAAAAGATTCCTTCTTTGGTGATGTGGTGCTTCTCTGTAGTTGATCGATTAAAGTATTTGTTCGCTAACCCTGAGGATGCAAAAATTATGAGCTGACATGCCTCTAATGAGCACAAAAATGATGGAAAACTTTGACATCCAGCCGATGGGAAGCAGTGGCAAGATTTTAATGACAACCACCTAGACTTTGCTAAGGAAACAAGGAATGTTAGGTTCACATTGAATACTGATGGAATGAACCCATTTGCTGAGAGAAGCAGCAAGCACAACACATGGCCGGTGATCCTCACCATCTACAACCTTCCTCCATGGTTGATGTAGAAGAGAAAGTATCTTTTGTTGACCATTCTTATTTCTGGACCTACACAACCTGGAGTTGACATGGATGTATTTTTGGAGCCCTTAATGGAGGAAATGAAACTATTATGGGAAGAGGGTGTTCAAATGTTGGACGAGTACCAAAAAGATTCATTCACTCTGAGAGCAATTATTTTTGTAACGATCAATGATTACCCTACTCTCTTCACTTTATCAGGACAGTTCAAAGGAAAAGTTGGCTGCGTACAATACATAGATGAAACTTCTTACATGTCCCTTGATGCATCTAAAAAGCTAGTGTACATGAGACACAGACGCTTCTTATCGAGAGGACATAAGTATTGCCTGTGAAAGATGGATAAGTACTTCAACAATAACAACGAAGCACATTCTTCAGCTCCCTTAGGTAATAGTAATGGTCATAGAGTCTTCCAAATAGTCAGCAACATTAAATTTATTTTTGGGAAGAAGACAAAAGATGGGAGACCAAGAAAGGATGTCAAACCAACTCCATGGGCTACATTCAAGAAGATGTCTATTTTCTTCAAGTATTTGCCATACTGGAAAGAATTAGATGTACGTCATGCAATCGATGGTATGCATGTTCAGAAGAATGTGTTTGAAAGCCTAATTGGCACCTTGCTAGAAATAAAGAGCAAAACAAAGGAAGGACTCAATTCACGTAAGGACATGGTATAGTTAGGCATTAAAAAAGAACTTCACCCTATTCTTCAAGAAAATGGGAAGTACCATCTTCCGGCAGCAAGCTACAACCTCAACATGGATGAGAAACATGCGATGTGTGTGGTTCAAGAATTTGAAAGTTCCATCTGGATTCTATTCTAGCATACGGAGTATTGTGTCAATGAAAGACCTTACACTGACCAACTACAACTCACATGATTGTCATGTCATGCTGACTACTTTCCTCCCTATTGCCATTAGGGCTATAAATCCTGTGTTCTTAAAGATGGCAATCACACGCTTGTGCTACTTTTCTAACAAGATCTCACAAAAGGTAATTCATCGTGATGAGTTGGCATCTCTTCAAGAATTCATAGTGGAGACTATTTCATAGTTTGAGATGTGTTTTCCCCCGTCATTCTTTGATATGATGGTGTAGCTTGTGGTGCACTTTGTACCCCAAATAGAGGCATTGGGTCCTATGTACTTGCATGAAATGTGCACATACGAGCGCTTCATGGCAATACTAAATGGATATGTATCAACCCGTGCTCATCCTGAGGCGTCCATGGTAGAGGGGTACTGTAGTGAAGAAGCTATTGAGTTTGGAGGTCCATTCTGCAATACTATACTAAAATATCATGTTGCAATAAGTTTGCCTCCGTCAAGACATTAGGGTAGGCTGCAAGGAAAAGGGAGGACGGGGCGGAAATCATTCATCTCGTCAGATTACAATACAATCCTTCAAGCACATCATAGCATCCTACATCAGCTAGCGATAATGGAGCCTCTGATCGAGGAACACACGAATGAGCTTCACAAACATAATCATGGGCAAACGAACGATTGGGTGATAAAGGAACACAAGCCTCGGTTAAGCACATGGCTAAAGGAGCAGAACATTCCACATGGAGACACAATTGAGGAACAAACCATTAAGGTGTTGGCATCTGGAACATCATGCCAGGTCACATCATGGAAAACATATGACAAAGTGGTTTCACATTTTGTACCAATTCCAAGGATAAAAATAGTGTGGCACAAAATAGTGGTGTTCGATGCGAGGCCATAGACAATGAAACTGGTGAGATTATTACATACTTTGGCTTCGTTCTGGATATATGGGAACTAGACTATGGCACATTTCAGATCCCTGTGTTTCGATGTCAATGGGTTGAAGACAAACATGTCACAGTGGATAACTACGGGGTCGCAGTTCTTGATCTAAGTAAGGTAGGTTATAAAGATGACTCGTGGATCCATGCTAACCGTGCTGCACATGTCTTTTATGCTGAACAAATCCTTTCTAGGATGGAGAAGAAAAGTAACGACAAGCCAAAGCATGTAGTTTTTCCTGGAAAGCAACAAGCCATGGGTTGATGGTGTATCTGATATTGAAGATTTTAACAAGTTCAGTGAAATGTCCCTCTTCACGGACCATCCAGTGAAGATAAGGAATGTTGAGCGAAGCATCCCATAGAATTCATTACCCTGGGTGCACAATGATGGACAAGGACGATAGTAGCTGGCTAGATTCTTCTATTTCACATTTGTAATGTAATCCATTTATGTTATAATTTGTACGTTATGCTACCCTTCATTGTATCTACAGGTCAGACCCTATTTCACATTTATTTAATGTTGTTTGTAGCACTCCTTCATGCTTATAATAAACAATATATAAACACCTAATTGGTAGACTAAGTAAAACATAAAGCCTAAAAAGTATAATAAACAATATATAAACTCCTAATTAGTAGACTAAGTAAAAGATAAAGCCTAAAAAATATAATAAACAATATATAAACACCTAATTAGTAGACTAAGTGAAAGATAAAACCTAAAAAGTATAATAAACAATATATATACATCTAATTAGTAGGCTAAGTAAAAGATAAATCCTACAAAGTCTTTACAGGCGGTTCACTATGCCAACCGCCTGTAGAAATACATTTCTACAGGCGGTGCGCTAAGTGAACCACCTATAGAAATGATTTCTACAGGTGGTTCTCTTAGCGAACCGCCTGTAAAAATATGCTCTTATATACCATTCGAAATTCATCCAAAAAATTTCTAAGTCCGGTGGCGCGCCTTTGTCTCTGTGTATGCCGTCAGGCTGCCGAAATTTCGAACCGCACGGCCGCTCGCTCTCCGTTGCGACTGTCCACGAAGCTCCACTGCAATATCTTCGTCCTCAGTGAGCTCCCTCTCCTTCACCATCTCCTTCTCCCTCTCCTTCTCCCTCTCCCGCTCCCTATCCCTGTCTCTACGGCGGCGCGCCACTGGTGGCGGTGTGCGGTGCACGCGGCGGTGCGTGGGCAGCGCAGTCCGGTGTGCGGGGCTGAGCAGGCGGCGCGATGGTGGTGGTGGTGCGTTGCAGTGTGACGGGAAGTGTGCGGTGGCGTTGTGGTGCGTGCGGCGGCGCTTGGGCCGCGCAACCCAGTCCGGTGCACGGGGCCGAGTAGGCGGCGCGACGGCGGTGGCGGTGCGGCATGCAGGAATTGTGCCGTGGCGGTGCAGTGCGTGCGGCGGCACGTCTGGGCGGCACGCGCGACGACCGAAGAGAGGAGGGAGAGAACCGAGAGTGGGCCCGGCACCGAGCCCATTTTTTTCTTCTTTTTTTCTTTTCGATTCTTTTCTTTAATTTGTTACCCATAGATTATTGTATCTTGATTATGTTATTAGAAATTCATTTATAGAAAGTCATATAATAGAAATTCATTTATAGAAATTCATTTATTGTACAATGGAAATTCACTTATAGAAATTCATTTATAGAAATTCGTTTATTGTACAATAGAAATTCATTTATAGAAATTCATTTATTGTACAATAGAAATTCATTTATAGAATATGATTTTATTGTACAATAGAAATTCTGTCAGTGTCTAAAATGGTGGGGTCTAGACAGCCAACGAATAAATTTCTAAGCACGTCGGAGATCGGATGGTTACGCTCGGAAGGGTTTATACTGGTTCAGGCATGAACGCCCTACGTCTAGTTTACTACGGAGTCGTGTTACCGAGCGTGGAGAGCTCGTAGAGGGGAGCTACAAGCAATGATGAGAGAGGGAAGCGGGTTCCCAGGTCTCGTGCGTATGAGGTTCTTAGTTCTGGTGAGAGCTCGCGCGAAGGCGAGTATGTTTGTGTGTGAATGAGTCGAGAGAGTCCGGAGAGAGGGATTGGAGGTCCATTCTCCCTCTTTATACGTAGGGAGAGATGACAGAGTACAATGTGGAGAGGGAGATAGAGAACGTGGGCCCGGCTCGGGCCGCTGTCTTGGGAATGCTTTAGCTTCTGTTCGCCTTCCTTCTCGGGGACGACCGCGCCTGTATACATGCTGCGCGACCCTGTCCATCCTTGTTAGAGCTGTAGCCACACGCCTCATGATCAGGAGCGCCGCTATTCCCAGGTTAAGGCATGGGCGGGGGTTGGCAGCACAGGGCCAGGCACCCCCCGCGTTCCGTCGTACAGGGCTGATGACGCCCTAATCCCTATTCAAGTGTCCGTCGAAGGTATGGCTCGGGTGTGGTGAATGTCAATCGCCGGTCAGGCAGCACAGGGAACTCGTACTGTAGGGGTGCACAGGGGCAGGCATGGCAGTTGATGCCTTGAAAATCCCATCCCTAAGGACAAGCTGTACTGTAGACCTTTTGACTATGGACCAGGGCGTCCCGGCCAGCTACGACGGCCGTGCCCTCGGGAGAGGGTGATATCTTCACGTCGGCTCGGATGAGGCGGAAGAACCCCCGAGGGCAGATACGTCACGGATGATGCTAGGCTGGCTCGAATGAGGCGGAGGAGCCTCCGAGGGTAGACAATGCCACGGATGACGTCGGCCTAGCTCGGACGAGGCAGAGAGGCCTCCGAGGGTAGACGGCGCCACGGATGACGTCGGCCTAGCCCGGACGAGGCGGAGTGGCCTCCGAGGGTGATTTTTTTTTGCGAAGCACGGTGTTAGGGTACCCTATTCTCAGGTATCCGACAGTAGCCCCCGAGCCTTCGATGGAGTGCTTGGGACTATATTGGAGGCTTCTGAGGTCGTTTATGGTGGTTTGGTTAAGTTTTTGGGTCCTGGTGGGTGCGCGCGAGCGCACTCGCGGTCTTAGCAGGATGATTTTTTCCTCCTAAGGGCTTATTCGACCAGTTCTTGGACTTTAGCTCTCCTCGAGGGTGAAGGAGGCGAGGAGTCTTTGTACGTACGCGCGGAGCCAAGGTCTGACCTGCACGCTAACTCTGCCACAGGGCGTATTGTTGGTCTTCGACTGGTACGCTACGACGCGACGAGTTGATGTTGCGTTGTGCTGCCACCTGACAACGGAGCCCAGCGGGTGGGCCGATCCCGTTTGGTCGCCCGGAAAGCCTGATGACCCTCCTTGTCAGTCCAATGTGGACACACCGTGTCCTTCCGCCAGGGTGCGGCGCAAGGCGCCGCTCCTTGTTGGTCAAACTTCGAACGGCGAGCCCTGAACCTCGGGACTATTTGGCCATTTATGGCCCGCCGCGTCCCCTCAGAAACTGGCACTGACGCATAGTGCGGTTTAATTGGGGCAGGCGAGTGGTGCAACTTTTATGGGTCGGTTGCCACGCGGGTGCCCCAGCAGCTATAAATAGGGACGGCCATTTGTAGGGTAAGACACACAATCCCACAGCATGGCACGCCCCATCTTCTTCTCTTGAGACCTCATCGGAGACACCCTCGAGCCGCCCTGTCGAGCGGCCTTTTTGAGAGGGCACCGAGATCAGAGGAAGTTCTGCATTAGGGGTGCAGGCGTCCCATCTCGGCCAGTGGTAAAAATGAGAGGAAGCTCTGCGAGGCGCGCATTGCTTCTCCTCATTCTGGCCACTGGTGGGGCGAGAGGTTGTCACCACCCCTGCACTCATCGCGTCAGGGGAGCGGTGGAGCAGGACCCATCCTTTCGCCGGATGGTTCCTGCCCTTCGCGTTCGGGGAGCGGTGGCGTGCAATCCCCTCCCGGAGGGCGGTCAAGGATGTGTCCACTAGGAAAGTCATAGTAGTCCGCCTGCGTGACCCAAGGAGTTGGCTCATCCTTGGCTGCTGGTTGATGGCAATGTTGCCGTCGGCGAGATAGGTGGGCTCGGAGCCGCCAATGTATGGCGGGCTCAGGGCCGCTTGCCGGCGGTGACCTGGATCATGGAGCAGCTGAGGCGACTTAGCTGTAAAGCGCCCAACTGCTTCCAAGAGAGGGAGCAACATCGTCATGGGCTGGGGTCTCGTGAAGACGAGGCAGCCGCTGTTCTCCCACAGCTACAGCATGTCGGGTCAGGGTAATTGGTGGGTCGTGACGCCGCTGTCCGACGCGGCCCTGGTGGCCAGGCTGTTGCTTCCTGAGCCCCACGGCTAGGTTACCTAACCTGGATAATACAGGTGTCAGGCGGCGGTGCCCTTATCGTGGGCGTCCGCGTAGTATTTCTAGCTTTTGGCCCTTTGGCCGAGGATTTCCCTTCAGTCCACCTTGTAAACGTTTTTGTGTTTTTGGTGTCTGATGATTGGGCTTAGCCCCCGTGGCTCTTAGAAAGCATGTAAGCGTGTAACCCCTACAAGGATTAGTATATGAAAATGAAATGAATGTTACACATTTACCTGTACGGACCTCTGACGAATGAGGCTTGGCGTCTTTCTCCCTCAGGTTACCCAGTTGCTTGAACCGGGGCGGGGGTGCGGTGGCAGCCCCCGAGTCCTACTTGACGCAAGGAACCATCTCGGGTCTGTATCGTCTTTCTGTGCGTTCCCCATGCATCTCTCCGCGAGAAGGGGGAATATGAATCGATCCATGCTATCCTCGAGGTGGACGAACCATGGATGCTCGTCGATTTACTAACAGGCCAATCTGAGTGGGATGTCGGTTCCCGTTCGATAGGGTTCTGACTAGTGGCCCATGTCGTGGCTCACCCCATATCGGTTTCATCCAGTACCTGGGTCCGTTCGATGGGTCCCAGGGGCTCGGTGTCTTCCTCCGGGGGAATACCATGAACCAATCATCCGTAAAAAATGGACTCAAATACGAAATCAGGGAATGACCTTAGCATCCGATTGCTAGGCTGATGACCGCTAGTGTGTCCATTCCCTATTCGCCCCTCGCTCTGTTGTCCTGAGTCGGCCGTTTCGAACCCCACTGGGTTGGCCTCCGTATCTCTGGACCGTAATGGGTCGTCGGGGCGTCTATAGCCCTTATCTCTTTATCTTACCTGGGCCCATGGGCCGTCCCCGTCGGTTGCACCATGTGTTCGTCCCTCCGACCTTTGCGTTCGTTGGCCGAGCTCGGACGGGTCGGAGGTTCTCCGAAGTGCGCCTGCCATCGCGCGCGTGGCGCGGTGGGCCCGGGATGGATCATGTAATGATGATAGATACGGGGCGCGTATATCGTAGTGAGGGAAAAGGCGGGTGGTGGCAATTACCTGCCATCGTGCGTGCGGCTCCCAATATTCCCGCAAATAGTAGAATCGGTGCAACCGAGCGACCGCATTAAATGCGACTTGGGTTATGGGGTCGTGGTGCGAAGAGCCGAGAAGGCAACGCTCCCCCTTCTAGGTCCCTATAAATATCCACCCATCGCATCATCGTCCGTGAGCCTGCATTGTTTGCCTTCTTTGCCTCCCAATCTCGCTCGCGTTGCCTCCCTTCGAATCTAGGGTTTGCGCCGCCCCACCTCCGCCTTAGCTACGCCTTCCGCCGTGGTACGAGCCGCTCCTTAGGCGTGTCCGCAATGGCTGGAGAACATCCGGAGAGGAGCTGAGCCCGGTGCACGTTCGAATATGAGCGGGTGCTCGAGCTTGTGGATACGACGTCGAATGGATCGTCCCCACGAATGTTGACGTTCCAGATCCGCCAGAGGGGGTATGTGGTGTCCTTCCTCCCGTTCCACGAGCGCGGATTTGGAACGCCGCTGTCTCGCTTCTTCCGCGGGATCCTCCACCACTACGGGATTGAGCTCCACAATCTCAATCCCAACTCCGTCCTTCACCTTGCGGCCTTCGCGACCATGTCAGAGGGGATGCTGGCGACGGAGGCGGACTTCATCCTATGGAAGTTCTTCTTCAGGGCGACGGTGTTCCTTCTCGCCTCCGGTGGCGCGAGATGGGTGGTGCCGAGCGCGGGGTGCGCCATCAACCTACGCCCTCCCAACTCGCCTCTCTACATGCTGGCGCGGGCGATTTCGTCCAACCGGGGATGGCACTCACAGTGGTTCTACATCCGGAACCACCCCAAGGCGTCGCTCCTGGTTTACACGGGCCGACGCTTTGCTGAGGAGCTCCCCAGCTGGCATTATGGCCTGACCTCCTAGGAGGTCGCAGGGATTGAGCCCTACCTCCGGAGCTTGACGCGGCTCCAGGACTAGGGGCTGAACTTCGCGGGGGTAGTCGCGCAGTTCTTGCAGCGCCGGGTGCTCCCGCTTATGGAGCGAGAGCTCTTGCTATACGAGATGGTGACCATGCATCGCGCGAGCTGTCCGCCATGGCGGAGGAGGAGCTGAGCTTCGATCGCACGATGGCCGCGATGAAGCGGTTGCTGGGGAACGTGATGACCTTGGACGACATCAACCGTTGCCCCCCGATGCGCTCGGACCTTGGGTTCGTCCCACTGGTGACTTCAGATTGCGCTGCGCCGATCTTTTCCCACGTTGCCTTTCTTTGGTAGTGCTAACCCGCCCGTGCGTCTCCTATTCTTCTTCCTTAGGGGCCCATTCGATGGCTCTCCACGTGGCCGCTCCCCTTCCCATTCCGCTGGCGCAGCGGCTGGCGAATAGGGAGCGGAATGCGCAGCAGCAGGCGGAAGCCGCCGAGCGGAGGAGGAAGAAGGCCGACAAGGCCTGGAGGCATACGCAACTGGACATGTTGCAGGCTAGGCAGCGCCAAGCGGGAGATCCGGAGGAGGAGTCTCCCATGGAGTCCGATGAGGACTGGGAGAACCTCGGCGGAAACGACGATGACGATGATGACAACGATGGCGAGGACAGGCGTCCTTTGTCCGAGGTGATGCCCGCGCTGCTGGCGGCGGGGACCCTACGCTACCCTTCCGGGGCCGCGCCGGCGGTGGAGGTGCCCCCAGTTAGGACGCTTGGCGCGCACCTGGCCCCCGGGGGTGGAGTTGCAGGTGATTCCCCGGCCACCCCTCTTCCCGCCTGGTCCGGGGAGGGCGAGAGCGGTGGCCGGAGCAGTGGTTCGAGGAACGCAGGCCACGACGCGGTGGAGTCAACGCGGAAACGCAATCGCATCTTCTCCCCGCGGTAAGCTCACACTGATTGATGTCTTTTTTTACTTTATCAATGAAGAGCGATTGCTCGTGACTTGAATGCACATGACGAACGTCGTAGGGTCACCGGGGGCCCTGCACACGCGGGGTGGAAAAGGCTGCGCTAGGGGACGCCATCCACTGGCAAGAGGCGGAGCGACGCCGCCCCGCCCCTTGGTTCTACGGGAGTTGCCGGGACCGGGAGTGAGCCGACCCCGAGCGATGCCGCCGTCGCTGGCACAGCGCCGCCAACCCACATAGATGTCGGCCTTGCGGCCGTCGCACCATCCTCTCCCCCGGAGGTGGTAATTGTCGACGACTCTGGGGAGGAGGGAAGCCTGGGTGACCCCATGGCCATGGACGCCGAGGAGGTCCAGCCGGCCGCGTTGCCGGGCGACGCAGCGGCAGTGACTGCAGCAGGCGAGGGCGATGAGGGCGACCCTGTGGCGCAGAGAGGGTGGCAGGTGTCGTGGGCATGACGCCTAAGGCCGAGGCGGCGGCAACCGAAGCGAGTGAGGAGGGGCTCTTGGCCAGTCCTTGTCCTCCCAACATGCCGACTCGGGACGCGGTGGGCCCCCGGTCGTTGACTGAGGAGGAGGTGGCGGCTGCCCACGCGTCGAAGGCCGTCCTTTCCCAGTCTAGCGCGACCTCGCCGGGCGAGGTGGCTGGTGCTGGGGGGACATTGCCCCTGGGGCCCTGAGTCGGCTTGGCCCTGACCGCCGTTCCTTTGGGGACGGCGATCCGATTTCCTGGGTTGACCGGACGAACCAGGAGGCGCCGGTGTTCGTGCTGGACGACCAGCGCGAGCTCCGGCACTAGAACCGTGTGGCTACCTACCGTCGGGAGCATGAGCATGTCGTGGCGCGCACGGTAGAGCTGATCCAGAGGGCGGTCGCGTCACTCTCCGATGACCTCTCCCATCATGGAAACGTGAGAGGTCGTTTAGCCGTAAGTGTTGCTTGCTATTTGTTGTCGATTTCTTGACATTTCCTTCCGTGCAGATCCTGATGGCGATGAGCGTCGAGAAGTCAGAATTCCTCCGTCGCGAGGTCGGCCGGTGGGATCCCGGGTCATGGACATCCGCCAGGGAGGTCGACGTCGCAGAGGAGCTCATGGCGACTCACCGTCGTTTGGCGGAGCTGGAGGAGCAGCTGAAGGCTTCGGAGACGAGGGTGGGAGTGTCCCGAGTGGTGGAGCAATAGAGCGCCGCTGATGTCGAGTGGATTGAGCAGGAGCGGGGCGAAGCTCATGCTGATGCTGAGGCCATCCGCAAGATGCTGGCAGATAAGCGCGCGGCGCATCAGGCTGAAGTCGAGCGCCTGACCGCCGAGCGCAACACCAAGGCAGAAGCACGATGCCGGGCTGTCTCGGTGCTGGACTCCATGGAGGAGGAGTGCAACACCATGCGGCGCCAGCGTGACATCAACCGCTGAGAGAGCGACGATGCCGTGGCTTGCCTCGAGGACCTTTCGACCTGTGCGCGCGAACGTGGCGCCGACACTGATCGGAGGATCCTGGCGTTCTCCACCCAGGTCAGCGAATTGACCAGGGTTGTCTCGCAGCTCCGCACGACGGCCGATGGCTTGTCAAGGGAGAATGAAGGTGCGTTGCCTTTTCTAACCCTTTTTTGTTCTGGTATGATTTGTCCCTTTGCTCGGAGGTTGAGGCTTTCCTTTTGTTGTCCAAGAACTGCGGACTGGTGCGTAGGAATCGCATGCGCTGCATGAGGCTGTGCACGGGGTGTGCGACCTGTTCGGAGTGTCGGGCACGAGGGATGGTCCTGACGCGGCCAGGAACCGGGTTGGCCTGCTCTGGGAGCGTGGCCAGACTCGGATCCAGGAGGCCCTGCGCGTGGGAATCCATCGTACGATGGCCATCGCCGCCTGCCTCTACGACGCGGTGACCCCCGTGCTTGTCAGCGACGGTTATCCCCAGGACGCCCCGGAGGACCTGCTCGACCAGGTTGAAGCTGCCGCGGAGGAACCTACGACGATCCTGGCCGCCAAACGTGAAGATGAAGTGTTCCCACCGCTGGAAGATTGACCCTGCGTGGTCAGAGATCAGGGCCAAGGGCCCTTGTAAGAAACATTTTAATTTATCCACTGCCACGATGCGCCCTGGAGGGCTTGGGACGAGTTGAAATGCTCCTAGTGAGCTTGCTTCTTCTTTTTTTTTTCTTATTTTCCGGTTTTCATATTTTCCTCGTTACGAACTACTTGCTCTACTTTTCCTGGTGAAAGGCTTGATCTGCTCGGGTGGGCGATTGGGTGGAAGTACTTGGCTCTGGGGGCCGGAGTACCTCGCGGCCCATTGCCGCGGCCCGGCGAGGTTTTCTTTCTTGACCGGGAAATGCGAAGTTTTCGTTCAACGGGAAAAAGTGTGGATTTTTGCGCAAAAAAGCTTTTTGGAGAGAAAAACAGGGGGTTCCCCCCTTCCCAGCCCCCGAGTGAGGTGTGCTCTGGCGCGCGCTGGGAGCGCACCTCACTAAGTGGTTGGTCCGAGAGTTCCCGCATTTCCCGCATTTTTATTCCTCAAACTTTTTGCTTAAGAAAGATTACATGCGTATGTACAATGTGCTAGGTACACTGAATAACAATAGAAAAGACGACATAGTTGTTGGTGCTACGGGCGTCCGAGCTCTTCGCGCTCTAGGGGTCGACGTCCATATTGTCTGCGGCCTCGATCGCTGCCACCAGATCCTTGCTGCGCACCTTGGCCATGGCGTTCTTGGAGCAGTCCACCTCGCATTGGTACGCCACCTTGAGATCGGAGGTGACTGTGATGATGCCATACGGCCCCGGCATCTTGAGCTTGAGGTAAGTGTAGTTGGGGAGGGCCATGAACTTCACGTAGCACGGCCTCCAGAGCACCGCGTGGTAAGTCCCGCGGTAAGCCACAACCTCAAAGGTGAGGTCCTCGCTCCGGAAGTTGTCTGACTCCTCAAACATGACAGGCAGGTCGATCTGCCCCAGGGGTACCGTTTGTCTTCTGGGGACAATTCCCTGAAAGGGAGCCCCTGAGGATCGGAGCTTTTCCCTTCGTAGGCCAAGGGCCTCGAAGGCGTTGTAGTACATGATGTTGAGGCTGCTGCCCCCGTCCATCAGTACCTTGGTGAAGCGCACGTTCCCTATGATCGGGTCCACGACGAGTGGGTAACAACACGGGTGGGGAATGTGGCTCGGGATATCGTCTCGACCGAACGTGATGTCGGACTCCGACCAGTCGAGGAAAGCCGGAGTTGCCGGAGCGGCTGCGTAGACTTTGCGTCGCTCCCGCTTCTGCCGGCGCTTGCAACCGTAGGCCTCCGTGCCCCCGAAATCATGAGGCACTTGTTCATGTGGGAGTAGGAGCCTTCGCGACCCCCATCCCCGTCCTGGTCCTTCGGCTGCTTCGGCTGGTCTCCTTGTCAGGAACGGCTTTGAAGTACCTGGCCATCATTTCACACTACTAGAGTGTGTGCTTGACCGGCCCGTTGTGGTACGAGCGTAGCTTGGTGAGCATGTCGTTGAACTTGCCCCCCTTCTTCCCGCCCTGGGGATGGGGGGTCTTGCGGTCCGCTGCCGCGATTGTTGACGGTCCTTAAGTAACAATTTTAACCGTCAACTAAACATGAAAAAGGATCCATATGCAATTCACATCTAGATATAGGGGGGTTTACTAATGAAATTCCACAAGTTTTGGTGAATGACTGTTTCTGCAGGGGGTTATTAGGAAATACCAAGGAAAGGCCCGCATGTCATGTTTACATAGAGATAATTATCAACCTCATAATGTTCTATACTCTAGAAGGTTCCAGAAGACGCAGGAAGAAACGAGAAGTCGAGCGGGCCCAGGGGCAGGGCACCTGCTCTACCCCCTAGGGCACCTGCCCTGGCCAGAGAGCCAATTAGCACCAACTTCACGGATTAGGGTTCCACCGCCTTTGAGGTTAAATCTAACCCCTCCATTAAGGTCGGTTTGATCCGACGGCTGACGTTCATTTGAGGGGGCTATATAAGGAGGACCCCTGCCCCCTGGCTAAAGGCAATCCATTATTCATTTACATATTTTCCAGAGAGGATTCACCAGAGAGGATCCCTTATGGATCTATTCTCTAGAGCTTAGCATTCAAGAGAAACTATCCTTAGTTTCTATGTGAGATTAGAGTTTACTCTTCTAGATTGAGAGATTTAGAGTGGAGGTGTGGATTGGAGGAAGCCTGGCCTGTCGGTGTATCCTCTCTAGTTTGTATCTTCAGGATCAAGACTCCTAACCCGAGGCTTGCTCCTAGGATTTCTTCGGTATTTCGACTTCTAATTCTAGTAAGTTCTTTGTTTTATTATTCTTTTGTCTATGAGTTTACTTTATTCTCTTTGCATTGAGAGTAGGGTAATCGTCTTTAGCGTAAACGTGGTGTTTGGGCTAGGATCCTCATAGATATCCCCTGTCTAGCCGGATCTGTGGTAGTAGCTCGGAACGTGACAATTCCATAGATACCTTTGGAACCCACAATCCCGTTAGAAGGACTGGTAGGGTTTATAGGCCGCGTGCTAAGCATCCTCTGAGCTGTCTCTTATCTCGACGGTTCTCCCCAATAGAATAATAGCTCATATATTATATAGACTAGAACAAGATTGTTGTCACGGTCTTCTCTAATCGCTCATATCAAAATCACCTTGTTTGTAGCCTAAAGGTTAATAGCATAGATTTGGTTAGTCAGATGCACCCTTTCTCCCTGTGGATAAATAAATATGATACTCTGGATAATCTCCAGGGTGAAGTGCTCACAGGTATCCGTGCGGCGGATTACTTCCTAGTGATTTCTCTCTTTGTGTTAACAAATATCAACAACGACCACGTTGTCATCGCCGCGTTGTGGCCTGCCATTCTTGTTGTTCCTGTTCTAGGCGCGGTTGGAGCCGCCTTCACCGGCGTTCTCCACTTTCTTGCCCTTCCCCTTGTTTGGTGGAAGATTGCACCGACTGCCTCCTCACCCGACGCATAGCTCGTGGCGATGTCAAGGAGTCGCTTGGTGGTGCGAGGGTTGCTGCGGCCCAGCTCATGGAGCTGCTACTTGTAGGTGGTGCCCGCAAGAAATGCCCCCACCACGTCCGCGTCGGCCGTGGTGGGGAGCTTTGTGCACTGCTGGGAGAAGCGACGGATGTAACCCCGGAGGGACTCGTCTGACCTTTGCCTGCAGATGCGGAGATCCCAGGGGTTCCCTGGGCGCGCGTAAGTGCCCTGGAAGTTCCCGACGAAGGCCCGCCGCTGGGAGCTCCATCCGTCGATGGTGTTGGGGGGGTAGATGCTCGAGCCACGTGCGGGTCGAGTCCGAGAGGTGGAGAGGCAAGTTGCGAATGATGAACTCGTCGTTGTCCGCGCCGCCAGCAGGGCAGGCGAGGCGGTAGTCATCGAGCCAGAGTCCAAGGTTCGTTTCCCCAGAGTACCGGATGATGTTGGCTGGTTACCGGAAATGTTGCAGGAACAGAGCACGGCGGATGCAGGAAATGTCGGCCAAAAGGCCAGGCGACTCTGGAGTGGGAGGCCGATCTTCATTGATGTCATATCGGCCACCACGCCTGACATGGTATCCTCTGCTCGTGCCGTCCTGCTTGGCATGCTTACGCGCGTCGAGCGTGTCGCGCGCGTCGCGCTTGTCGCCTACGCAAGCATGAACTGTCGGGCGTCGGTGTCCGTGCGGCGTGGGATCCTGGTGAACCGAGCCCTCGCGGTTTTTATGCGCCAGGTCGGTTCAAGATGTGCCATGCGCGATGTCGAGGCACAAGATGATGTTGATTTGGGAGGTTTTTGAAGAGATCCCTTCATGAGAGGTCTAGAAGGATGTTCCTTAGAAGGTCTCTTTTGAATAGGATAATTTTGGGCATTCCCAAATCAGCAAGATCAGACGAAAGGTTGGCCTCGAACTCGAAGGAATGGTTTAGATGTTGAATTTCTTATTCCTTCGAGATTTATGGTATTTGTGGTTCGGGATCGATTCTAGAATCTTTGGATAGGAGTGGTGATGATTCGGCTATCAAGGTTTCTTTTCTAGGGGTTGGTTTGTGTTCTTCCTCGGGTCTTTCATTATAATCGTTAGTAGAGGGAGTGTTTTCAAGAATCTTCGTGGGAAGATTCTTCTCTGCACTAACGGGTAAACACAAGAAGGCTCCCCCAGAAGTTATATCAAGAAGTTGTGTGGTATCTTTGCTAAGACCGCCATAAAAGTGTTGTAACAATGTTGGCTCGGTTATAGCAAGATCAGGGCCATATGATGCTAGATCTAAAAGACGGGCCCATGTTGCACCTAGAGATTCTTTCTCCTTTTGTGAGAAGTTGATGACCTCTTTTCGAAGATGAACAATGCGAGAAATTGGGAAGAAAGTTAGGCAGAATTTTGATTGCAATTTTTCCCATTCTCCGTTTACACTATCTACGTTGCGAAAGTACCATCGTTTGGCTATTCTAGTCAAAGAGAATGGAAATAACTTCCACTTATGGGTACCTCGCCTCATCCCTTGGATGTGGACACATGAACACAATTGTTCAAAGTCACGTAGGTGAGTGTAAGGATTTTCATCTTCATCCCCAGAAAAAGATTGTTCCCGAACTTTGGCTCTGAAGCTAGGGCGAAGCTTATAGCTAGGTGAAAGGATGGATTGTGATGATGGTGGTGGCTCCAAACTATGCCCCTTTGGAGACACAAGATGAGAGATGGATGATTGGTTCATGGTGTGAAAAGGATAAAATGAGAAGAAAGATAAAACAAGGATAAATAGGACCAAAGGGTTCTAGTTAAAATGGCTACCGTTCCCCAGCAACAGCGCCAGAAAGCTTGTTGATACCAGAAGTCGCAAACATGAAAAGACCGCAAGTGTACGGTTGTCAAGTTTAGCTTTCACCGGGAGTATTCCAGGTATCGTATTTTCCATAGGGAACGAGAAGTGAGTTAACTAGGAAGATGGATATGTCCTATGATGGATCAAGGGAGACTATGATAACTGTGTTGAGAGGTTTGTTATAGCAAAGATGTCTAACATGGTAAAGCTGGTTATACTGGCTTTATCAGCCCTTCTCCTGCAGGAAGCGATGGGATAAATCAGAAAGAGGGCAAAACTCTAACCGGACCGCGCCATCATGTTGTATTGAGGCCCTACCTTTTAAGAACTTATCTTACACACGGGGTGGAATACGAAGACTAGATAGGGTTGTCACTTCCTACTAGTATCCACTGACTTTTCATGTGATAAGCGGTTTACAAAGGCAAGATCTAGCCTAGACACCACGTCTACACTATTCTTACTACTTTAACCCAACGTTAAAGGCTAAAGCACTCTACTTCAAGTAAAGCGATGAATAAGCGTGAAAAGATGTATAACAGCTAAACCAAATTTAGAATATTGAATTCTATAAAGAACTCGAAGGAATCACTTACAAGTGCTGAACTTACAAGAGAATCGCACCCGCTGAGGTACAACTCGGAGAAGACGCCAGACAGTCCCGGCTCTCCTCTAGGCTCTCCTCACTCTCTTCCAACGAGCATAGCATTACTGCAGAGCTACGCTAAGCTAAGTAGTTTCTCCAATGAGGCATGAGTGAGAGTGAAGGCCTAGGGGGTTATTTATAGCTAGAGGCGGAGTAGGGGCTACTCCAGTGCCACGTCAGCGATCCACGCCACCTCCATCAGCCATCGTAGGATGAAACCGTCATTGTAACCGTCTTAAATCAACGGTGGAGAGCTCGGGGCAGATTTTAGGTACATGGGCCAGGTCGACCGACCTGCCTATGTCAGGTGGGGCCTGCCCCTTTCTTCTAGAAGCAGACCCACTGGTCAGGGAGTCTGTGGGGAGCTTGAAAAGGTACTTAGGGGGGGTCGACCAACCCCCTATGACTTGTGGGCCCATCTGGGTCTTCTAGAAGAGGTCCCCACTGGTCAAGGACCAAGTGGGAGGTCATAGCCCCCATAGGACCCCCTATGACTCCTCTGAGTTGCCTCGGCCTTCTAGAAGGCTGGCCCACGTGTCATAGAGTTTGTTGGTCACTTCTATGATGTCTATCCGCTGGTGTGGGTCCATGGATCCATGTGCTAACGTTCTAGAGCCTTGATCTTGATCTGCACTTGATCTAATGGTTGGAATTGGCTTGGACCACTCTATCTTGGATTGTGGTGACTTGACAAGCCAGGGGCTCCCATACACAGGTCGGCGACCCATGATTGGGCCTTTTGGCCCTTGTGGGACCTCATGGACAAGTGTAGAGTGTAGTGGTGTAGGTGCTAAGCCTGTTGGGCTCATATGCAAGTCGGCTGACCTACATATGAGGCCTTCAACACTCCCATTTGCTTGGTTTACACTCCTGGATACAAATAATGACATGTACATGTGGAACCATGTTATTTGCACACAAGTTAATCTACATTTGTTTGTTAGCTCTTTGAATGATATTTTGTTGACGGTTTTTAAGGTGTAAAAACATGGTGAAATTACCGTCAACAAGATCCCCCATACTTACCTCTTTGCTCGTCATTGAGTAAAGGATAAAAGTAAACATGGCTATGTTATTCAAAGTATAAAGCAAGCATAAAGATTCACTCATGACATTTTGTCATACAAGTGGGATATGTGGTATTGGCTAACATATATCCTTGAGAGGTTGAGAAAAAGGATATGTTCTCAAGGCAAAGTCATCTTCCCAAGTCATATTTTAGTACTTGGAGTTTTTGATAAGTTTTTCAAAAGAAAGCTCATAAGTCAACTTACTCCTCATATAGCACTCTAGATCGCTCAAGGTGTATGAATCCTTACCAAGGCACAACATGAGGTTGCCTTCTTTTTATCTTCCTACTTCTAAAAGGCTTATTTGGAGCTTAGGTAGGGATAAACAATGTAGCATACTTACCTTGCATATATTGTAAAGTCAAATTCTGGATCCAAGGAGAGAATTTTCATACTCTTAGATCAAGATGTGCAAGTGTGTGGAAACATGGCAAATGATCAAAACTCCTTTATATGATCTCTCTTTCCTAACTTATTATTTTGAGACATAGCTATCTTTTTATTTTTCTATGAGCTTTGGACTGCTCAATTTTTTTTGAATGAGCTTTGATGTGCTCATCATTTTTTTTCTAAAACTTGGGGCTTTATGTGCCCCTATACTTTTGCATAGTCTATGTCTCATTTACTAGCAACATACTAGAGAGAGAATTTTCTATTAGAGCATGGAGTTTGAACTATGTGGAAAACGTAAGACATGTTTCTGTGTACTTCCACTGTAGAAGCAGCATGTATATGTGGCGTGTACGTGATCTTGATCTTGGGAGTATGATAAATCTCTCAACAAGGGTCACAAAACTTGATCAAACTCAACACAAAGCACGCAGCTTATGTAGAAAGCTTATATCATGTAAGAGCATGTATGACTTTGGTAGAAATTTTCTTACTATAGAGGAGTAGTAACATTATGGTTTTATGACATTTTCAAAAATTAATCTCCAAGAACCTTAAATAGATAGGGTATGAATCATAAGCCGATGACTATATCACATTAATCAACAACTTATTCAATATGATTTTCCTATCAAAGTATTTTCCCACTAGCATAAGCAAAAAGCAAGAATTTGTCTTTATGACGCTTTTGCCCTTTAAACGTCGTAGATCATGTTACTTTTCAAAAGTTTATGTTTAGATGCAATCTTCTTGTTTTATTCAATATTAAAAAGGGAAATAAACTAAGTGATTAATTTCATAAAGAAAATATTTTTTATTTTTATTATTATTTAAAAGGGAAATGAGTTAAACAAAATAAAAACATAAAGGAAAAGGGGAGAGACGTGGCAAACCAGACAGGAAGTATGTTGAGGTTGAGTAGATGTTGGCTGGTGGACCCGAGGTCTCTTGGTGAGGTCGGCCAACCTCCCTTTGGGCCGTTTCACCACTTCGGTCCCTGAAATAGATATCTTACCTTCTGAATGTTCTTATGCTCTGTCAATTTTGTTGTTTGGCCCCGAACCTGCATCGGCCGATGCACAAAAGTGGCCGATGAAGTCCAATTTTTTCGTGGGACGTGTCATGACCGTGTATATCATGATTCCGTGGTCGATCTGGTCAAAAGGTATGTTGGGGGTGTCGACTGATATCCCCCCCATACTTGTTTAACTGCATACTGGAGTACAGAACATAAAGAGATCAAATGTAGGGGTTCTGCTGGGGTAAGACACTAGCAGAACCAAGAGTTTCATTTGTCACTGATAGCTTAGGCACGTGTTCATTGATTCATAAGTGATAGACTATCAAGCCTAAGTGTCTTGTTGCTATGAAGGGCTAAGGTATGCCAAGGGAGAAAGTGGAGAGAGAAAGTCTTATTTTTGACATGGCCTTAGCATAAGGGATGAGAAGCATCTTGTCATGCTCTCTTCTATCGAAGCCATGATGTAGGTTGTGCTGATGGCTCTAGAGGATGACTAAGGAGAGGGAGAGGTAAGGAGATCCTCTCTCTCAATGGCTTTGGATAAGCTCTTGAGCTTTGCATTAGTGATAATGCAAAGATCATTAAAGCTATCTTCAAGACCTAGATGCGTCATTCTCTCCTTAGAAGCCCTTTCTTCTAAGTTGGTAATGCTATCTTTAGCAACAACACGTAGGAGCTTTTCGAAATTGCTCTTTTGATCTTCTTCTTGGTGGAGCCATGGTGAGGTCTAGGAAGGTGAGAAGGGAAACAAGAGGAGATGGAATTTCTACTGGTGGTAAAGAAGAACAAGGTAAGAGGAGGAAGAAGGAGAGGGAGAGGTTAAGAAGAGAGAAACCAATGTCCTTCGCCTCTATTTTCACTAAGATCGGGTCGGAAATAGGAGAGAACCGTTGGTCCAATGTTCAGGAGCAATGGGCTTGGCTGAAGGGTTACAACCACGGTCGGCCGACCTCCTTTGGTAAGGTATGGTCCGACCAAGCCAGGTTTTGAACTCCCACGAGTCAGGCTAGGCAGGCCATGCAACCTCGGGCTGAGAAGCCTTAAGATGAGGTCGGCCGACCTCCTATTAGGGCCAAATGGGCCCAAATTTTGTGTGGGAGGTGACAAGGCTAGGTACATGCTAATTCTAGGGTCAAACACAAAAAATGAACAAAAATTAAAACCTGTGGATTTTAATTCTCAATTGGATTAAGGATAAAATCTACCATGTCAATTTTATGCTCAGGTGATTCATGCTCATCAAAAACTTTGAGACATTGACCATTTACCTTTAAAGGTGTTGCAGCCGTAATCTTGAAGCGTGACGATTCCATGTGTCATAACATTGATGATGAAGAGTGGTCTTTCTTCTGTGAATCATCGCATTGTACTTAGACCCTTCCCTCCATTCATTGTTTCTCCCCTGCGAAGGATTAGTGGACAACACATACCCGAAGGAATTCACGAATAATTTGAAGCAAGGGTAATGTTGTCATAGAAATAGAGGGCATCTTCTATGCTATAGAAAAGTTGGCTTTAGCATTTTAGCACAGAACATGATGTTCCCTCATTTTAGCACAAACAAGGTCAAGGCAAAGATGTGCAAGATTATTTCAATTCTTCCTCAAACCTTGATTCGTCTCTATGCATGATCTGTTGACTAACCCACCGAAGTTTGAAAGTTATCTTACTTGGGTTAGTCAAAAAGGTACAACCAAGTTCTATACAAGTATACTTTTGGTTCATTAATCAAACTTGACACCATGTATACTTTGATTAATCAACCTAAGAACCATGCTTAATGTAAAGGGATTATAGGAGTATGCGCACTACTCCCAAACCAAAGCATACTTATAACAGAACCAGGAAACATGAAGACATCAAGAGATTCAAAAAGGAGACAGGATCATGGATGGTGAACCAGATGAGCATTTGTAGATTTTTTTATTTATGTGACTTAGCAAGACGAACAAGGTATAAAGAGAAAGCAAGGTAGAGACAACCAAACAAAATTAAGAATGAAGTATGGCATGAGGTTCTTTAGAGAAATCCACTCCCCCACACTTGGATTTTGCAACATTTGATAATGAGCAAATCCAAGTCTAGGATGTGAAATTTTCTTTTGAATGTGCTTCATTATTAAAGGATGTTGGGTTGGAGATACCTTGTGATGAGGACATCACTGGCTTAGATATGACCATGCCAACCACTTCTATACCAAAGGTGAAACCATTCTATATGAGGTTTATCATTGTTACATTTGATGAATGGGTGTTGCACTATGAAGTGTGTATGTTTTCATTTTCAGAATTGTTTACATGGATCAAGGAAGGGTTAGATTGCATATGGAAAGCATGGATGGTCAATGAAGTTGATTGGGGACCAAATCCAAGTGTTCCTAAAGTTCTCCACCAGGCCACCACGTCATATTGGATCCAAGGAAACAAAGAGTCCAAGTCCAACACGTTTTGGAAAGTTCAATTCGGACTGCAGAAGAGTCCAAACTTGCGACGGTTGTCACGACTTCATACGGACTCCGATTGGGACGTTATAGGACTTTTTGGAAAGCTTATCAAGTCTACTTTACAATGGGTCCGCACTCATACCTATATCCTATCAGATGCGTGCGCAGTAGACAATTTAATACCGAGATCTTTTCTGCCAACGGTGCTGCGTCACCCTATTTTGGGCCAATGGCCCGTGTATCAACTTGAGTCCATTAGGGACTCATCCTAGGGTTGTAGGACGACACCAGGACCCTTGTGGTCGTCCTCCCTCCTCCTTATATCCCCCTAGAGCCGCCACAAACAGATTGGGTTTTGTTTAGATGAAAGTTTAGCTGCTGCTACTTCCTTGTAGACGCGTGTGTCGACTAGACCATCCGTTCTACTTGATTCGGAACCCCACCTTCATGTGTATCACATCTGATCCTTCATCTCTTATTTGCAATTGAGTGCTTGTTCTACTTGTTCTTGCTTGTTCTTCGATTGCTTGCAGGAATAACCCTAGTGGTTTGGTTGGTTGTGATCCGCAAGATCGTGAGCAACCGCTGGATTTGGTGTATCGATCGCTAAGGCGCAGTATCCTTGGATGGTTGTAGTCGGATCGTGAACGTCTCTCTAGTGAAATTGTAGTTATCAATCTCCACCGAAAGATCGGGACACCCATACTCTCATCAAGTGGTATCAGAGCCAGGTTCATCGGTGAGAGATTTCAATTTGCTATTAATTTCCTATAGTCCAGAACAACCAATAAAAATAGTAGATTTGTTTTCCCATAATCGTATAAACCCTTTGTGCCTTTTACTAGTATTACTTAGTACGAGCTTGTTGTGTTTGGTTTACATCGGTTGAGTCGTGTTGCTGGTTTTAGGGTTAGGCTTTTAGAGTTTCGAGTTCTTGTCACGTTTTGGTCACTATATTTGTATACATATCCACTGTCATCACCACCACCATACATATTTCCACTACACTATATATATCTTCATTGCAATCTATACCTTTGCTGCACCATATCCATCTCCGCTATTTTTTTTTCTACACCACAAAAATCTGATTTGAGCACACACAGATAAATCTCCATTGCCATCATTGCTACCATATATATCTTTGCTGCACCATATTCATCCACCCTATTTTTTCTCATCGAGAAGATCTGATTTAGGCACACAAAAAAATCAGGATTGCTAGTTCTACTCTTGTTCGAGAAACACATTGTCCATTGCTTTTGTTGAAATCTGATTTGTCAAGTTTCAGATTTGTTCTAGTTGAGGAGAGTTAAAGAAAAGGTTTTTGAAGAGAGTTAAAGAAAAGAAAGAAAATCAAAAAGAAAAAGAAAAGAAAAGAGGATAACAGAAAAGAAAAACAAAGAGAAAGAGAAAAGAAACAAAGAAGAGAAAAGAAAAAAAAAGAAGAGAGGAGGAAAAGAAAGGGAGTGTTTTGCTTGCTGTTCTTGTGCCTTTTTTTGCTGTACCGTGACTTCGTTTGTGTCCAGGCTCGTGTCTCTAGCACTGTCTAGCCTAGGACCAGCACGGTACCTCCGTTGAACGATTTCTCAACTTGCTTTTGTGACTAATGTGGTGCTAGTACTTCCTTGCACATTATTGTTTAGCCCTCCTATAGCTCCACATATCTGGATACAACTTTACAGGTGTTGTTGTTGCGTTGTCGATACACTACTTTCAGGGTTTTCGACTTGTTGGTTACTGCCACCTCTTGTTTTGCTTGGTAAGAACTTGTAAAAATTTGTTTGATCAAGTTGAGAGTGAGAGAATTACAGCAACCACATCCTACTAGTTGATAGAGACATAAATATTATTGTGTATGTTTCTTGTTTTCTTCTAATCATGGCAGGAAACTACATGAAATTAGGAGATGATCAGGATGCATATTCGAATCACTTTGCTAGTGGTATGACAAGTGATAAGCTTGCTACTTACGAGGTATGTGATGCTTTGCTGGATAAACTACAATCTGCACTACCTTCTTTTGAAGGAAACTATGATCCTTATGCATATATTGAATGGGAGCTACATGTAGACAAGGAATTTAAAAAGTATGATCTATCTGAAAAACAAAAGGTTAAATTTGCTTCAAGTGTTCTTATTAAGTATGCTTTAACTGAGTGGAAACACCTTTGTAGATTTGATAAAGCTCCTCAATCATGGAAAGATATGAAAAGATATTTTAGAGATGTTTTTGTTCCTAGCTATTATTCTGAAATTTTGAATGGAAACTTGAAATCTATAAAACAAGGAAACAAAACTGTAGCAAAATATTTAGAGAAATTAAAATTGGGTTTGCTACGTTGTGGCTTAGAAGGAACCGATGAGTTTCTGGAACATAGATTTTTGCATGGCCTTAATGTGGAAATTCAGAATATACTTGTTGATAAACATTATAAGAATTTTAATGAGTTGTTTGATCTTGCTTGTGATGCTGAAGTAAATCTACAAAGGGAACATACAAATACTATAGAAGCATTTGTCTCTCCTATTACGGACAATTTGCAGGAAGTAGATGATAATATACATGTCGACAACAATCAATTTGAGATAGGAGGTGAAACATTTAAAGAGAGCGTGAATCTAGCTACACCTACACCAATTGAGATGAGCATCCAAGGTATGTCAAATGCTTGTAAACTAAATCAAGGTGAGAATACTTTAGTTGACTTAAATTTGCCAACTAATCATGATATTATAGATCAATCAATTGTTGAACTGGTCGCTGATTTTCCTTTGTCACACTTTGATATGCTTGATTTTACTTGTGACAAAGAAGAGTTGTGTGATAGTGCATCACTTATATCCATACCACAACTAGTGAATAAAGCTACAAATTCTGTATTAATGAGTGCTGAATTCAAGCATGTTGTTCATATTGTAAATGAAAATGAAGAAGCTCAATTGTTGTCATCTTTACATACAATCGGATATATTGAATTCGATGATCTTTGTGAGCTTAAATATTTGCAGAATAATCTGACTGATAGATTGGAATTGCCATGTTCTTCTAATATCAGTTTTCATGCTATTGGCAAATATAATTATGAAGATGAGTATATGGTAAACCGAATTTACATTTGCTCAAATATACAAACTCCTTTTATAGTGAACAGAACTAATCAATTAGAAGTATGCAATAACAATAACCATGCCATATCAAGCTTCCCTAGTTTTATTTTAAAGAAACAGGATAACTATCAAGAATGGGAGTATGGTTTGCTTGTATCTACAACACATCCTCCGACAGTGGTCAAACGGAGGACGGTTTGCTGTCAAGAAAGGGAGAATGATGAGGACATCACCGGCTTAGATATGACCATGCCAACCACTTCTATACCAAAGGTGAAACCATTCTATATGAGGTTTATCATTGTTACATTTGATGAATGGGTGCTGCACTATGAAGTGTGTATGTTTTCATTTTCAGAATTGCTTACATGGATCAAGGAAGGGTTAGATTGCATATGGAAAGCATGGATGGTCAATGAAGTTGATTGGGGACCAAATCCAAGTGTTCCTAACGTTCTCCACCAGGCCACCACGCCATATTGGATCCAAGGAAACAAAGAGTCCAAGTCCAACACGTTTTGGAAAGTTCAATTCGGACTGCAGAAGAGTCCAAACTTGCGACAGTTGACACGACTTCATACGGACTCCGATTGGGACGTTATAGGACTTTTTGGAAAGCTTATCAAGTCTACTTTACAATGGGTCCGGACTCATACCTATATCCTATCAGATGCGTGCGCAGTAGACAATTTAATACCGAGATCTTTTCTGCCAACGGTGCTATGTCACCCTATTTTGGCCCGATGGCCCGTGTATCAACTTGAGTCCATTAGGGACTCATCCTAGGGTTGTAGGACGACACCAGGACCCTTGTGGTCGTCCTCCCTCCTCCATATATCCCCCTAGAGCCGCCACAAACAGATTGGGTTTTGTTTAGATGAAAGTTTAGCTGCTGCTACTTCCTTGTAGACGCGTGTGTCGACTAGACCATCTGTTCTACTTGATTTGGAACCCCACCTTCATGTGTATCACATCTGATCCTTCATCTCTTATTTGCAATTGAGTGCTTGTTCTACTTGTTCTTGCTTGTTCTTCGATTGCTTGCAGGAATAACCCTAGTGGTTTGGTTGGTTGTGATCCGCAAGATCGTGAGCAACCGCTGGATTTGGTGTATCGATCGCTAAGGCGCAACGTCCTTGGATGGTTGTAGTCGGATCGTGAACGTCTCTCCAGTCAAATCGTAGTTATCAATCTCCACCGAATGATCGGGACACCCATACTCTCATCACCTTTTGTTTTGCTCCATCAGTCTTTTTGTTCAAACCTAGAATGGTTAGTGACAAAAATACTCGAAGGAACACTTTCACAAATATTCCCTTAATCTCATTTTACAAAGTCATTTTATTTATTTTAGAATTTTGGGAAAGTAAAATATATTTTTATTTTTATTATATATATATATTAACAAGCAAATTTTAATGGAAAATAAAAAGGCTCGGGTTATCTCCCGAAAGTGCTTATTTTTAAGACACAAGCTTGGCTTTGGGAAACCTTCAAATTGCCACTCATGTTGGTGAAGCGGTTTCCCCTTCGACTCCAAGATTTTCGAACCTTTCCTCAAAACCAAAACCACTACGAGATTTGCAAAATTTGTGATAGACAAACACATCTACAACCAACCTTGAAAATATTTTAGAAACAAGAGGAATGAAGGGGTTGTAGACCATGTGTGTAGTTATGGTAGAGGGAAGGATTGATTTGGGAGATTTCTCAATTGAGCATGGATTTGATTGGAAGATCGGGACATAACTTTCATGCTCATTGGTAGAATCTTCCGTTTGTTGGAATGGGTGAGCAATTTCATTCTCATGACATCTCAAGTCATCCTCATGGCTTGAATGGGTCATGGTTGTTAGTGAGATGGATCTAAGCTCACTCGTTGGATCAAGAACAAGTTTGGATTCTATCTATTTGATGAGAGGTTGGGAAGACCAAACAGGTAGATAATCTTCACCTATTCTATGACCAGGCTTCTCATTTCCTAAAGTGTTCTCCAAGATTCTCATGATTGGCCTTTCGATAAAGGTGAGATGAAAGGAAAGTCCAGAAAGGTCAAAGATATGGAAATCTAGGAAGATCTTGAGATCATCAATGACCACAAAAACATCATGGAGGACTCCTAAACAATCAAGGATTTGACCATTGGGGAGTCTAAGGTATTTTTGTGATTGGGATAGATGATCCTTTGATGATGTTGGAATATGGAAATGAGGAATGATGTTGATCCCGAGGCTAGGATCATAGCAAATGTCGCCATCAATGCCCAACACTTGACAGGATATTCTCCTTACATGTGTGGGCATTTTAGCAACTTTTTTTGAGGATTCGGCCTCATCCAACCTTTCTTGGCTCACAATGGTAGATAGAGGCTCTAATCGTTGATTATGTTCCTCTTGGTCAGATTTATGGCCCTCATGGCTTCTATGCCTCGGGTGTCTTAATGAATTCCCAAAGTCATTAAGTGGGTCATCATAAGACTTGAATGAAGGAACACATGGGGGATCATCAGGATCAAGGATGGGTTTAGAAATGGATTCATAGGATAAGTATAATGTGGGCATAGAGAACGAGAGGATAGATTTGGCTTCTAAGTATCTTGGTTTTCCTTCTATAAGTTCACTCGACATTCCTTTATGAGGTATCCTAGACTTTTCCTGATGTGCCATGCGCGAAGTCAAGGCACAAGATGATGTTGATTTGGGAGGTTTTTGAAGAGATCCCTTCTTGAGAGGTCTAGAAGGATGTTCCTTAGAAGGTCTCTTTTGGATAGGATAATTTTGGGCATTCCCAAATCAGCAAGATCAGATGAAAGGTTGGCCTTGAACTCGAAGGAATGGTTTAGATGTTGAATTTCTTCTTCCTTCGAGATTTGTGGTTTTGTGGTTCGGGATCGATTCTAAAATCTTTGAATAGGAGTGGTGATGATTCGGCTATTGAGGTTTCTTTTCTAGGGGTTGGTTTGTGTTCTTTCTCGGGTCCTTCATTATAATCGTTAGTAGAGGGAGTGTTTTCAAGAATCTTCGTGGGAAGATTCTTTCCTGTACTAACGGGTAAACACAAGAAGGCTCCCCAAAAGTTATATCAATAAGTTGTGTGGTATCTTTGCTAAGACCGCCATAAAAGTGTTGTAACAATGTTGGCTCGGTTATAGCAAGATCAGGGCCAGATGATGCTAGATCTAAAAGATGGGCCCATGTTGCACCTAGAGATTCTTTCTCCTTTTGTGAGAAGTTGATGACCTCTTTTCGAAGACAAACAACACGAGAAATTGGAAAGAAAGTTAGACAGAATATTGATTGCAACTTTTCTCATTCTCTGTTTACACTATCTACGTTGCGAAAGTACCATCGTTTGGTTATTCCCGTCAAAGAGAACGTAAATAGCTTCCACTTAAGGGTACCTCGCCTCATCCCTTGGATGTGGACACATGAACATAATTGTTCAAAGTCACGTAGGTGAGTGTAAGGATTTTCATCTTCATCCCCAGAAAAAGATTGTTCCCGAACTTTGGCTCTGAAGCTAGGACGAAGCTTATAGCTAGGTGAAAGGATGGATTGTGATGTTGGTGGTGGCTCCAAACTATGCCCCTTTAGAGACACAAGATGAGAGATGGATGATTGGTTCATGGTGTGAAAAGGATAAAATAAAAAGAAAGAAAAAACAAGGATAAATAGGACCAAAGGGTTTTAGTTAAAATAGCTACCGTTCCCCAGCAACAACGCCAGAAAGCTTGTTGACACCAGAAGTGACAAACGGGAAAAGACCGCAAGCGTACGGTGGTCAAGTGTAGCTTTCACCGGGAGTATTCCAGGTATCGTACTTTCCACAGGGAACGAGAAGTGAGTTAACTAGAAAGATGGATATGTCCTATGATGGATCAAAGGAGACTATGATAACTGGGTTGAGAGGTTTGATATAGCAAAGATATCTAACAAGATAAAGCTGGTTATACTGGTTTTATCAGCCCTTCTCTTGCAGGAGACGATGGGATAAATCAGAAAGAGGGAAAAACTCTAACCGGACCGCGCCATTATGTTGTATTGAGGCGCTACCTTTTAAGAACTTATCTTACACACGGGGTGGAATACGAAGACTACATAGGACTGTCACATCCTACTAGCATCCACTAACTTTTCGTACGATAAGCGGTTTACAAAGGCAAGATCTAACCTAAACACTACGTCTACACTATTCTTACTACTTTAACCTAACGTTAAAGGCTAAAGCACTCTACTTAAAGTAAAGCGATGAACAAGCGTGAAAAGATGTATAACAACTAAACCAGATTTAAAATATTGAATGTTATATAGAACTTACAAGTGCTGAACTTACAAGAGAATCGCATCCGCCGAGGTACAACTCGGAGAAGACGCCAAACAGGCCTGGCTCTCCTCCAAATACTTTATTTGGCTTCATCATGTTCCAAAGTATCTCCGAGAATTTCCCTATTTTTTCTGGAGCTTTCGGAATATTTTTCGTGACTTAAATATCAATTCTGGACTTTTCTAGAATTATTTTAATCCACAAATTAAATAATTTCGAAAATAACAAATAATCGTAATTCAATTTGGCTTATACCTAAGGCATATAAATACATGCCTAGTTTCTCTTTAATCCTGTTGATGAAACCCTTTTAACGGAGGCGCCGCCAAAGTTTCCGTCGGCGGGACTCCGAGAGGCATCCATCTCCATCTCTCAATTCCTGGCCGGCTGCCGATGAGAGTTCTATTGGTCGCCATCACAACATCCATCGCATAGCTGCCCCTGGCCGCTCTCTCATCCTGCCACTGTTTACCACCGCACTGCTCACTGCTGGTGGTCGTTGTTGATGATGCACGACGACGATCCGGCTCTCGGCACCCTGCGCGCGCGCGTTCTTGACAGCTGTTGTCACGCCTCCATCCTCGCCATGGCAATCAAAAGGAAACCAAGCAAGTCACGTCTCCTGCTGCCTCCTGCCGGTTCAATCAAAAGCGAAACCAGCTGTCTAAAATTGCAAAGCATAGTACGTATTTATCTTTCATTTAATCATTTGTTTATGTTGCCAATTCATGTCTTGCTGCCCTTGATTTATTCTCATATAAATTCTGAATTGTAATTGTATCAGACATCATCCTTTCGACCTAGTGCACCGTCTGCATCCTACCATCACGTGCGCCCCTTGCGCGTGCTACCCAGTCGATGCCCCGTGGGCCATGGCAGTTCTGCTGCACGTACAGGATCAAGGAGGAAGATGCACTTAATTACAAAACTTCCACCGGTTTGCAACCTCCGCAGTTCCTTTGTTTTATCTCTGTTTCGCTCCGTTCCAATCGCGTTAGATTCGTGTCCTCGCGCTCTGCTCATTAGTGTTAATGCTTTTGATGTAACTTCGTTATAAATTTTCGTTAATTTATATATATTAATATGAGTAATTGCTTACCTTAATATGCTTTTAAATATAAGTTGCTTACTTTAAACATGCACCATATACTTAGATGCTCTCACATGTCTAATTTACTTTGCAACGATAAAGTTTAACTTGTTTAATAGATTATGTGATCATGTTTATAAATAAATTGGATTAGTTAAATTTGGCTTTCATAATAAATTGTGATTATGTTCAAACTGAATTAATACTTAATCATATATTTTTTCTTAATTAAGATCAACCAAGCTTGTAGTTATTTTTTAAAATAATAAAACTCACACTAGTCGTTTCTTTTAACGATAGTTCTGTAATCGTCGTTTCTTGTGTTCTCTAAATCGTCGCACATAGATTTGTCTTTGGTACGTTGTTTTCTTTTGTGTGGTGTATTGTTCTTAGTTGTCTCTTTTGTTTGCTTTGTATGTTGTCTATGTGTGGTATTTGGTACGAGTAGAACGAGAACCGCTTGTGAGCGCTAAAGATTGAAAGGTGATGACCCGAAGCTGATGATGTGAGAGTTGAACAAGTGTTTAAGACAAGTATAGCATGGGATCTTCCTTGTTGTCCTATTCACCTTAAATATTTAATTCATATGCATGCGTCTACCTTGTTACACCTAAGGATTTCCTAGATACTTGTTACCTTGTGCCTTGACACCGTGGGAAGATTGCATTGGGTAGATCAAAGCTAGTGCTCATAAAGAATAACCATGATCTTGTAACTTGACTAATGGTATATGCAATAACGATAAAAGATGATTTTTTAGCAAAGTGGACTATAGGTGGAACACCAAGAACTCACACCTGTGTTCTTACTCATAGGGATATTTCTGTAAGTGGATTACCCAAGGACAATCGTACAACCATGAGAGCTATATGGCTCTGGCTTTAGTCAAGTATGGGGGTTACTTTCTCGCATGTGATAGTTCATGAAATTTGCCATTGACGAGCTGGTTGCGGGGTATGGCCAGGGTGGCTACCGCTGCGGGTGTGTACCATCGAGAGGAGACCTCGTATACCACTTGCCCGTGGATCCGTAATGTCTGTTGCTTGTCAGCGAGCCCCTTTGAAAGACTTCATAGTGTACCCTGCCCGCTCACCTTGGGAGTGTTTTGGGAGTTATAAACCCGGGCATATGGGCAACACGACTCATGGGTAAAGTGTACCACCTCTGCAGAGGGTTAAACAAAAATCTAATATGTTAACCGTGCTCACGGTCAAGAGCGGCTTGCGCTCATTACTGTGTAATGTCCTTATGTCATGGCTCATCAGTTGTTATTTGTTATTGATTATTGTGACTATATAAGCATTATATCTTGTTCACTTGATCATGTGGTTATTTGGGCTTATGTTGAACTTGATGCTACTCAACTGCTAAAACTATGACTTATTAAAAGCTGATGCAGTCAAACCCGAGTCTATCCTTTTATCCTTTTGAGCCTCATGAACCTCATGTTATCTTGTTGAGTACGACATGTATTTACGCTTGCTTTAATTTTCAATTGGATAAAAATCCCGGATGGGTAACAGAAGGTGGATCTAGTGAGTTTTCTAAGAAGTGCTAGGCGTATGCAACCCCCAGTCAACTGTCCCTGTGAAGTTGGAGCTTGAAGAGAAGTTTAGTAATCGTTCTGCTATACTCTGATGTAAATGTTAATATAAGTATGTTTTCGCTATATAATATTGATTCTGATATTCTTCTATTATGTTGTTGTATGTGTGGACTTCTTGGGTACACATATGGCAATCCTGGTTTTGTTCTTAAAACCGGGTGTGACACTCCAACATGTTGCCCTTCAGAGTAAAGTATTTATAGAAGGGGTAAGATGAATATGGTAAGATGAGAAAGATGGTAAAAAGTAAAAAGTAAAAAGGTAAACAGATGAACTTGTTTCAAATCTAGCACAACTACCGTTCCCCGGCAACGGCGCCAGAAAGCTTGTTGGTATAAATTAACGCACACAAAGAAATCCGCAAGCGCACATATACCGAAGTAGCTTTCACCCGGGAGTATTCTAGAGTATCGATTTCCACGAGGAACATGAAGTGTACTAGAGAACTAAGATCATCCAAGGAAAGAATGATAAATGGGTAGAGAGAGATTTAAGAGTTTTCTAAGGGGTTCTATTTAATTAAAGGCCCAAGATACTTTACTTTAGAGAAATAGTACCTTCCTAATTCTCAAAAAAGACTAGGAAGAAGATAGTTGGGAGAGGATGCCAAAAGCTCTACGAAAACACCAACCCGAATGTGGTGGACTACAAAGGCCTAATAGAGTCGTCACCTCTGGGGCTACCACAACTATCCGTGGGAATGAGCACAAACTCAAGTAAACCTGGTCTAGACACCATGTCTACACAAACGCTTACTACTCTAATTCCACGTGAAAACTAGAGCACTCAATACAAGCGGAGATCCCGTAAATAAAATAAAAGCAAGAACCATGGTAGGTCGGTGATTGTAGCGATAAGTACAACCTTTACCGTGACATGTTCTTTTTTGTACTCATCCCAAACATCGTTCACACCTGTCTCCCACATCTGTAGTAGTTCATCGATCACTGGTTTTAGAAGCACATCAATATCATTACTAGGTTGTTTTGATCCTTGGATTAGTAATGACATATCGATGTATGACCGTTTCATACAAAGCCAGGGTGGAAGGTTATATATACATAGCGTCACTGGCCAAGTGCTATGATTGGTTCCAACCTGGTCAAACGGGTTCATCCCATCCGTGCTCAAAGCTAACCACAGATGTCTTACCTCTCCACCGATCTTCTTATAGAACATAGTATTGATAGTCGTCTAGTCGGACCCATTCGTGGGGTGCCTCAACATTGAATCTTTCTTTCGCTCTTCGCCATGCCAACGCACCAGCTTGGCTGACTTTGCATTTGCAAACAACCTATGGACTCGTGGAGCTATAGGAAAATACCACACGGACTTTACGGGCCCTCCTCTGGTCTTGCTTCCATCATTTGATGGCCCTTGCTTGTATCGGGGAGTTTTACACTTGGGACATGCATCCAAGTCTTTGTATTTCTCTCCATGGTACAATATGCAGTCGTTGAAACACGCGTTGATTTTCTCAACCTCAAGGCCAATTGGGCAAATCATTTGCTTCGTCAGGTAAGTTTTTTCTGCTAACTTGGTACCCTTCGGGAACAGTTTATGTAGTATACCTAACAAGTTATCGAAACCTTTATCACTCAACCCATTCATTGATTTGAACTCCAATAGCATGATGTTGGCTTTCAGTTTGCTTATTGGACAGGCCGGATACAATGGTGTTTTTGCATCCTTTCTTATGATCTCCAGTTTTTTTAACTGTGAAGCACTAAGGAATCCCCCATGCACATCATGTAGAACCTGTGAAATGCCATCATTTTCCTCTGTCTTGTCAGCTAATGTATTCATAAACACATAATTGGTAGGCACATGTTTTGTGTAATCATGAACATACAATAATGCATTCAGGGATACACTAGGCATGGGCACATCATCATTTCTTTCTTATGTAACATTTTGACCAACCTCCCCATGCAAAGTCCAAATCGTGTAGTTTCTCATGAACCCCCTTGTGATCAACTGCAAACGTATATGCTCCACGTCACCCCATTTTCTCGTATTCTTGCAGTCTTTGCATGGATAGAATACAAGATGTGAGTCCCTAGCATTGGCTCTAGCTTGCTTGATGAAATCGTCGATGCCCGTCAAGTACCGTGGGTCTGTACGTGACAGATCGTATATCCACCCTCGAGCTATGTCTGCACAGATAAAATGGGCAGAGCAAAGGAAACATAGGAACATATTAATAAGATTCTTTCTAAACAATATTAATAGATGAAGTACATAAACATAATGTATGATCTGTCACGGACATTTAGGGTTTAGATTTTCAATAGGAGCATTTTTTAACAATATTATTTGAAGCACATAAACATATATAATTCTTTTCCAAATTCCAAAACACTGACAATATAAATGTAACTAACCATTAGTATTTGGTTAATGCAAAAGTATATTGTTGAATTAAAAAAATGCTTGGTTACCATTTATATTACACACTAGAAAAGATCATTTATCCACGTCCCATCAAATCTTTAAATGCATGCATTGAGTATTAAATGTAAGTAAAAAATACAACTAATTACAAATTTTATACATAATTTTCGAGACGAATCTTTCGAACCTAGCTACTCAATGATTGCACAATAATTACCCAATAAAAATAAAGAGCTACAATTTTTCCAAGTAATTTTGGATCTAAAAGCTAGGAAAAAATAGACACAAACTGCAACAACCCTCTTCTTGATCATGAAAAATAGTATAGCTCTAAACTATGAATTTACACACAAAAGCAGTGTAATACAATTCTAAAGAAGTATGCTTGTTACTAACCAAGAGCTAGAAGATGTGAGCATCCAAGAGTGAAGAGGAGCCGCAACAATGGAGCTCAAGAAATCCACCAGCCGCAACAATGGAGAGAGGGAGCTCCACGCATTATTCTGTACTATTGGGGCAGAGGAGGGAGAGAGGAGATCCTAATATTTTATACTATACACGTTTCACTGCCGGTTCCAATCACGAACCGACAGTGAAACACCACATCACTGTCGGTTGGTGGCTTGAACCGGCATTGATAGGGCCGAGAGAAATCACTGCCGGTTCAAGCCACGAACCGGCAGTGATGTGGTGTTTCACTACCCTGTTCAGCCCCTGCCCCCAATAATTGGGGGCCTGTCAGAGCATGAACCGGCAGTGATGAGGCATCACTACCGGCCCAAACGAAACCGACAGTGATGGGCCGGCAGTGATTGTCGATTCTGTAGTAGTGTGGGTCAATGGGTGATACTAGAAAGTTAAGAGCCTTTAAGGACTAACTAATTGTTGACGTTAAAAATCTGTTCTGACGTCAGCACCATGCAAGGCTCTACAGAGACCATCGTGAAAGCAGAGTCTTGATCTCTTAAACCTCTGAATGGCAAGGTCAGTTCGGTTGATTCGATCTCAAGGCGTGCCAGTTAATTTGACCTACAATTGACAAGGATACAAATTGTCGAATTATAGAACCTACCGGTTGTTGTCAAATAGTTCCATGAATATATGGCTCTCTGATAGCCAATGGTTAGAGTAAATTGACTAAAGAGTCAACTCCTAGCGGTGTGAAGCACATTAATAAGATTTGAACCGCTATTCATGAAGTATAATTGATAAAGCATGCAACGAGCCGATACCATCAATGTATGTAGTAAGGATGCGATACATACATATTTCACTGACCCAAACTACTAAATCTACTAAACATATCAGATAAAGATTAACCATCAAAAGAGGTGTGCCCATGCAGTCAAGATGAAAATTAACCCGATAACTTAACTTACTAGCATTGGGGTGATTTCAGGCCACCATAAAAGTAAACAAGTTAAACCACGTCCAATATACTTAATAAATCTGATCATGTTGAGATAGCGAAAGCACATGTGTCGTATGAAGAAAGCACAACCAGATCGGATATTCAACCGATATGAGGTCCAGGAAGCGTGAACAAGATCTATTGCCCAATTACAGTTAGATCTAAGGCTAAACAGACGTAATCTAACATACTTGACAGTGGAGTCCGGTAAATGCAGTTGTACCAAGCATATTAGACCAAATCCACTTATTCTCATATTCATTTATTAACTAAATAAATATCTCGAATCCACAGCATGTAATGACCACGATCAAAAGATTAGTCGATAGGATCTTTGATCAATTGTTTTGACAAGTATAAAGAATGGATGTGCACAAAATGATAGATCTAGATAGAATTGAGGCTTAGGTCAATATGTTGATCGAGATTGGGCAAGTTATTATTATTGCAAATAAACAATGCATAATCGTTGATGCCAAAAATGGGGTTTCTGGCACACAAGGTCTCTTGCATTGGGTTGTTTCCATGTAGCCATAAAAGTAAACAAGTTGAACCACATCCAGTACATTTAATAGATCTAACAGATTAGAATAATAAAGCACACACACCATATGATTGAAGCGTAACCAGATCGGTTATGTTAGCCGATAAGGGGTCCATGAAGCTTGAACAAGATCCATACGCCCATCCCTAGACGGATCAGAGACTAGACAGACATAACCCAACACACACGGCAGTGGGGTCCGGTAGATGTAGCCGTACCGTATATGTTGAACTAGATCCAACCATCCTTAAACCAATCTAATGACCGGACGTATGTCTCGAACCCGCATCACGTAACAATCACGACCAATAGATTAGTCATTAAGATATTAGATCTACTACCTCGACGCATATAAGAGTGAAGGTATTGAAAGTAATAGATGTAGATAGAATTAAAGCACAGGCCAATCCATTGGTTGAGATTGGGCAAGATATTGTTGCAATAGATTAAATAATGCATAATAGACAGTATCAATAACTTAATGAATCTATTAGATCACCAATCTAATAGGGCTGATAACTAGCTCAAAGTCATGAGTCATGTGAGATTGAAGCAAGGCAACCCAATGAATATAGATTCAAACTGATAACTAGCTCATATCGAGCTTGTACGAGTGGCCAGACACAATACATCCATACAAACGAGACATCAACCAACGCTATACTTACAAGCAAACAGGAGGTCAATCTGGTCGATGCAGCTCGGTCCGTCGATGGTTCATCAATATCTACTCTACTCCTACTCCTAGGGTTGACCGGTGGCCAGAAGAAAACTAAATTGTGTATTTGATTGATTGGATCTCCTTCTCATTCCCTAGGCCTTGCTATTTATAGATCATAGCATGTAACCTAACCATCCATCGCACAAGTCCTAAAAATAAGGACACAAATATGACTTAGGCTTCAAATCAATCCCTGCACCAAAATTGCTACGCACGTTCTCTTGCAGTCGGCCGAAAAATCTCTCTGCGGTATCATCTTTCCATAGTCGATCTTTTGTGTCCATCTGAATGTCCTCTCTGAAGGCCTGCCAGGAGGCCCATGAGCACGTATCTAGCCGTGCCAAAATACGGTGTCAACACATGCCCCCAACTTTTGGATAAACTTGTTTTATTCCCAAAATTCCTTTAGAAATTCCAGTGGACGTATCAACAGTTGGCTCGCCTCCCCAAAATATCTCTACACGGTTGGGAATGCAAAAGGCCGACTCCTCCGCTCCCCATCAACTCCATGTCGTAACGCGCCTTTGAGTCAACTCTTCATCCCTTCACAGAGGATCCATATAATGTTGTTCACCCCTCAGGCCTCCGCATCCATCTAGTAGTCATTTTGCACTGTTCCACCAATTTCGCATCCTGTACTATAGTTCTCCTCCCAGAGTTCTCAAGAAAACCCCAATGGCTGGAAACAACAGCCGTGGGAAGCGTCCAGCAGATGGACTCCCAGAAGGCCTTCCCATGCGCCATCGCCTTCGCTTGATGTGGTAAGTTGATCAACGATTCCTTCTTCCCTGGATGCATCTTTTACTAAAGTTTCTTTCCTTTCAGTGTGGTTATCAATGGCAGTGTTCGTCGTATTGATCGACCTCACAATCGACAACCCCCTTCGTCTTCCTAGGCCCACGGGGGGTTGACCCTTCTGAAACCCCAGCATCTCCATCCAGCTCTGACTCCAGTGCTTCCTCCATGGAGGAGGACCGCCGCCATATGCACCAGATCTGTGGACTTCTCTTAGAAGCCATCAAAGAAGAGAACCGCCTCAAAGAGATGGTTGAGGCACAATAGATAGCCTTGAACGCTACCGGGGACGAGCTTGCCGAGGCAAGGGATCGGCTATCCGAAGCCGATGCTATGGTGGTAGGTGAGATAACCCTTGATTAAGCCATCCAATATGTATCCTTCCTGCGTCTTCGCATCACCTGTACTTCCCTTGATTCCTGTAGCGCTGATGACGCAGTTGGAAGACTTGCGTTGAATTGCCACCACCGCTGCCGATGTTGTTAATGCTCGAGGCGAAGCGCTGGGGCATCGTCTTCAAGACATTCAGCGTCGATCCCAGGAGGTGGCCCTACACGGTGTCCGTCACGGCACCATTGTGGCCCTCGCCGCTGCTAAGGCCACCTCTGACATCAACCTCCAAGACATAGAGCCCAGATTTCCAAGAAACGATGGCCCCGAAGATTACGAAGATCTCCAGGAAGCCTTCCGGGAGCATGGCGAGGCGGTAGTTATCATCACTCGCGCCGAGGAAATTATTACCAAAGTGTTCCTCAGCGATTAGTCTATAATAGGCACAAATCAATAAAATGATCTTCCAGTGTATCGACTTGCTTCCTGATGTGCGTCCTCTCCTTCGTCAGAGCTCTTCGATCTGCTCGTGCCCCTTTTATTATTTTATTTTTTGGTCTAAAGGCGATACATACACTATCGGCTATCATCAGCCCTGGGTAGTCATCTTTGCTCTGAAGGCGATATGTTTATGTTGACGGTCGTTAGAGTCAACTTTTTAAGCATTTATAAACATGATAATTGGATCAATCAAATATAATATCTAGAAATATAGGATTTTAATTAACAATTTCCACAATTTTTGGCATATCATTATTTTTCAAGGACCATTCCAGAAAAGAGCAATAAAGGGAAACAAATCAGAGAAGATATCGAATAAATTCCGTGGAGATACACATGCCAATCAACTCATGGAAGATCCCGCACACACCAGAGTGAAGCGAGGGCCCAGAGCCTGACCTGTGGGGCTAGCCGACATGGGGTGGGGCCGGGTGGCACCCCTAGGCCCACTGGCCATCGTTTTCTGGAAGCTTCCTCCACCGCCTTGAGGAGTCATCTCGGACCTATACTAAGTCGGTTTGACCCAACGGCTGTCGTGCATCCCACCGGACTATAAATAGGAGGGCATACCCCCCCTGAAGGCAATCCCAGATCATTATTAGATCCATTCAGTTTAAATCATAGGAGATTTAGTCATCCAAAGCTACAAACCCTAGTTCATGTAGAACACTTTCTAGTTCATAGCATAGCCTAGTTAGATTCGAGAGTAAAGGAAGTCAAGATACGTCAATCAATCTTGGACTCCCGATGTTGTTAAGAAATTGGAGTCTGGTACATATCTTATTCTCTTATTATGTTTTAGTATTTAGCTGCAGTTGTATGATATTTATAGGCAATATTATTCTTCATCAATATGTTCTGTTTACTTTGTTCATTGTCTACGTTAATATATCTAGTATAGTTAGTTTGCTATTCAGTTCATGCACATGTTTGTATAGTGCTCGTCTATTTGATCATATGGAGGGTGGTAGGCAGTACGTAGGCATGGTGCTTAACAAACTCTTATTCTTAAGAACAAAATTCTTCCCTGTCTGGTTTGTTTACAAATCCGGCTCGGGATCTTGATACATCTCATGGCAACTAACTCAATAGATTCCCTGTCTGGTTTGTTTACAAATCCGGCTCGGGATCTTGATACATCTCATGGCAACTAACTCAATAGAGTGAAGCTACGCATGAAGCCTGGAGCTCCTGATCGACAGCCTGGTGGTCAGGGGATGCCAAGCAGGAGACTAGCAGTTTCTTCTCGGCTATGGTGAGAGCGGCAGCCTGGTGGCACTTTGGATTTTTTGGAACTGGGCCGCCTAGCGGCACTACAGATCAGAACGTCGGGGGGTTTCACGGTAGCAGTGGCCATTTATTTATAGGCAGAAGGAGCGAGCGGTTGTTCTTCTGGCCGCGCGCTTCTATTCGATCAGCGCTAATGACGCCGGTGCCGTGTAATTTGAATTGCAGCAGAGCGCGCGCTCTTGGGATGAGCAGGGTACGTGCAGACGTGGAAGTTGCGCCTTGACTCCGTTTGAATTAGCAAGCGCGCTCAGAAGCTCTTTGTCTAGCACGTAGAGCATTTTGTTTATCTTTTAATTGCAGCGATTAATAGAAAATGATTTATTCCCTAGCTATACACAACCGTAGGTCACGCACACGCCAATACAGTATACTTGCGGTCAACATAGCTTAGCAAGCGTGCATGTGTAGCTGCATTTCTTTATATTTTACTTTATTATTTTCTTCTTTGCCTTTTATATTGTATTATAAATTCACCACGTCTGGACTTGTAATTGGTAGACCATGATTAGTGCATCAAACTAGACCACACATTTACATGAATACATGGTATTTTTATTTTAGATATAATATATGTATAATACATTTGTTCACACTTTTGCTTGTTCTGCATACTTTGGATGCACCAAATTTGATAAGCCAATTTTATATCATATTAATTTCATTTTCTTTTTGGCCATATTATTTTATTATTTATGTGACATGTACCATATTTAGATGGTATTTGACCATCTGTATTATTTGTCCGATATGGTATAAATATCTACATATTTTGGGTAGAGCCAAAATTGTTGTCAACACCAACATCCAACAATGCCGTTGAATATGAAGCAGTCCTCCACGGGCTCCGCATCGCCATCGAACTCGGTGTCAAACGCATCATCATCAACGGCAACTCAGCCCTGGTAATCAACCAGTTGAACAAAGACTAGAACTATTCTAACGACAAGATGGATGCATATTGTGCGGCCATTCGGAAATTAGAAGACAAATTCTTCGGCATCGAATACCACCACGTCCCCCCGCGACCGAAACCAAGCAGCAGACGAGCTGTCTAAGGTAGGATCGTCGCGGTCTCCGGTACCAATGGGGGTCTTCGTCCAACATCTGACCGAACCATCCATCTCCAGCAGTCCTGATGCCTCACTTGAAGACGCACCTCCCCCACCGGCTGGCAAACTGGTCGGAGCGATCCCCGCTCGGTCAGCCGACTGGCGCGAAGACTTCATCCTATATTTCTCCAAGAACCTCGTACCATCTGATGACACGGAAGCCGAGCGACTCACCCGCCACGCCCACAACTACATCCTCGTAGATGGGGAAGAACTCCAAGTACGAAGCATTGCAGAAATGCGTCTCCAGGAAGGAAGGCGCCATAATCCTACAAGACATCCATGCCCGTACATGCGGGAATCATATTGCCGCGAAAACACTGGTGCGTAAAGCCTTCCGAGCAGGTTTTTACTGGCTGGCAATAGTCGACGACGCTGAAAAAATGGTCCGATCCTGCAAAGGATGCCAATTGTTCGCCAAGCAAACCCATCTACCGGCTCAAGAGCTGCAAGCAATACCGGCTTCCTGGCCCTTCGCCTGTTGGGGTCTCAACATGCTCGGCCCTTTCCGACCAGCACCCGCAAACTTCAGGTGGATCTACGTCGCCGTGGATAAGTTCTCCAAGTGGATCGAGGTCAAACCGATCACCAAAGCATCCGCCGAAAACGTTGTCGCCTTCATCAACGAAATCATACATCGCTTCGATTTGCCTAATTCCATCATCACAAACTTAGGTTCCAACTTCACGGGCAACCTGTTCTGGTACTTCTGTGAAGAGCACGACATCCTAGTCAAATACGTTTCAATCGCCCATCCCTGAGCCAACGGCCAAGCAGAGCGAGCCAACGACATGATACTCGACGCACTCAAGAAACGCTTATATCAGAAGGAGGAAAAGAACCCGGGATGATGGTTGCGCAAACTCCCACCGGTACTATGGGGACCACGAACCTAGCCCAGCTGTAACACTGGCTTCTCCCCATACTTCATGGTTTATGGCTCAGAGGCCGTTATCCCAGCTTACATCGCCTTTGGCTCCCCGCGAGTCGAACATTACGACGAGGGGACGCCCGACCAAGCACGATCTGACGACCTCGATCGCCTCGAAGAACAGCGACTAACTTCATGCATCTGGACGACCAAATACATCGAAGGTGTCGGTCGCTACTACATCCGCAATGTGCGGGACAGGTCCTTCACCACAGGCGACCTCGTCCTTAAGAGAAAGCTCAAAACTGATGGCCTACACAAGCACTCCTCGCACTGGGAAGGACCCTACATCATGAAAGAATTCACCCGACCAGGCTCATACTGAATGGCAGACCAAGAAGGCATCGACGTCCCAAACTCTTGGAGCATAGAGCACCTTAGACGATTCTATGCCTGAAAAGGCCTGTACCATGTACTCTGAGAAAATAAAGATTCTCTAGTTTCGCATCGACACTTGTTTTTCCCAGAAAAATCAGAACGCTCTAAGCGTCCGACGACCTCTTCAAAACACTCCTAGCGTTCAGTGACCTCTCCAAAACGCTCTCAAAGCGTTCGACGACCTCTCCAAAATGCTTTTAGGCATTCTCGCCAAGCCTGGCCATAACTAGAGAGTCGCTGAAGTTGGCCTACCGATTAATCATAAACGCATAGAAGTGGCTACCTTATACGCCATGATTAAAGTGGTAGACCTCCCAAGTAATGTTCTTCCTGGTTAGAAGATATTACATGGGTCGAGGGTTCTAGGGCTATGTGCCCAGTGGCTGTACCCACGACCACAGAATGGTCGACGACCCTACAAGCAGCATGACTAATCTCTCAGCGTCTGCAGGAACGGTCTCCACAGGCCCTGGTCACGCCACGATCGAACCTCTCGGAAAAAGCCATGTCCTTGGCATCTCCCTACGCATGCATGAGCATTCGCCCTCTATGTCGTGGGTTGTCAGCAGCATGCCCCTTGGTAGTCCCCATGTCTCCTACGCGTGCAGTGGCGCTAGCCCTACGATATGGACAGTAGGAAAGCCAAGGCTGAACGATTCATCGCTATGGCTCACAACTCAGCTGGCACGAAAAGACATACAAGTGAAATAAAAGCTCACCGCCTCGATAATATACAGCTTTGGTACATTTCACTTACAAGTCCACATACATCTTGTATCCTATATACAATCGGCAGCTATCCTATAGCAAAAAACACCATGTCCGAAAGGAGCTCTCCAGCAACCAAGCCTGCTTCCGCCTCCAAACGATGCATATCCGCCTCAGAAGTACTAGCCGCATAACCGCCTCGCACCCTCTCCATGTCAACTCGCAGATAAAGTAACCTAGGTATGGCGAGGCCATGGGCGAGTAGCTCCTGTACCGCCGACGACACGAAAGACTTAAAACGATCTAAGAAGCCCTCATGAAAGTCTCTATGTGATTTTGGTAATTGAGTGACAACCTAGGTGAACTAATATGTGTTTAAGTGATATATAAGCACCACGCTTACACACAACTTACTACTTTGACTATGATATATAATCAAAGCACCCTATGACAGGGAATGATCGCATACAGGAAAGGCGACAAAGATCATATACTATTGATGTAAAGGCTAGTAATAAGCACAAGTATATAACAAGGCTATAACTAGTATAGTAATGCTCAAAGTAAAGACTAAGTAGAGTAGAGGAAAAGTAATATATTGAATAAGGTAAAGTCTTACAAAGAAGGAAAGATACAAGAGCTATACCATACTTTCCAGAAGACGACTTCGGAAATCCCGAGCGCAGCTCGACTCAACTCTAACTCCCACTCTAGACTAACTACTAGAACAATCTAAGGAATAGAGCTTGTAGGCTTCTTCACCATATATGAAGAGGGGGGGGGGTATGAGCCTCTATTTATAGTGGGAGGTGGAGTAGGGGCTACTCCATCGCCACGTCATCAATCCAGGAGGCCTCAACTCTCCACCCTTGGATCCACTGCCTCTAAACCGCCTTAGAGTGGATGGTCTTGATCTTCAACATGTGTTTAATGTGTAGGGAGTCACCAGGTGCAGCATCGACCTAGCACTAGTAGAAATATGATCATCAGTGACGATTTTCTAGTGACGCTGGTAACTTTGGTCACATAATGATATCTTTCTATGATGAAAATTTTGGTTTCATCACAAGGTACTCGGGACGAAGTTTCAGCTTGACTTTTAATGACGAAAGTGATAGGAACATCATATATTGCCAAATCAGAATCATCATAGATCATGTTGTCGGTGCGCTTCATTGTAATGATGAAAATATTCATCACAAATTATGTTTTGATATGGTCATAGATAATTTGCCACGTTTGGTCCACGTAGTGATGAAATGAAGTGGTCACAGATCAGTTTTTTTAACGTGGACCACTTGAAGTTGTTAGGTTAACAGTAGCATGGCCTTTTATTTTGGCAAAAAAATGCGCTCGTTGAGCTTTGATCTCGCGACCTAGTACTAGGCGGGTAACAACATTAGTTACCACTGGGCTACTCGACCGCTCTTGAAAAAAGAAAGAAAGTTTGCGTATTTGTAAGGTTGCAACATAATAATTGAATGGATCACAGGACCTGGGCCATAAATAGACCCATGATCGGTCATCATCGACGACGTGACCTAAACCCCCCATCGACGTCGGCCATCATCGATGACGCGACCTAAACCCCCATCGACGACGCGGCGACCTACGTGAGGACTAGAGAATAACATCGGCATTCGTTGCGCGGGGAAAGCAGGGGATTAATTAATTGGTCGCTGGTACGTAAGGTTTTATTTGTGTTCGAATTTTGGTTGATATATGCATGAGTTAGATGTGGTTTTGAATCATGTTTACTTCAATCACAGTTAGGGATTAATACAAGCTAGGTTACTTTTATTGTCACAATAGATGGATAGAAGTTGGGTATTTGGGAAACAATTCACTCCTGCATACGTGAAGGGAGTTGAAGAGTTTATGAAATTTGTTAGTGAAAGATACCCCAAAGACGAACACATTCGTTGTCTGTGCACTAATTGTCATTATCGAAGGCTAATACATCAAACTCAAGTAGAAACCCATATACACATTTATGGAATTTCACCTACATACACCAGGTGGATTCATCATGAGGAGCCTACAGATATTGTAAATGATGACGGTATAGATCAGGAGGCAAAAGAACATGATCATGACTTTGGGATACATGTGGATGAGGACGATGATGTTTATGATGATGATCATGGAGTAACAGAAATGATAGGAGAACTGTATGCAGCGGCAAAGGATGATGGAGAAAAGCCAAGTTTTGCAAGTTCTTGAAGATACGAAGAAGGCGCTTAGCCCGGGTTCTAGCCATTCAAAATTTTCCTTTATGGTGAGGATGTTGTATATGAAGTCTCGTTATCGAATCAGCAATATAGCATTTACTGCAATGATGAAGCTGATGTTAGATGGATACCCTCGGAGTGAGTTGCCAAAATCATATGACAAGGCCAAGAAATATCTTAAAGAATTGGGTCTTGCATTCGAAAACATCCATGTGTGCAACAACAATTGTGTGTTGTTTCGTAAGGATTATGCTAACTTGAATGCGTGCCTAGTATGCAAGGAGTCTAGATGGAAAGATGAAACAGGGACGAAGCGGGTTCCACATAAGGTTTTAAGGCACTTTCCACTCTTGCCAAGGTTGAAAAGAATTTATGCTTCCAAACAAACTTCTAAGGAAACACAATGGCACAAGAAAGTGAGGAAGCTAGTCGTCAATGTGATGAGCCATGCAACTAATGGGGAAGCATGGAAGGACTTTGACAGGAGGGAACCAGCTGTTGTAGATGATCCGAGGAACCTGAGGCTTTCCTTAGCTACCGATGGATTCAATCCATTTGGCAACATGAGTACACAATACAGTATGTGGCCAGTGCTTCTAACACCGCTGAATGTCCCACCATGGGAATACGTGAATCCAACAAACTGTTTTATGTCTTTACTCATCCCAGGTTCAAGATCTCCAGGAAATGATTTTGATTTTGTGAACACATGGTGGATAAGTACCCATGTATGTTCAGTTTTGTGATGAGTGATCGTCCAACACTTGAGTGTTTCAGTTTGAGTGGCTTACACTAATCCTTTGCGAAAGCAAATGTGTGCTTATCTATCGGCTTGTGGTGTGCAGGTGCTATGCCTAGTGACAGTGGTCAATGGCGTGGAGAAGGTCGAGTAGAGGCTTGCCATGCCGATGGACTGAGAGCGGTGAAGGGCGGAAGCGGGGCTCGAACTGAGGGACCATGGGCACCGGTGGACTAGCTGTGGTGGCTAATACTTGGCACCGTCGAGTGTTAGAAGACATGGAAGTAGACCGAGTTGACCAAGTCAAGAAGGCGGACGAGCGGGTCGAGCGAAGGCTCAGGGGACTCGAAGTCCGACCGGGCAAGGACAAGGTGGCTCGAGTCAAGCGGTTTGGTGGTTTGGGCCTCAAAACCATCCGAGGACGGTTTCCGAGTTTGGGCCTCAAAACTTGGGGTTTGGTAGTTGAGCCGAAAGCTACCGGTGGTGGGTTTCGCGGGTTTGGGCCTCAAAACCCAGGCGAAGCTTCTGAGGAAGCGGAGATGGCACGTGGCGGAATCCTGGAGGTTGCGTCGAGGCGACGGCAACTCCTGGCAGGAAGCGGGGCCGTCCATTCAAATGAGTGGCTGAGAGTTACCGACATAGATTACAATGTCTTAGGGCTAGGTAATTCAGTCTTGTATCTAAGGGGGTCTTTGGGAAATAGCGAAAGCCAGTTAAGTAGGGGATGAAGGGGTATCCCTCATCCCACCTCTTGAACCCTAATTTTTTGGCCCAACTCTCTATCTCTCTAACCTCTCTCTAGTTCATGAGGTCCCTAGGTTGATCTCTCCATCCTTTGTAAGAACTCGCGAATCTTTTGGTGGGAATCGGAGGCCGGACTCTCCGAGTGCCATGGCACGGTTAGTTTCTTGATCGAGTCTCCCGTTTTGCTTGTGTTCTTCGCGTTTTGCTTCTTGCTCTCTTTTGATCCTGAGATGAGATCTTTTTCTATGGAGTAGTTCTTGCAAATCCGTTTGAAACAAGTTGTTTGTAATCGTGAGGAGCATCTTTGCACCAAAGGATTCCTCCTCAAACCTCACGAGTACGTAGATCGGGTGATTTCTTTGTGGAGTTCTTCGTTCTTGAGTTTTCCCCCAAATCTCCTCTCTCCCCGTTGTTCTAAGCCAAATTGAGCGATGATTCCTTCAAGATAGCTCCCCAACTATACTAGGATCATTCCTACAAAGTTTGGTTGCAGTTGGTGATCATTTGGTTGAGTTTTGGGAAGATTTGGCGGAGTGGAAACCGTTTTTCGCGGGTTTTAGCTTTTCTGTTCGTGAGCTTCGAATTGGGCTCCAGACTACTTGGCATTAGCTTCGGACCATTGCAACTAGTCCGGTGGTCTTGACCAGTAAGACTGCCAAGCAGCCGAGAGCATCGGACGAGGGTCCGGACTACTAGGCTATAGGCTCCAGACCATATCTCATTGGTCCGGTGGTCCTGCCCAGGTAGACAGCAGTGCAACGAAAAGCGTTGGACCAGCAGGGATAGTCCGATGGTGTGTGTCCGAGACTAGTTCCGCTGTGTTCCTAGGACATCTCCTAGAACATCCACCCACTCGTGGGTCGTGAACCTAGTTCTCTCCTTGGGTTGTGTTCGGGACAAAGGTCAGGATCTTCCGAAAGGAATTTTTATTTGGCTCCCATTCACCCCGCCCCCCTCTCTGGTCGCCGTTTCCGGTCCTTTAATTGGTATTGGAGCCGGTTAAGGATCAATCCACCTTACATGGTTCTTGATCCGCTAAGGCGACATGGAGCAAGGTGTTGGTAAACCTCTGTTTTTCGATGGAACGAACTTCTCCTACTGGAAGGTGCGCATGTCCGCCTATCTACAAGGAGTTGATTCGAACATATGGGAGATTTGTGAGAATGAGGACTATCGTGTTCTTGTGGCTCGTGTTGACCAACTCCAAGCTTCTCAACACAACACAAACTGTAGAGCATGCATCATCCTCTTCTCGAGTTTGTCTCCTCCTGAGTTTGAGCGAGTCTCAAACCTCACTACGACACGAGAGATCTGGCAAACACTTGTGAGATATCATGAGGGCAAACCTCAGATCAAGTCCAGACTCTTTGACACGTACCGTAGAGAGTACGGAAACTTTGTTCAGTTGCCCATCGAATCTGTTGATGGGATGTTCACTCGCTTCCAATCTATCGTCAACAAGATGTGTGCTAATCGAGCCAACTTGCCTTATGATGATCATGAGATGGCTATCGAGCTTTTGCATGCTCTTGATCGGAAGGTGTGAGAGATGAAGGTGGCTGCCATTCAGGAGTCACCGGGCTATGATGCCCTGACCATGGACGAGCTGTTGAGCAAGCTTAATTCCTCGGAGATTGACCACCAGAACAGGGCCAAGCTTGAGAACCCGTCGAACCCATCTATGGCGTTGGTTTCTGGCCCCGGCGGTGTGTCTTCTTCTTCCTCTAACCCTTCACACTCTTTGTTTGCTTTGTCTTGGAGATGACGAGTTGGCTTTGGTCATCAGTAGGTTCTCACGGTTTCACAACCGTTTGAACCGACGACATGGTGGCGCGGCCAAGGGGTGCTACCGTTGCGGTGATGAGGATCACTTCATCGCAAACTGCGCCAAGAAAGCTACGGGGGACTTCACCAAGCGCAAGGACAAGCGTGAGCATCGCTTCGATGGCAAGCACAAAGCCAAGGGCGGCTTTCACCGGAGATCCACGAAGAAGGTGCTGGACAAGGTGAAGGCTGATCATCGAGCCTTCCTCGCCTCCCTCAGCGACATCGAGTTCTCCTCCGATGGAGGCTCTTCTTCGAGCAACGATAGGTGAAGGGAAAGGTTGAGGACAAGCTCAACGGCCTCTGTTTGTATGCTGATGCCAAGCACAGTGGTTTTTGCACCATGGCGATCGAGACAGGGAAGGCCAGCAACCGCAAGGACGACTCCGACTCCGAGTCCGACTCTGAAACACCCGAGGTAACTCCCACCCTCGAACCCCTCTCTCTCGAGCTTGAGACATTGAGTGCCACATACATGAGTCAGGACTCCATGCTCAAGCGTGCGATTAGAGAGAGGAACGACTTTAAGGCGAAGTACCTTAGCGCGCTTCATGAGCTAGATTTTGCTAAGTCATCTGTGGTGGTTACCGAGGAGGTAGAGTGTGATGCTTGTGCCATTCACATGTCTGATGTTGTCACTCTTCAGGACAATATGGCGGTCTACTTGAGGAGGTTAGTGAGCTGAAGGCTAGGCCTAGCTTACTTGGTGCATGCAAGTCTTGCTTAGGCTTGCGTTCTGAGCTTGCATAGACGGATGCTAGGATCAGTGTGTTAGAGAAGGTCAACTCAGATAGCACTAGAGAGTCGGATCGCTTTGAGGTTTTGGAGCTTGAGATCGTGTTGTGCAGACACGACAAGATGCGTACCGAGGAGGAAAACACATACCTTCGGTCCATCTTCAGATGGGTGTCATGCCGAGAGCCGCATGGGAGTAGGCTTTGCTATAGGTGGGAAGGATGAAAGCATGTTTGGTAAGATTGGTGAGTGCAGTAGTTTGAGCGAGAGTGAGAAACCCACCACAACTCCCAAGTTTACCAAGATCACTCCACCTAATCCTACCGACCCCTCTGGGTATCCTGTGAGAGATGGTGTGTTTGAGGAACCATCCAAAACTACTCCACATAAGCAAGTGTGGATTGTCAAACCGAATCATCTTCAGAACCCACTTGACACTTTGTCAGATATCTCTAGTGATCCCCTTCCTAAGAAAGCTAGAGCCACCCAACCCAACAAGAGAGTGCCTACCAAGAGTGTGGTGAGGTACCACTGTGAGTATTGTGAGAGGGATGGGCATTTGGCTGAGTTTTGCTTTAGGAGGAAGAGATGATCGGAGGTAGTTTGAGTTGAACAACCGGGACATGTTCTACCCACCAATTGGGGTGCATGATCCAGAAGTTCAGAGGCGCACTACTAGGCCTAGAGGTGCAATGCCTCAAGGTGCTAGGCCTCATGAGGCGAGACCACGTGGTGGTCGTGCCCGGCAGTGTACCGGTCGTGACCCATACGACTACGGGCCTCGTGGCGGTGGCTTTACTCCACCCTTCTTTAGCGGACCACGTTTTCCCTATCGTGGTGATCGCTATCCCTCCGTGAGGTAGGAGATGTTTGGTTTCTCTTCTAACCCATTCTTTGGACAAATGGGACAACACTGGTATCCTTCACAGTTTACTAACCCTAGTGTTGCACCTTTTGCTCACCCTATGTCTTTTTATTGATGTAGGAAGGAGGACTGGAGGAGACTTGGCTTGTGGATTCCGGATGCTCACGCCATATGACCGGAAGTTCCAAGTGGTTCTCCAGCCTCAACCCCATGCGCCACACCGAGTATATCACATTCGGGGACAAGAGTAAAGGTAAGGTTGTCTCCCGGGGGTCCATCCAAGTCAATTCGTCTTTTGTTCTCAAGGATATTGCTTTGGTTGCGAATTTGCATTTTAACCTTCTGTAGGTTTCGCAACTCCTTGATGACGATTTTGATGTGAGTTTTAAGCCTAATCTCTCTCGGATTTTGGACTCTTGGGGTGATCTTGTTTGCCGGATTTTGCCCTTCGGGAAGGTTTTTCGTGCGGATTTTACTATCTCTTCCGGACCTTCTCGTTGTCTTCTTGCCGGTTCTTCCTCCGAGCTTTGGAAGTGGCATAGGAGATTGGGACATTTGAGTTTTGACTTGCTTGCAAGGCTTATCTCAATGGACCTTATCCAAGGATTGTCAAAGCTCAAGTTCGAGAAGGATTTGGTTTCCCATCCTTGCAGGCATGGCAAGATGGTTGCCGCTTCCCATCCTCCCATGACTGAGATCATGACCAAACAACCTGGTGAGCTCTTACACATGGACACAGTTGGTCCAGCTCAAGTTAGGTCAGAAGGAGGGAAGTGGGATGTGGTTATAGTCGTTGATGACTATTCGAGATATTCTTGGGTGTTCTTTTTGGAGAGTAAGGATGCGGTTTTTCCACTTTTGCGTGATCTGATTTTGAGGTTACAAAATGAGCTACCTAAGAATTCCATGAGAGCTATCTGCAGTGACAATGGCACATAATTCAAGAATGCTCATTTTACGACCTTTTGCTCTTCTTTGGGTTTGGTTCACCAATTTTCCTCTCCTCAAACTCCCCAGCAGAACGGTGTTGTTGAGCATAAGAATCAGACCCTTGTTGAGATGGGCAGGACGATGCTCGATGAGCATAGGACTCCTAGGCGATATTGGGTCGAAGCAGACCCTTGTTGAGATGGGCAGGACGATGCTCGATGAGCATAGGACTCCTAGGCGATATTGGGTCGAAGCAATTAGTTCTGCTTGCTATGTTTCCAATTGCATTTTTCTTCGAGCTTTCAAGAAAAAGACCTCTTATGAGTTGCGATTTGGGAGACCACCCAAGGTAAGTCACCTACGGGTGTTTGGGTGTAGGTGTTTCATCCTCAAAAAGGGCGGTAAGTTGGACAAATTTTAGTCTCGGTCTTCTAATGGTATTGTTGACACAAAAAGCGTCAGGATCTGCGAACACCTCGGGCTATTACCCGAATTCGATATCCAAGGTGTGCCAGTCGATTTGACCAGTTAATCGACAAGGACGATAACTAGAACAAGATCTGAAAGAGACAACGGCGATACGCCCAAATATCAAACTCAAACTTGATTCAGGATAACTAGAGCAGAGCTGAACGAGACAACAACGATGCGCCCGGATGTCAAGGCTCAGATTACTCCCACGCGGAACTTGCAAGGATTTGACGGAGATCAAGGTGATGCAGCCCGTCGAAGCTTGAAGAACTCATAAATAAGCTAAGACTAATGCAAAAAAAGGGTAAATTGCAATAAAAGTAGAATAAGAATAATTGATTTGTTTGATAGATTGATATATTTTTCCACGACCCCTAGGTACATATTTATACCCCGGCTATGGGAGTTGTAAACAGACACGACTCGTATTTTTCCAAAACAAAACTCCTACTTTAAAGGAAATAACTGATTCGCGCAGGAGTCGGACCCAAATAACAATATTATTCTCCTAAACAGACACCCCTATTTTTAAGGAAACAAACGATTCGTGCAAGAGTCGAACTCAAACTACTATAACAATACTGGTATAAAATCACCAGTTTCCTTGTCTTTCCTTCGATGAAAACTTTCCATTGGCAGATTCCTTCAATCCGCGACTTCTTTCTTTCGCCATCGGCAATCTCCTGCTGTGCTCATCAGCATCGTCACCCTATGCCCATCGGCATCGGCAATATCCAATCGGCAACATTGCAGTTCTGGTGACTTGTCTTCACCAATCAACTCTTATCGACAAGAAACATTCAACTCCCATCGGCAACATCCTTACTGGCATATCGGCAAGAAACGTCTAGCTTCCATTGGCAACAAACTTAACCTTTTTGCAGCATCTACCTTCATCGGTAACATTGACCGATGACTTCCCGATGCCGATGGAAAACGGCTACCGGAAGACAAGTCTTAGCTCATTTGACACATGCCAAAAAATGGTGTCAACACATGCCCCCCAATTTCGGAGTGTAGAATATTTTACGCGCTGAAATTCTCTCTACTATAACTATTCCCTCCAAGACGACTGCACAACTTCCTCGATTACCGTGCGCAAAAACCGCAATTCATTAACAAAATTTTGCGACTGTAGCATGAACAGTTATAAATCCAATCATATCTCCTTGATTGCGGCACATACCTATTGCATAGCCTTCCACATTCCTGCTCAGTTCGAAGAAAATTCCAAAATACCCCTGACCAGGCTCATAAAAATTACCATCATCCAATCCATTCTTTACCTTGAGCCTACTTTCGCCTTCACCTGCCCTCGTCTTCAACCTCGGCGGCGACTCCAACAGCGACCCGGAAGACCAATCCCGTGAACTCAAGCGGCGGCATCCTCTTCTAGCAGAACTCGAACAGCACCAATGGCGATCAACTTCGACGTCCCCAAGGTAAATCTGCTCCTTCCTCACTTTATTTCCTGCAAATTTCTCTCCCGCATCAATCTCGTAATTCTTTTCCCCTTTTTTTCTTTGATTTTTCTGAAACCTAGGAACTGTACAACAAGGTAGTAATCCCCATTGAACAATCCAATTTCAACTGCCTGGGCCCAATGGGAAATCCGGACTCCACCAATCTGATCAATGCCGAAGCCAAACGCATCCCTTTCAAATCCGAGTGCTTTAGCCTAGGGTTATGGAAAGACGCCTTTCGTTCATGGCCTAGGCCCACCAAGGGATGGAAGAACTGGTACCTTAGACTAATCAGGACACAACAAGTTTATTGGTCCGAGCGTAACCTAGACCAGTGCATCAGGCTCTCCATTGCCGATATGGAGAATAATGAGAACATGATGATGGCAGCCTCTTACTTCTGGTCTAATACAATGAATATTTTCTTATTCAGACATGGACCTGCTACCCCTACCCTTGCCGATGTGCATATGCTTAGCAGCCTACATGTCTCCTCTGCCGATACCCCTGCCTTGTTCAATAGGAAGGATGAATATAAAGTGAACACACGCAATATCGGCGGCTGGACTGGTTACATCCAGGAATACCAGAAGACCGGATCGGTAGGTCAGAGGGAGCATGCCATCTTTCTGAATATGTGGCTAGAGAAATTCATCTTTTGTGGCAGAGCAGTCGGACCTACCACCATGCATCTCCCTGCAGCAGAACTTCTTGTCGATGGAACAAGGCTCCCTCTCGGCCGATATCTTCTTGGATCGGTATACCATCTCCTGCACCAAGTGTCCAAGAAGTTGTTGCTAGGTGAGTCCATCGGCAACCTCGGAGGCCTCTGGTGGTTCATGAATATGTGGTTGAACGCACATATGTACAAGGTCCTTCAATTTGATTTGTTCAACCAGCAATTCCCAAGGGACATATCGGAGGATTATGAATATGAGGATGATGAATCGGCAACTCGTCCCCCACTCAACTTTGGGGAAGGCATCATAGTGCTACCAGGAACCAATGTCAATGAAGATCAATTCGGCAGGTTGTTCCAAAAGTTCTACTGTGGAATCCCTGTTGCAGAACGGCTGTGGTGGCCCTATATTGACGAGAACAACCAATTTCCTCTGTTGTTCAACCTTACCGATTGGAACGTGCCTCAGAATGAAGTAATCATGAAGGCCAGCATCGTTCCCTGAGCCATTCCAATTAACATCTTCGGAACTGGGAAGAACGCTCCTCCGTCCTTTGAGTTTTATTACCCATCGGTAGCAGCAAGACAACTAGCATTCGGCCAATTACCGATCAAGCTCTGCTACTCAAAGGTAGTAAAACCAAGACAAATCATCTCTAGCGCCATGGACTGGAACAAGGTCGTTAATCTCCCTCCCGATGCCGACACATCAGACATCGACCTATCCTCCTGGGCGCTAACATCATTCATGACAGAGTTATACAAATCTTGGTGGCAAGAATGGAGAGGCCAAATTTTTGTCAAGTCATCACATTATTATCGGCACTTGATCGACGCCAATCACGTCATCCCCGATGATGTAGTAAGTTTCTTTATCCCAATGTATTACTATTTACTTCTACCATCGGTATCTGACTTTCTCTTACTACAGGTCGACGATCCAATCCCCCGAGTGAGCAAGAGTGGCAAGCCCTTCCGTGTCTGAGTGATGAGCCCGGTGTCCATTATCGGCAACAATGCTTCTACATTGGCCGCCTTCACTCCCCAGAGGACACCTAAGGTCACTCTGAAGCCAAGGTCGACGCCTGCAATGACCAGTGCCACTCCATCGGCCGCCGCCGCCATCTTGGCGCGAGCTTTCACAGTAAGTCCTAGTTTTATTTATACCGATCATAAACTGCTCATCGGCAATGTTTATTCCATGTAACTTGCACCAAACATTCTTCAGGCAGTGAGGTCATCGGCAGCTACTGCAAACGTACCAACTTCCCCAACTCCCGCTACCGATGCCCCCCAAGCTTCGCAATCGAAACGGGCCGGCTCACCGACTGCTGCTCCGAGGAAGAAGAGGCGTTTGAGGCTTGCTACTCCAGCTACTGATGCACCAACAGTAGAGCCATCATCGATCGCCATTCCCGAGCAGCCGATGGACGAAGCTCCCAACCAGGCAACAACACCCCCATAGGAACCGGCTGCAACAACATCGATATCGGCACCAACACCTGTACCTGATGAAACTCCCGATCAGAGGACAGCATCGCCGCCACAGGAACCAGCTGCCGTAGCAGAAACAGTGCCAACAACAGCACCTACAGGACCAACCGCCCCTCCTACAGAAGCGTGTTCATCGGCAACTGCTGCCGATCTCCAAGATGAAGTCGCACCAACGGTCTTTCCAAGTCCCAGACAAGAGATCCATTTCAAGATGGTAAGCCGATTATCTAAAAACTTGCAATACAAATTTACGGTCGGTAAATTTTAACTTTCTTCTTTTCAGGCCCAAGATTCTCCCGATAGCTTGTTTTCGTTCGGTGTCAACCTCCCCGGTGAAGACGAAGATCAAGAAGGTTCCGCTGCAGCAAACAACTTATTCTCCTTCGCCGTCAACTTTCCTGATGAAGACGAGGACGAAGAAAGCTCTGCTCCAGCTTTATCGGCAGAGGTCAAATTTAAGCTTGAAGCACTGCTTTCTTTGCTGCAACAAGACACATCCCAGCTCGTACAAGACTCTACTGCAGCAAAGGCAGCTTTCAAAAACATCCAAGGCCACCTGTCTGCCGATACAGAAGAAATCCTCTTCCAAGCAGCATTCCTTGAGAGCCGCCAACTCCAATACCAACGGGTCTCACGCCGCATTGCCGATAGGAACGCTCAGTCCAAGCTTACAGAGGAAATGCTCAAGTTCAAGCAAGTTGTCGATGAGAAGCATAAGAACATCGGCCAAGTAGAAGCCTCCGGCACTGATCTTGAGCAGGAAATCGTCCAGCTATCGGCAAGAAGGGAAGAGTTACAGACCGAGCTAAAAAGGGTTGAAGAAGCTCTAAACACAGCTAACTAGAAGAAAGCTCAGCTGCCCGATACCATCAAAGCTCTTCGACAAGAAAGGGACAGAAACACCCAACAAGCTATCCAGTGGAAGAAGAAGATCAAGCCAATCGACGGATCTGCCGATGATGATGCTAGGGAGATGGAAGAAATAGAGCAAATTCGCCTGCGTGCGATATCAGCTATCCAATCCTTGTTGTAATTCGTTACAATTCATCATATCAGCAAATGTAATCAGTAACATTTGATTTTGCTCTGTATATAATGTCAGTACGCTTTTACCGATGTTTTGTAACCTTTTCTTTCATCGGCGTTCAAACGAGCACTCTATGCGTCTACCCAAATACTAGGGCAATATTTCTTCAAGTATTTACCGTTGATTGCTCTGGAGAACGCAACCCCTTCGAGAGTTTCTAAAATATAAGTATTGCCAGGAGCAGACTGTTTTATCCAATAAGGACCTTCCCAACTAGGAGACTATTTTCCAAACTTAGAACTCTTAGTCCCAATCGGTAAAATCAACTTCCACACCAGATCACCATCGGCAAATTCCTTTACCTTTACTTTCTTGTCATACCACCTAGCAACCCTTTTCTTATTTTCTTCAATGCTGATCAAAGCCCTCAATCGATGACCTGCTAAGTCTTCCAACTCATCCCTCATAAGAGTACCATACTTATCGGCTGTCAATTGATCCTGAGAAAACAATCGCCTAGAACCAGTTTAAATTTCCCAAGGCAGGACAGCATCGTGTCCATAGACTAACTGATACGGCGAAACTTTGGTTGCACCATGACAAGCCATCCGATACGACCATAGGGCTTCATTTAACACTACATGCCACCTTCTGGGGTTTTCTTCAATCTTGCGTTTGATAAGCTTAATGATTCCCTTATTAGTCGCTTCAGCCTGACCGTTAGCTTGAGCATAATAAGGAGAAGAATTCAATACCTTGAACCCCATACTAGCAGCAAACTCATCAAACTCTCCCGATGTGAACATAGTTCCTTGATCGGTAGTAATAGTTTGAGGAATACCAAATCGGTAAACAATGTGTTCTTTTACAAAATCCACCATGTTTGCTGATGTCACCTTCTTCAAAGGAATTGCTTCAACCCATTTCGTGAAGTAATCGGTAGCAACGAGTATAAACTTATGTCCTTTGCTTGACGGTGGATAAATTTGACCGATAAGATCAATAGCCCATCCTCTAAATGGCCAAGACTTGATTATAGGATTCATTGCCGATGCAAGTGCCCTCTGGACATTACCAAACCTCTAACAATCCTGGCACCCTTTAAAATAGTTGAAGCAATCTTCAAGAATCGTTGGCCAATAATATCCATTCCGCCTAATCATCCATTTCATCTTGAATGTCGATTGATGTGCTCCACACACACCTTCATGAATTTCGCCCATCAACTCCTTTGATTCCTCTTTACCAAGGCATCTGAGCAAAACTCCATCAATCGTCCGATAATACAATTCATTGTCAAGCAGCACATACTTGGTGGCTTGGAACCTTAGACGTCTTTCAACTTTTTTGGACGGATCCCTTAAGTAATCGGCAATCTCTTTTCTCCAGTCATCAGCAACTATTACCGATGTCACGACTTCTTGAATCGGCTGATATCCTGAAGCATTTTGTGCTAACCAATTGGCCTCTTCATTATGCAATCTAGGAACATGCTCAAGGCGATACTCTCCGAATTCCTTCAATAATCGTAAACACTTCTCACGGTGTGCAATCAACACTTCACTTCGGCATTCATATACCCCAGTCAATTGATTAATCACCAACAAAGAGTCGTCAAAGATTTCAATAGCTTCGGCACATACTTCCCTGAGTAACTCCAACCCTTTAATTAAAGCTTGATATTTAGCATGATTGTTTGTTGATGTAGCAACAATCGGCAAAGAAATCTCATACTTCCGTCCACGGGGTGAAATTAAGAGAACAACGATGCCTGCTCCTTCCTTGCACGTAGATCCATCAAAGAATAAAGTCCAAGGAGCAATCTCCACAGAGTTTACCATATTGCAATGCTGCGTAACAAAATCGGCCATCACCTGACCTTTAACTGCCTTAGCCAATTCATGCCTCAGATCAAACTCTGAAAGTGCCAAAATCCATTTGCCGATTCTCCCACTTAATATTGGCATCGACAGCATATACTTAACCACATCATCTTTGCAGACAACAGTGCATTCAGCCGACAATAAATAATGCCTCAATTTTATACAAGAGAAATATAAACATAAACACAATCTCTCTGTGGCCGAATATCTGGTCTCAGCATCCACTAACCTTCTGCTCAAATAATATATTACACGCTCTTTCCCTTCAAATTCTTGAATTAAGGCCGATCCGATAACACTGTCATCGGGAGACAAATACAACCTGAAAGGCTTCCCGTGTTGAGGTGGAACCAAGACTGGAGGGTTTACTAAATACCTTTTGATCTCCTCCAAGGCTAACTGTTGTTCCTCTTTCCAGGTAAACTCTTGATCGGCTCTCAACTTTAACAATGGAATAAAAGATTTAATCTTACCAGATAAGTTAGATATAAACCTTCTAATGAAATTAATCTTGCCGATCAAGGATTGCAGCTCAGTCTTATTTGTAGGAGCAACCACTTTGTTAATTGCATCAATAGATTTTATGCCGATTTCAATGCCTCTTTAATGCACCATAAAACCCAGAAACCGACCTACCGATACACCAAATGCACACTTGTTAGGATTCATCTTCAACCCATGCTCCCTTGTGCATTCCAATATTTTTTGCAAATCGGCAAGATGCTTCTCAAAACTTCCGGACTTAACCACCACATCATCAATGTAGTTTCAACTATCGTGCCAATGTACTTATGAAAGATAAAATTCATTGCTCTTTGATAAGTAGCACCGGCATTCTTCAAGCCAAAAGTCATGACAACCCACTCAAATAAACCGACATGACCTGAACATCTAAAAGCAGTCTTGGATATGTCTTCTTCAGCCATAAATATTTGATTATATCCAGCATTACCATTCATGAAGCTAATGATTCGATGTCCAGCAGCAGCATCAATCAGCAGATCGGCAACGGGCATCGGGTAGCCATCCATCGGTGTAGCCTTGTTGAGATTCCTGAAATCAATACAAACACGAAGTTTTCCATTTTTCTTATACACAGGAACCACATTAGAAATCCAATCGGCATATCGACACTGCCGAATAAACCCAGCTTCAATTAACTTTGTAATCTCAGCTTTAATATCAGCAACACCATAGGATTACATCGGCGCGCAGGTTGCCGATGCGGTTCGAAACCAGATTTAATGGGCAACCGATGTTCGACTATTGATCGGTCTAAACCAGGCATCTCTGTAGAATCCCAAGCAAAACAATCTTTGTATTCCTTTAATAAATCGGTTAACTGTTGTCTACATTGGGAATCTAACTTAGCACTAATAAAAGTAGGCCTATGTTTACTACCATTGCCGATGTCTATCTCGAGTAAATCATCGGCGGATGTGAAGCCCTGTCCTAGTTTTCCATCATCGGCGAATCGATCCATTAAAATTCTTCTTCAGGACCGACTGCTTGGATCGGGGTGATGCAGTAATCGGCAACTTTGAGGAACTATGTATCCCAAGCTTCACCTGATATACATCTGGTTTGCTCATAAGTCTCCGATTCTACCGATGCAACAATGGATGGGGCTTCACTTCGGACGACTTCAATCTTGTCTCCGATCCATTGCACAAGGCTCTGATGCATGGTGGAAGGAATACAGCAATTGACATGGATCCAATCCCTTCCTAGGAGTAAGTTGTAGGTGCCTTTGCCACTGATTACGAAAAATGTCGTCGGCAAAGTCTTACTACCGATGGTCAATTCAACACATACGGCTCCCATGACTGGTGACTCATTGCCTTCAAAGTATTTGAGCTTCATGTCCGTTTTGACTAAGTCTTGGTCACCTTTCCCAAGCTTCCTGAACATGACGTTTGGCATTATGTTGATCGACGCCCCGTCATCCACCAGCATTTTCGTTACAGGCTGTCCATCTACTTTGCCTTTAACAAACAGAGCCCTTAGATGCTGCCTCTCATCATCGGCAGGCTTCTCAAAGACAGCTGCCATTGGATCCAAGACCAATTGTGTCATCTCAGTAGTTTCCTCATCATCACTGACAGGCGCCATGAACTCCATCGGCAATATGATGACCATATTAATTTCTGCCGATGGATCCCTGTCCTTGCGCTTCGGCCTCCACTGCTTTTCCTTTGAAGGGTCTTCATTGTCATACAAGTTATTTCGGCGTTCACGCTAAATCCTTCTTTTCTGAGTCTTTGTCAAACCCTTAGGGCACCATTGAGGAAGCTTGGTTTTCCAAACAGGCTGATGTTGCCTTTCATTGTTTGCATCGGCACCACTCCTGATGTTTGGATTTCTGGAGAACACTTTTTCATCAAGCACTCTTGCATTGGCCATCTCCTCAAGCTTCTCTTGATCAACACGCCTGCCAAGCCTGCTATGCACGCTGAGCTTGCCCCCCAATCGGTCATGTGCTGATTTCTTCTCCGTGAGCGGTCTGGCATACCAGGATACTCAATCGTCAAAACAAGGTTTCTTACCTGACCGATCGGCAGTGTAATATCCATTGCATTCGAGACAATTATCGGCAGTAGGTAGTTTGATGCCTTCCTCCCAACAGTGAACAAAGAAAGGACACTTCCAGTGGTCCTTATGCCGAAGCCACTCTTGGTGCTCTTCTTTTTCTTGCCGATATCGCTCCTTTTGCGATTGCCGATGCTCTTGCCTTGGCTGCTTGTGCGTGATTATAACACCGGGAGCCCTCCTAGCATTGCTACCCTCATCGGCAACTCTCTTGCCCTTTCTGTCATCGGCAAACCTCCTCTCGTCGCGCTCAGCTACTTGATGGTTAGGATCTACCGATGCATTCTTTCTGGTAGCTTCCGATGTCAGCACTTTAGTTTTTCTACTAGCTTCCACCATATTATTTGGAAACGGGTGCTGATCAATCTTCATCGGTTTCTGGACTTTACAATTTTCAAATTTGATTCGTCCAGACTCAATTTCTGACTGCAACTGCTGCCTGAATACTTTGCAGTCATTGGTATTGTGCGAAGTCGCATTGTGCCACTTGCAGTACCTGATCTTCCTGAGCTCTTCGGCCGATGGAATTACTTGGTTAGGCACCAACTTGATCCACCCTTCTTGAAGTAATAAGTCAAACATCCTATCGGCCTTGGTGATATCAAAGGTGAACCTTTCAGCTTCCTTCTGGCCAAATGGACAAGACACAGATTTCTTATCCTTCACCCATTCGGCCGCACCGATGCTTAGCTCTTCATCCGACCCAGAATCTTCCTCTTGCTCAATGAAGGTCACCTTCTTATTCCAAGTCTTCCTGGGTTCAAAGGTTTTGACATCTTGATCGGCAATCCTCTGCACCAGATGACTTATGCTTTCAAATTCTTGAGACACTTACTTATCTTTGGTTCACCGCACCAGCTCTGCTTTCCCTTTGAGCACCTCGATGGTTGCAACTAGGGGGCAACGCAAAAAACAACTTGCACAAGAAGAAGGTAATACACCTACATTGTTCACAAATTCAGTTTTCTCTCATTTGTACAGTTCCTACTCCCCTTTAGCTTTGCATAGACCGTGCAAATTATAATTTATATACAGATTTGGAATATCTATGGCCCCAATCTCAGTTCAAAGTAGTAATTTATGAAGTACTGTTACTTCACATATCACATGTAGTCTTTCTTCTCTCTAATTTGTTTGTAATAAGGAACAGCCATATGCATTAGTCGATGCAGAAGCTAGGACATTAATATAGTCCCTTTTTCTAAAAAAACCTATCACCTCTCTTTCTATTTGCTCTACAGCAGGCATTACATGCCCTTCCCTCTTATCTATCTTGCAATTAGTATGACCTTCTAGTTCTTAGTAAACTTCTTTTTATGAACTAATAGACACATTGTGCTATCTTGCAAGTAATACCACCTCCAATAACCGATTATGAGAGGATGCGAGATAGATGTGTGGCGGAGAATTTAAAGAATCTGATGATGACAATGAATCTGATGAGCAGCCACAACCCTAGCAATTAAGGTGCTTCTTTAACCTTCCAAGTAGTGGATGGGGAATATTTGAATTACATTTGAATGTTTTCAATCTGATATTTAATATATGATCCTGCTTTCAGATTCATCTTGTTTATTTGATACCTGTAATTAATATATGGTCTTGCTTAATATTGCACATGTCTAACTTTTTTTTGCATAGTATCCTACTAGGGGTAGAAGGAAAACCCTCGCTTCAAAGAAGAGAGGTCCTAACATGCCTCCAGGAAGTAGGAACAAGAGAGTGAGGGCATCTGCAGAATCACAGGTGTAGCATTCTGGAGTCGGAAGAAGATCATCAAAAAGGCTTAATAGTGAAGCTACAAATGGGGACAATATAGAGGCTTCTACAGATGCTAGTGATGGCAGACCAGACAGCTATACTACACCTAGAGTTACTGATCACGAGAGACAACCTGCAGAGGAAGACAGTGGAGCTGATGGTCTTGACAGTACAGGTGCCGATGAAGGCAATGTAGATGGAGGTGAAGGAACTTCAGGCAAGTTATAGTTGTTTTTCATTGAACTATGACATCTCTTTTGCTCATTTACATGAAACTAAAACATTCCATCAAATGCAGCTTCTATTTTGTAGCTACTGCAGAGCAAGCTCCAAGGAGACCTAGGGAAGCAACTAAGGAAAAATAGTTGGACAAGATGACTAAAGCTATGAGAAGGAGATTGCCCATAGATGTTGCTGAAGGCAATAAAAGGCCTCATGATCCTGTTCAAGCTGCCAAGTTTGCATTAGAGGCTGGCATCATTGTTTGGGAAAACATGCCTTTCCTACCTCATTGGAAAGATTACAAGAAAGACGACAAATACTACAAGACTTTTGTAACGCAGCTAAATGCAAGTGCATTATTGTTTTTATGGTTAACATGTATACATGCTTAACCTGAATTGACTAACTAACTATGGAATTGTCATTTACCTAAGGATGTTTGACCATTCCTAACAATGATTCAACAACTCAAGCTTGCACTGATATGATGTGCACTGCGATAAAACAAAATCGTTATCGGCTAAAGAGGAAATACTTCAATGGTGTACCTGCTAATAGTATACCTACAACTTCTCATGTTCCTTACATGACTGATGAAGAGTGGAGGGCACTAACTGCAAAGGGGTCTGATCCAAAAAACATGGTATGGGTATCTTGCCATATATGCTTGTTTCACAATCAGTTTGCAAATATCTCTTCATTTTGAACCTATAATCACATCTAACATGTTAATTCTCTTGTAGGAAACGTGTGAAAAGAACAAGCAGAACCGCAGTAAAGTCAAGTTTCAATAGGCTACGGGTTCTCGCTCCTACGTGGCACACTTGCATGAATATGTAAGTTCAAAATACATTGAACTAGTCTCCATACACATTTGCACTCAGCAAATTCTCTTGCATGAAATCTAAGACAATTTTTGTTGTCATTGTTTATCCACGAAACCGAGGAAGAAGAAAATCCAAGAAGAACCCAGCTTAGATCCGAGTGAAGAACTAGATGCGGTGGAGGCCTTCTAGACCTGCCACTAGAACAGCAAACATGACCTCAGTTTTCAAACACTAGAAGCAATCGTAAGTTAATTTGTTTGCTATATTCATCTTGTGTCACATGTCTTCCTCAAATTATTGCAATAAGTAACATCTCTCATCTTGTTCTTTGTCAACCATTAACATGTACTCCCTCTGTCACTTTATGATCGTCATTTTAGCTTACAAAAGTTGTCCCCAAATGAGTGTCATTTTAGCCTGTCCATAGGTGTACCATCTACTGCACCACCTACATGTCGTCTGTGTACAACAGCTTTTCCCCTCTTGGCTTCCCACTCCCACCACCGTGAAGAGTATGGACATTTAATGCAACATGGTGCAATACTAGTACATTGACTGATTGCTATAGGGGTAAACTAGGTCTTCTTTTTGCCTTCTTGGTATTAACGTCCAAAGCTAAAACAACTGTAAAAAAGGGACAGAGGGAGTAACTATTTTATGTCCATGATATTTCAGTTTGATATGGAACACTTGAGGGGTCAACCTGTTGATGAAGGTGGGACGACACCATCAAGTGTGGAGCTTGTGTCCAAGGTGCTCACCCAGAGCAGCTCAAACCATTTCCTGAAGAGTGCTGACATCAAAACACCGGCATCCTGCAAGCCAAAATCATCAAATGAAAGCGAGCTTCGGGAACGACTTGCAGCTGAAGCAAAGGCTGAAGCAGAGGCTGCTGTTCAAGGTGAACTCGATGAGCTTAAGAAGAAAAGTGCAAAAGCTGAGGAAAGTCTGGCGAGGACATAGAGAGAGGTGGAGGAGTACAAGGCGCTGATCGAGAAGAACAACAATACGATGGAGGAGACCAATGCGCTCATTAAGAGGCTTTTCTCGGGCAATGGTAACGCTTCTTCGTCGACATGAGGGCTCCTGGTCAGTGTTGTTGTGTTTGACCTGTTGATTTTTGGGAACTTTGCTCGTGGTTGGCAACTTTTTATTGTATGTTGTTGTGTTATGTGAATTGATCATGTTGTGAACTGAGTTGTATGCTCATTGGAACTGAACTGAGTATGTAATTATGTGGTCTTTCTTGTATAATTTCCAAATTACAATTAAATTACTATCTGCATTTGTATGACGAAAACGATGGTGTCTTCAGTGATGATTAGAAACCGTAATTTGTAACGATTTCAAAGCAAAAGTTGTGAGCAAAATCTTTTATCTTCGGTGACAATTTCAAACAGCAATATGTGACTAAATAAAACAAATTAGAATAAGACACGTGACTGAATTTGATTGGTCCATGTGGCGGCAACGCATCGCAAGCTATGACCAAAATCTTTCATCTTTAGTGACGATTTCAAACAGCAATCTGTGACCAAATAAGAACCAATCAGAACAAGCCACGTGGCGGGAACGCAGCGTCCGGGTCAGCAATGACGTCACTCACCATGTCATGCGCCACATCAGCGATGATGTCATCAACCATGTCAGCATCCTACGTGGCAAGCGTCGCCAGACCGCTTCCAAACGAGACGTTATGACGAAAGCAGAGGTCAATCTGTGACCAAACCGAACCGTCACTGGTTACAAATGCCGTTAACGGTCACCATTTTGGTGCAATGGCGAACGTCGGATCGTGACCAAAACTGACTGTTATAGAAAAGAAATTGCATCCGTGACGATGACGTTTTCGTCACACACTAGAGACACATCTGTGACGAAATAACCCATTTCGTCATCGTAGGTCAAATGTGATGCGACCTCAACGACGAACCCATTTTCGTCACAAAATCGTCACAAATTACACTTGGTGACGTTTTTAGCATCTTCACTGACGAACAAAGTACGTCACGGATGATCAGATCCCTAGTAGTGTAAGGAGAGGTTAGCTGACCCCACCTATGGGTTGTGGGCCCTGCCTTGGTCTACTAGAACATGCCCCACTAGTCAGGGACCAAGTGGGGGGTTGGATGCCCTAGTAGTAGGTTGGTCGACCTCCTATAGAGGTCTGGGCCCACCTCGGCCTTCTAGAAGGTGTCCCCACTTGTCATCTGGCTAGATTGGTTCTTCTGAGTTGTTTTGTCACGTTGATCTCCTTGATGTGGGCCCATGAATCCATGTGAGTTGCATGTGAGCCGTTGGAAGAAAGGATAGTGTGATCTGAGGGTTGAGATTCACTTAGAGGTGCCTCTCCTGGATCATGGCCAGAGGGGAGAGCTCGTGGGCCCTATAGGGGATCGGCTGACCCCCTATGTGGGTCCCACTTGCTCTCCTTTGCTCCATTTCTTCTAATACTGCATTAAATACTTCATGGACATGTGGAACTTGTTATTTTATAAAATATTCTCATGAAATGGTTGTTGATAGAATTTTAGTTATATATTAGTATATCATTCTTGGTGCCAACAAGATCCCCCAAGCTTAACCTTTGCTCATCCCGATCAAATAATCAAACTTAGCCTCGGTGGATTAGGAGTTGCTACTATGCTTCATATTTCAAGAGTACTAAATCTACAACAATCATACTTCTCTTTTGAATGGAAAATTAGCAATAAAGACTCACCCATATTACCTTAGTCCTTCATGGGGCTTATAGCTTTATCCTTTGTCTTGGGCAGTTGAGAGATAGAACAACTTGACTTGAGCACTAGTTTTCTTATTCTTTCATAAGTTTCATATCGGAGGTTTTTGTAAAGTTTTGTAAAAGAAAGACTTAGTGTTCCTGAAATGGTACTCTCGAGTCGCTCATAAGGTGTATAACTCCTCACCAAGGCACATATTTGAATTTTGCCTTCTTTTTATCCTACTCTAAAGGCTTATGTGGAGCTATAGGTAGGGATAAAAGATATAGAAAACTTACCTTGCATATATTGTAAAGTCAAATTCTGGATCCAAGGAGAGAAATATCATACTCTTAGATCAATATGTGCAAGTGTGTGGAATATGGCAAATGATCAATACTCCTCTATTTGAAATGATCTCTCTTTCTAACTTAAAATTTTTTAGACATAGCTATCTTTATTTATTTTTCTATGAGCTTTGATTTACTCATCATTTTTTCTAGAACTTGGGACCTTCATGTGCTCCTATTGTTGACACCAAAGGTGGCAAAGGGAAAAGACCGCAAGCGTACGGTGGTCAAGGTAGCTTTCACCAGGAGTATTCTAGGTATCGTATCCACAGGGAACGAGAAGTGATCTAAATAGGAATGCGGGTATGTCCTATGATGGATCAAGGGAGACTATGATAACTGGATAGAGAGGTTCGATATAGAAAAGTAGACTAACAAGGTATAGCTGGTTATACTGGCTTTATCAGCCCTTCTCTTGCAGGAGGCAACGGGATAGATCAACAAGAGGACAAAACTCTAACCGGCACGCCGTCAAGTTGTATTGAAGCCCTACCTTTTAAGAACTTATCTGACACGCGTGGTGGAATACAAAGGCTAGATAGAGCTGTCACTTTCTACTAGCATCCACGAACAATCCACGCGATAAGAGGTTTACAAAGGTAAGATCTAGCCTAGACACCACGTCTACACTATTTCTTACTACTTTAACCTTGGCCTAATTAAAGCACTTTACTCAGAGCAAAGCGATGAACAAGCAGGAAACATTGTATAACAGCTAACCCAGACTTAGAATATTGAATACTATAAAGAACTCAGAAGAAGTCACTTATAAGTGCTAAACTTACAAGAGACTTGCATCTGCTGAGGAAGAGCTCTAGAGAAGATTCCCGACAGGCCCGGGGCCTTCTCCAGAAGAATTCCTTCACTCTCCTCCAACCAGCATAGCACTACTAGAGAGCTTCGCTAAGAGACTAAGGAGTAGTGTTTCTCCAATGAGGCATGAATGAGAAGGGAGCTCTAGGGGTCTATTTATAGCTAGAGGTAGAGTAGGGGCTACTCCGGTGCCACGTCAGCGATCGCGTCACCTTCATCAACCACCGTTGGATCCAACCGACTTCAGAACCACCTAAGGATCAAGGGTGTTGATTTCAACCATGTGGGGAGTGAGTGAGGCGGTTGAGGGGGTGAAACCTCCCTATGGACGGTCGGTCGGCCGCCCTTGCTGCCCTGTGGGCCCTCCTAGATGGTCGCCCATTGGTCAGGGGCCAAGGGGTGGCCTTATGGGCCCTACCTATAGGTCGGCCGACCACATAGTGTGGTCCATGGCCCACCTCTGCCTCCTAGACACTGGTCCCACCTGTCATTTGGCTTGGATGTTGGTTCTAAGTTGAGTTGTCACGTTAAACTCCTTGGTGTGGGCCCATGGATCCTTGTGATGTGAATCTGGACCATTGAGAGGAGATACACTTGGATCCAAGGGTAGAGAGTGTTCCAAAAGGTTGGATCTTGGATCATAGGGGCTTAGGATGCCAAGTGGCCCCACAAGGTGGTCAGCCGACCCCGCTGTGTGGGCCCACTGGCTCCCAAATGTCTCCAATTGTCATTATCTGGATCAAATAGTCATGGGACATGTGGAACCAGTTATTTGGCACAATATGTTCAGGTTATGCTTGTTTTCCTTTGGACATGAGGATGTTGACGGTATTTGGATGGTGACAAAATAGCTCTTAATTACCGTCAACACCTATATATTTTTTATATAATTTTGCATAGTCTATGTCTCATTTACTAGCACTATACTATAGAGAATTTTCTATTAGAACATGGAGCATGAACTATGTGGAAAATGAAAGGCATATTTCTGCGTACTTCCAGTGTAGAAGCAGCATGTATATGTGGCGTGTATGTGATCTTGATCTTGGGAGCATGATAAATCTCTCAAAAAGGGTCACAAAATTTGACTAAACTCAACACAAAGCAAGCAGCTTATGTAGAAAGCTTATATCATGACAGAGCATATATGGCTTTAGTAGGAATTTTCACCATTGAGGAGCAAAAAGTGTTTTTATCATTGTAATAAATAAAACTTCGATAGTCATTCTTGCTTAGAACAATATTATAGCAGCTCTTATCTTGTTATATCATGTCTCACAACAAATTAGGCTTAGTTACAACATTTGCAACCCACAAAAGTTTTAGGTTCATGATGGTTTCTTTTAAGCCAAGTAATCCATACTTAGAGAAATACCAAGTTGTAAACTAAGTACTAGAGAAACATTTAGCAGAGCAACTATTCATCATTTCCATAAGGGGTATAGATATTCATGGAACATGTGAGAGTAGAGAGAATTCTTTTGTTCTTTTTATCATATTCAAAAAAAATTAGATGCAAGCAAAGATAAGCAAGAAAAACGCATGAATGTAAATGTTGGAATTAAAAACTTACCTTAGTGGGGGAGGGAACCCCAAGCTTATCCTTTGCTCAATATAGTGGTAGATGATATGGATAATGTTGCCACACCATTTTCCACCGCTAGATTTCTTCTTCTTGATGAGCTTGAAATTGTTTGGTAGTTTGTTGGATTATTTCAGCTGTCACACCATGCTCAATGCAAAGCTCGCCTATGGCATTGGTGAGATTATCCAGTTGTTGTTGCTGCTCACGATGCGCCCTATCTCGTGAGGACGAGAAGGATGCTCATGGTCTTTGAGGAAGTGGTGGCCGAGGAGGCATACCACTGGAAGTCCCCATGGCATTAGAAGTTACATCGTCTTCCTCCTCGCCAACAGCCCCTCAGGAGGGACCACCTTGCTCCATTTGAACAAAGTATAGCCCTTCATGTGCTCTCCTATTTGTACCTGCAATACCTCTTTGCCCATGTCCTTGATCTAAATCAAGGGTTAGTTTATGGGTCCTATACAACTGACGTTGCCTATTTGGAAGAGGAACCTCAGTTGTATGGCCAATATAAATCATTTTGAGTCCATTCCTGGGACCTCTTTTTAGCATTTGAGCAAGTGTAAGATATTCTTCTAAGATCACTGCTCATGGATTCAGCAAGACGAGTGATTAAAGATGTGAATTGTATGGGTTCATCACTTTCAATTGATCTTTGCCAAAATTCTACTAGACATTTTACAGGAGAGATTTGAATCTTATTGACCATGGCATATAGCAATTTTAATTCTGTGGTGCTTAGCACACTAGCAATGCTTTCAGGGAACAAAGTCATGTTCATCCAAAGATGAATAAAATGAAGGGTTGGATTATGGATTTCCTCAGATTTGGGGTTTGAGCAATCATTCAAGGCAGAGATAGACAACCAAAATTTCCTTTTGTTAAATCTACGCATGGCAAGATCTAAATCCAGCAAGCAAGAGTCATCAAAATTTAGTTGGCTCCAAGTTAGATTACAGCTTTGATTAAACATGCGAAAAGATATTTCATCATTAGAGACTTGTAGAGAGCACAAGAACTCTAAGGTGAGCAATTTAATTCCAAGTTCATCTACTTGCCAGAAACTAGACCAACCAATGGTAGAAAAGATAGTATCGAATTCGGTGTTCATACCTACGTTGGAGATAAGAGTTGGATTCAATATCCTTGTATGCTCGAAGGATCGATCCCGAAGAGAGAGATACCTTTGGTACTCTAGTTGGTCGAACCAGAGACCACTTTGTTGATCATACATCCTCATTGGTTGCACCATGGGTGCACCGAGATGAGGCATCTCCATTGGTGATTCTTCCTCCTCCTGAGGTTGTCCTTCGGTTTGGGTGTTCTCCCAAGTGTATGGGGCAGAACCACCCCTTCTTCTTTCTTGAGAAGTGTCCTCGGATTGGTGGGAGCGTCGAGATGAACTCCCACTTAGGACTTGCTTTGCTTTCTTGAGTACGGATCTCAAAGGGTTCTTCATCTTCTAGAGAGGAAGAGAGACACAAGGACAAGACTAGGACAAGGTTTAGCGTAGATTGAGTTTTCTAGTTTGCCTTACGGGGAGAGGCTTGAGCTAAGAGAAGCTTGATGAAGACAAGATATCTTCTTGTGGACTTGAGAGAGCAGCAGAACTACTTCTCTTGAGAGTTAAGAACTTCACTTGAGAGAAGAGAGGAGAGAGCAAGGCAAGGGCAAGGAATGGTTTGAGCTAGAACTGGATTCTGGTTGGAGTGTGAGGATTTGAGCTCTCCTTGCATGGCCTTTTATAGGGGAAGAATATGGCACCAAGGGGTGGTCGGCCGACCCCGATGGGCATGCCCTTGGGTGCCATGAGCACTAGCTTTAAAAGATGCCTTACACAAAGCAAAAGGGAAGGGAGGAGGTGACAACATGGTGTCGGCCGACCCCCCATGAAAACTCCAAAGTGGAGATTCCACTCACACTTTTCCTAGTGCTTGGTGAAAGATAAGTCATGCTATGTGATGTGATCAAACGCTGCGCTAAAGTGCTCAAGATTCTTCTCTTTAAACAAAGAGTAGTGGGGGACAAAAGCATGTCATGCTTTCACCAAAAGGTGATTGATGTGTTTTCTTTTTCAAAGCATGACAAAGTTAAAGTGAAAGTGTTCATGATTCCCCACTTTGAACAAGGATTAGTGGGATACAAGAGTGTGTCATGCTTTAACCAAAAAGTGATTGATGTGTTTTCTTTTTAAAGCATGACAAAGTTAAAGAGATGTCTCCTAAAGAAAAATCTGAATTTTGAACTTCACACTACTCAAATCATGAGATTCTTAGACAAAGGAAGATGGGGAATAGAAAGAGGTGACCAAGGGACCCCTAGGGGTGTCGGCTGACCCCTAAAGGTCTTCATTTTCTTTTCTTTTTTCTTTTACTAAGGTCACATTGTGTTCCCCATTTAAGAAAGCAAAGACCTACCCTTAATTAGATTTTAGTGCTAAACTAATCTCAAGTTTTATTTAATCTAAACTTTATTATTTTTCTAAATTTTAAGCATGGTTAAAGAATTAAACTAAATGCAAAAGGGAAATAAAGAAAATTAAAGATAACTACTGTAACACCCCAGGTGTTAATTTCCAGATAATCAAAATTAGGTTCTCTTTTTAACTTGATTTTTGGATCAAACCCTGATTCAATCTCTAAGTGTCTCAAAAAGTTAACCCAAGTCTTATGTCAAATTGGCTTCTCAAAATATTTCTAAGTCTGGAAAACTACAGTGAGTTGCCTTCTTGTGATGTTTTTCTTGTGTAGTTTCATGTGGTAACTCTTTTGGATTCTTTAATATGAGTGAAGTACTAAGATCATTTGGATCTTTAAATTTGAATTTAAAAACAACAAAAATTAACTTTTTCTAGAAATTGTTGGATTCCAAATTTTCAGTTTTAAATACCAAAATTTGGGTGTTAATATTTACCAAACCATTTGAAATTTGTCAAACTCCTTTTTTTACATTGGTGTTCTACTTTTGTTGCTCTGCGTGATGGTGCAATCGTTTGATCAAATTGACAAACGGTTTTGATTTTGGAAGAGATCAAAGTCAGTGGCATTTTTTGTAAATTCTATCAAATCTGGGGACAATTTTCTTGGGCTAGGCTAAACTTGCTAGCACACAGGGTGCGTGTCGGCTTCTCCTCCCCGACGTCCTCTTGGCCTGACACCTGCTCCCTGTCGTGGCATCTTCAAAGGGCAGGGGCGGCTCCCTCTCTGCTCCTTCCCAGCTCTGCCCTCTCCCTCTCATTCTCTTCTCCCTCACTCTCGGTTCCTCTTCCTCCCTCTCGGTTCCATTGGCAGTGTTAGAAGTGAAATGCAAATGAACAAATGATTGGAAGAACTGTCTCTATCTTCATTGATCTCTTAGATATATATACATATGAAGGGGTGTCTCGAAGGGACACGACTGTTCGAAGGAGTGTCTTGAAAGGACATGACTGTTCCCAAAGGACACGCCCTTTGGGACTAAACTACTATCTAATCCTATCTATTGATCTTATACTTGATGGATGAGATCACTTTGTGAAGAGACGTCTATTCGTAAAGTGGTGTCTGATCGTGAAGAGATGTCGTTTCACAACACTCCCCCTTGATCGAATCTTTCTTGAGATCAATGCAGCTATAAGCTACAATTCCTCAAAAGAAACCTATGGGAAAATCTGAGGAATATATTTCTTATTCAATAGTTATAATCTTGAAGCTTTAGAAACCCCTGTGGGAAAAAACCAAAGTGTACTAATATACCAGGCAAAACTCCTTAAAAACCTAGTGGGAAAAGTAAGGAGAAACACCATGATATATAAAATCTCGATGTTAATAGACCCTTTAGGGATTCCTAAAGACATAGTCTAAAAACAATTTGATCAAAGATCAATATGTCATATATATTATCTTCAAAAAACCTATATGAGGAAAAATAGATAATATGACATTTACTATGTGTTACCATTACCTCATTAAAACCTTTTGTGAGAAAACTCCAAAGAGTAAAACTCATATAAAGGGAAAAGAGTATAATGTAAAGTTGGAGTAGGTTATATCTAGAGAGATTCTCCCCCTGATTCTTGCAAGTCTCTAAGTCTTCTCATACCAATGTCCTCGACACATTTATGAAATGTGGAGTATGGTATAGATTTTGTGAATAAATCTACCAAATTATCACGGGACTTAGTTTGCAAGATTTCAATTTCTCCATTCTTTTGGAGCTCATGGGGTAGAATAGCTTTGGAATAATATGCTTAGTCATATTACTCTTAATATAACCTGAGTAACACATGTTGAATTATCCTCAAAGATAATCATAGTTATCTCAAGGTACAATGCATCTTATGTTCATATATAATCCGTCAAAAACCCCTTTGGGGAAAATTGGACAATATGACATAACCTTATGTTGATATTGCCTCATTAAAAACTTTATATAAGAAACCATAATGGAAAACTTATACAAAGAAAAGAGTGCAATATGATGTTTGTAACAAGTTATTAATCAGAAAGACTCTCCCCCTGATACTTGCAAATCTCAAAGTAAACTCATACCAATGCACTCAACACATAAAATGTGGAGTTTGGTAGACTTTGTGAATATCTCTGTGAGATTATCACAATACTTTGTTTGCAAATGTTCATATGCCATATTACAAATGGAATAGAACCTTCTTAATACAAAAATATTGTATTAAGTATAACTTGTCTCCATCTACACAACACAAGTTGCATTTCCTTTATAGATAATGATCGTTGATTCAATAGAACCAACACCACATAACTATATTATGTGATATGTCATTCTATCAAGCTATACACATTCATGTGAAAGCCTTGTAAATACAATATCAGAATGATTAATGGACATGACCGTAGATGTCTATTTAAAGACAATCATAAAGTGGTCTTTCCATATTGATGTAAAGCCTTTTAATGATCTAGTGTTTGGGGATCTTATATGTAACTAGAATAATTATATCCAACTGGATCTTGGGTTCTTCCAAAAGAACACACCAAGATCACTTTTGCTATCAAGATATCGAAAGATATTCTTAACTTCAATCTACCAACAATTGGTAGGAGCCGCGCTACTACTAGATAGCAAATTAATGCAAATAATATCGAGCCTGGAACTTTTGCAAGATATATTAGCGCGTCATTATGAGATAATGGACCACATGTCCCAATACCTCATCTCAATCACTATGGCATAAAACAATCTTCCTCTATTATGAGGTAGAACAGCCATAGGATACCTTCATATTGAATCAATCAATATGATTTGGATATAGATAGCTTTTCTAAAAAATCTTGAGGGAAGATGCTTGGATTATAAACACAAAATGAAATTTTGGTTTAGTCCATATCTTCAATCTCAAACTCTGTCTTCAGATTACTATGTGTTATTAATGTGTTTATTACCAATGATGTCAAGATTATTGACCATCATAAAATACTATGAAATCCAATCAAGGACTTCACAATAAACACCCACGTGTAATCAATATTGTATCCCATTAGTTTAAGGAATACACACAAAGTCAATTGTACCAAATTTGACTTATCTGCTTTAATCCATATATTGACTTAAGCAATACACAATATGTGTTGCGATTTTATGTATGAGTGTTGGGTATGTGAACTCCTTCTCGGAAGCTTCACAATAACCAAATAAAGTGATCACAAAAATATATGCAATCACTACATCTATCAACTATCAACTGCAAAGATAGATGCTTTTGTACTGCCAATTATAAGATAGTATCGGAAATTTACAATACTTACTATGGAGAATAATTTGCATTCATAATTAATGCTTCGGCTTTGCGTAAAACCCCTTATGCTACTAACCTCACCACCATAATGTTCACAATCCATCCTTGGATAAAAACTCTTTTGTATCCCATAGTAAAGATACAATAAGGTGTTGGCATCACAGCCCAAAACACCTTCCTTTTGGTGAACAAGACTTTCTCTGTATGTAATACAACAACTCAACAAGTTCCAGTAAGAGTGAGAAAATCACTCTGCCATGGTCTTATTTGCTGGATAACTTGGAATGTTGTATACAATTTATTCAGAGAAGTTCGTGTCGACACATGTAGCCTTTTTATCAGATAATTCTCTAGTCTATCAAGACTCAATGTACCCTGAATGACTCATCGTGACTTCCTAAAATGAGAGTCAGGGCTTTCCGATATCCCAGCATCAATATTTAGGTGCACCTCTAAGCTAGGATTTGTGGATAAAATCTATCCACTGGGTAATAACTAATATTTACCCGCAAGGTGTCGCCAACCATAGGTTGACCTGCATTTACTGCTTTAGAAGAAACCTTCTATAGCTAGCATGAAAAATCCTGCTTTGTGGCCATACTTCTCCCCCTCTTATTAATAATTGGGAGTTGAGTGGATTTACTTTGTACCTCCACTCTTTCTCGCACATACTTGCAATAGATTAACAAATTTAAAGACACCTTAGTGATCAGTAAATGCATATGGCAGTTTATTTGCAATATTATGCAAATCAACAATTCTTTGAACTCAACATTCAGTTTATTTAGTATGTGATCCTGACCTTGAAATGCCTTAGGCATTCCAAATATCTTCCTGGCATTATATATGTTACTTCAAGTCTCCCCCTAATGCCTGGAAATGCTCATAATCAAATACATCTAGCGTACGGGTCGTAAGTAGATCCTCCGTAAGAGGTTCTAGATACTTAGCAATCGACGGAGATTGAAATCCCACGTTGATCCCCAGTTTTCTATGTCTACCCATCAATGTACGCTGCGGTGGTGAGATTGATACATACACAACGTAATCTAATCTTACGCAAATAGGAAATCTTCATGGATTCCAACGTACTAAATGCATATAGGGGATATGCAGTTAATCTCAAGTCAGGAGTGTGTAAATCTACCTGACCCCAACATGAAGTTGGCAAATACCAATTTATGAGCAATGGTTCTACTATTATTTTGATGTCATACCAATGGATTCCATTTATCCTTCTGGATATGTAACTAAACTTTTGTTATAACAAAAATTCAGTAGTATTCAGGATAATGAGCTCACACATGAGCCATTATTTTCTAAATGCATGGTTGAGTGTGGATCCTTCATAGACTCGATATCACCTTATAGGTGTATCTTGACAACTATGAAATGTCTGAACTGTCCATACAATCTTTGTATCGAACACACTCATATTCACTTGAATATGATCAAGGAATCCAAGACATACAAATACGATTTTAAGATAAGAGGGTCTTAAAATCTCTTTCCCTATGGAACTTATTGTATCCACACTTTGGGGGAAAAATGACCAATATATTTGCCAATAATTTTTCACACATCCATATGATGACCAAGATGATGATTCCAAATCTAGAATGCATCAATAGTGTGAAAAATTCTTATAAGCAACATGTTGTATGGGGTTTGTTGTATCCATAATACAACCAAAATGAGACTTCTCTCATTACTTGTATGCTTCCAATGTTGTCCTTTTGTGTTTTCATATGAAAACACATTTGGATATCTCTATAATTTGGTAAGATACGAGTGTAATTAGGACATAATTAAATATCCTCAATTTCTAACTCAGTATCCATAGAAACAATAATAGTAGCAAAATAGGCCAAACTATCGTTGCATCATATCAACGATGACCAAATTATTTCCTCTTCTTGCCATAAGAATTAGAAATATTTTGTTTCCTTAATTATAGAGTTTGTGGTACAAAATGTCCACTAGGCACGTACCATTCCCACATTGGAATGGTTCCCATACAATCTATATATGACAAGAATAAAATGAAATTCTTGTCTAATATATAGAAGTCCATAAATATTGTCGAGTATCAAATACATCTATATGATACCCACAATAGTTATGAGTTGACAACAAGTAAATTATATCAATGAACTATGAGATTATTACAGTAGTCCTTAAGATAAAACAACATTGATATCTAATGTCCATGTTGAATAGTGATGCAATCTAGAGCGAGTTCTTCAAACTCCTCTAAAGTCAGTATCCATAATATGAGATAACCCATTAATTTAATAAATTTATACCGGAGGTAAATTAAAAATCACTATGGTGATGTTGAAATCTCAAATGTAAAATTTGGGAAAATACCATATCTTGACTCTTTGTTTCGAAGAGTTGGAGGTAGTCAACAAAATTGTAAACCTCACAACAACTAAAGGTAATCACAAGATGTGTACCTTACAAACAGTCATTATTAATGTTGACACACACATCCTAGATAATCTCTATGTTTAAAATATAGAGTAGATCTCTCAGTAGTAGGCAAATAAACACGGTCTCTGGGCTGATATATTCAAATGAATATACCGCAGCCAATGCCTAAGACTCTACTACGTGTGTAGTCTTTAATAATGAATGATGGTAGTCACTATAAAGATGTACCATTCTAATATTTCCAAAACACTTATTTAGGATAACACAATGTAGGTAATCATCAAGTTTAAATAAACATGATGTAGACCTCTCAGCAATGGGCGGATAATCGCTGCCATAGGCACGGTCTCTGGGCCAAATAATTCAAGATGAATTAAGCGCAGCCAATGCCTAAGACTCCATCACTTGTGTTATGAACCCAAATATATCCAAGATATGTATAATAATTTTACAAAATCCATATTTAATTAAGAAACGCTTAATTAAGAGTATCAATCATTGTTAAAATGTAATTTATGAAAAAAATTATCAAATTAATAAGGTTGACAAAGTACAAGTGTACTATCAATGGTAAAGTCGTAGACTACAAATGAAATAATACTAAGCACAAAGTACTACAGTTCAGAAGTGGCATAATTAATGCAAAATTCGTTAGGATCAAAGCAAAAACCACTTCTTATGTTAACCTTGAATTCCTTAGTAACCCTGATCCGTGAACCCGATGGGAGCAAGGAAGTAGAATCGACGATTGTGCGAATCGTGGCCCGTGCTTCTTTCCCAGACTGTATCTGTTCCGTGATATCCTCGTTCTTCCTTCAAACGCCGGTAATTTTTTCTTGACGAGTTTCCGGTGAACAGAAGTTGGCTTCTCAACTTACAGTGGAGAGCGCGTGGGCTTTAATGCAATCTCGGCAGAAACCATCAATTTTCTTCTTTTCGATTCTGCTGCGTGCTTTTGTTCTTCTATTTATGTAATTGGAGATCAATTTCTTGTAAAAGCAAACAAGTTATTGCCTCCATTTCATCACTTGTAAATCTCCATGGCAGATCTTATTTTTATTTTATTCGTCCTTGATTATACAACGACATGCCGCCGAAGAACATGTGCACCGGCTCTACGGTCGGCCACATGGCCATGGACGAACCGTGGAAGGAACATATCAACGCCGACTTCTTCTCCGGCCCAAAACTAGTGGAGAGCAAACGTGTCTGATAACGTGTTAGAAGTGAAATGCAAATGAACAAATGATTAGAAGAACTGTCTCTATCTTCATTGATCTCTTAGATATATATACAGATGAAGGGGTGTCTTGAAGGGACACGACTGTTCGAAGGAGTGTCTCGAAAGGACAGGACTATTCCCAAAGGACACGCCCTTTGGGACTAAACTACTATCTAATCCTATCTATTGATCTTGTACTTGATGGATGAGATCACTTCGTGAAGAGACGTCTATTCGTAAAGAGGTGTCTGATCGTGAAGAGATGTCGTTTCACAACAGGCAGGAGGCCGAGAGCCAGCAGCCGCTCATCTGCCGAGCCTCCTCCTCCATCCACCTCCCTCCTTCCTGCTGTTATGGCAATGCTCCTCCTTCCTCTATATGTTAATTACTACCTCACCCTCCTCCCTTTGGTTATCTCCATTGAATCAATCATAAGAAAAGCGCTCTAATCCAAGGTTCCCATGAAAATCCAAGGCAAAATCAAGAACATAGGTATGGTTTGGTAAGGGGAGCTTTTTGTTGGATTTTTATGCATATTTATCATGACTCATAAATTTACATATAGGGGTTTAATTAATTTCTTGAAAAGTTGAGATTCCTGATGCTTAAATTAAATCCCGTAATTATTTTCCTCTTATTTTGCTGATCTTTGGAAATTCATGTAAAATCATAGAAAAATCGTATGAATGTGATTTTTTGACTTTTTGGAATCCTCATGAAGTGCTATATACATTAGATCTATCATATGTCATGCTTTAGTTCATTAATGTTTCTGTAAAAATCATTTTGTGCAAGCATGTCAATTCTATTAACATGTATTTGTCATTTTCGTAGCCATTGTTATACTTCTCAAATAAATCTGAAGTTTTTATATGATGAGTACAAGTTTATGGTTGATGTATGGTATTTATTTAATGATTTTAGGCTTTATGTTTGTTGAGTTATAAAAATAACAAAATGGTTTTTTGACTGTTAAGGCTGCTATTGTAATTTTGTTTGAGCAATTTATTCCGTGGTTAATATGATGTTTTCTGTGGATAAGTTGAATACCAAAGTGATAGATAATGTTTTGATCTATCTTGTGTTAAAATTTCATGATTTTACATCTGCTATTTAAGGAGTAATTAATTTGCAAGATGAGTGCAGTTGTTGGTCACTTTGTGGACAGAGCTGATAAGAATAAGTTGTTTGAGCAATTTAATTTTAGATTCATGCTTTGGTAATGTGGAAACATTTGAAGTATATTTCATACGATTTTCAAAAAGTTAAGATTCATATTTTTATGTGGTCTGGATCTCAGGTTATGGTTGTTCTAAGTTAAGTATGCAAATCTGTTATTTTGTTTAAAGATGATTGCAATGGAACTTTTGTCTTTTTCATAGAGGTTTCTATATTTTCTCAAATGACATGAAATTTATAAAGTAGACTAATAAAAGCATATGTAGGCCTCTGTAATTTTGGTAGAATTTATTATGCAAGTTTGATATGTGCTCATATTTACACCTAGTTATCTAAATAAATTAAGAAAGTATATGCAAAGAATTTATTTAGCAATGGACACTATATTTTTCTAGTGTTCATTAGTCAAGTGTGATATGTTGGTAAAGTTGGTTTTGTCCAATTATGTGTTTGTACCACAAGTTAAATTTTATTTATTGCAATTATGAGTTTCTGGATAGTTCTAGGGGCAATGTAAATTACCCTTGTTAATTATGTTCTTTGAGAATCTTGTGAATATAAAAGTTGTAGATAACTCATGTATCTAGCTGATGTTAAAATTTGGTGGCATTTGGTCAAGTAGATTATGTTTTATGTATGTTTCAAGTTGGAGATCAGAGATGGCTGCTCTCTTCAGGAACAGATCCTGTAACTTTGTATTTTCGACTTATTTAACTTGTGAATCATGATGTGCTAGTATTAAATGAAATGTAGATAATTTCATAAGCTTTTTAGAATGTCTTATTGTAAGTCATTTGGATTTGTAAAACTCTAGATATGATTAAAATGGTGACTATTGTCTTGCTGTCCAAAAACTACATGCATAAGTTAATTGGTTAACTTCATCTTGGTTGTTTAAAGCTATTGTTTACCTTTTGGTTAATGAATACTTGGCAAGTCTTTACCCAAGTTCAATTGTGTGTCATGCTTGAGGTTCTTTGTATATCTAAATATTATGCTTGGTGAGCTTAGTTAATCATTTATGGATGTCTACGCATTGTATAATCTTGTGGTGCATTGAGTGCTTTAATTTCTCTTTGATTTGTCTTTGCTTGACTAAACTTATTAGTTAATCTTGATTTGAATTAAGTTATCTTATGTGTCATGTTTGAAGTACTTAGCATGTCCAACCATTATGCTTAAATGATATTGCTTAATTAACTAAAACTGTCTAAGTCTTGTATGACCTCTTGTTCTCTTGACATGATTCGTTTGTAATGCAACTTTGTGTTATCAATTCCTTGCATTTATACATTTTCATTTTTGCATCTCATTAAGGAACGATAGATCCGTATGTGATGGATAATATCGAACCCAAAGACGGTGATTGGTGGATCTAATCGAAGATGTGTTGATGAATAAAATCCAGAAGATGGAAAATCTTAGACTTCTTATGTCAATCAATGATACTTGTCAAGCGAGTATCATCTAACAAACACTGACTAGTGTTCTTATCCAGGCAAGCCCCGGTGCATTTAACCCCTCCTTGTATTTAAAAGCTTTTATTTAAATACACCTATGATTAATTATTGCATAGTTACTTTTCAAACAAATTCCTACTTGATGCATAGCCTTACCTTGAATTATTTAATCATGTCCCTTGATACTGTTTTTAAAAAAACGAATGGTACTTTATGCTGCTTAGCAATGCTTAGACCAATAGAGTCAGATGATTTACTGTCATCTGCGAGAATAGGTGATAACATGATTGCTTCAGCAATGGTAATGATTTTGAGAAGAATAGCGGATTGCTGCGACAAATGGCTATGTCTTAAAAGGAAATGGTGGATGTTAGAAGTAATAATCGGGACCGGGCGGACACGGAGTTTGGGAGCCACTAGGTATGAATATCTGGTGAGTCGGTTCTCTCCGCCTGTGTCATTAGGGACCGTCCGTTGTAAATGTCTGAGGGTTGTGACTTTGGAGTACTTATCACATACTTCGGGAAGCTGGACTCTGGCTATTCTAGTTTCAAGAACGGTTAATCCGCACTGGGAGTGGAGAGATGGTGAGATTAGTGTGTACCCTCCAAGTTCAAAGAACTGGATGGAGGTGTACTGTGCTCTCGGGTGGCGGAACCCTGGTCTTGGCTAGAGAATCCAGGGAAAGGTAGTTATATGTGTGCTTTAGTGTTGCATATGGCGTGTGATTGGGAAGCCCCAGCTAGGTTTAACCGGTTAGAAACGTCGTGTTCCTCGGATAAGAAAACATGACCCTGTTATTTACATCATAGTTAATGAAACTTAAATTGGATACATGATGATTCCTTTTTGAGATGGTTGTTGCCTCGTTATCGATCAAAACATTCAGATCGGTACTTGAGTAACTTTGATGAGAACCAAATCGATTTCAATTGTTTTTATAAATGCTCATTTATGCAAAACACTTGATTCTTGTAAAACCCCACCTTGGTACCTATGACTTGCATATCTTTTGTCCACCAAATATTTTATTTGTCGGATAAGTCTTGTTGAGTACTCCCGTACTCAGGGTTTGTTAACCCTTGTGCAGATGATGTTCCTAGAGCGGTGGGTACAACTTCGTGTTGTATGACTGCAGTTGTTGTCGTTGAAGATCAGTCCTGGTATAACTCTTGGGCAGAGTACCTGAATTGATTATCTTATAATCTTTACCACAAGCTTGATATAGTAATGGCACATATGTTATATTTCTAAACTAATGGTTTGTAATATGACTTATGTCGCCTGCTACTTTGATGTAAATTAAATTTTTGTATTACTTCTGCAATGATTATAAAGAGGATCCTGCTCGGAAAGAGGTGGATGACCCATTGAAAAACGGTGACACCTGACGAATCAATTAAGACTTGGATCATTTGTTGGGATTAAGTCAGATGGACATTAATCCTGGCAAGTGGGCCCTGTTCTTAAGAGGTTCTGTCACAACTACCAACTTACCTTTCGGTGAAGGCTCCTTGATTTTAAGTCCTTGGAGCAGGACTCTCCTTCTTGGTCATTCTTCGAGTGCACTTGATGGTTCCGGAGACTGAGACCGAGGAGTGTGCACCTCCTTCACTTTCCAAACCTGTCTTGGATTGGCGGGTTTGTCCTTCTTGAGTTCATAGATCTTGGCCTCCGGGTACTGCTTCTTTTTGCGTGGAGCTTGAAGTCTTCTTCTTGGTGGATGTGCCTTCACCTGTTTGTTAACTTTATAACCATTGAAAGCACACTTTACCTTGTGACTTGGGAACTAGAAGTGGATTTGTCCTGATCCCACGTAGATGACCGCGTTGGTGGTGTTGAGGAATGGTCTTCCCAAGATGACGGAGACGTCCACATTGGCTCCCATGTCCAAGATGATAAAGTTGGTGGGGATGTACTCGTCTTGGATGTTCACCAAGATATCCCTTGCAAGTCCCTTGGGAAACCGTATCGTTTGATCCGCCATCTACAAACGAACACATGTAGGGAACAAGGGTCCCCCTAATAGATTATCGTAAGTTACCTTGGATAGGATGTTGACACCCGATACAAGATCACAGAAGGCGTTGTGGGAGGTTTGTTGTCCGATTGAGCACTTGATCGTCGGATGGTCTGGATCTTTATTCTTCATGATGAAGGAAGGATCGAGAAGGTAGCCCCAATAGGAGCGAAGTGGAGGCTTACCGAACCTCGTTGTGACCATATTAACATGCTCAATTGGATCCTTTGGTTTCCCAGGAATCTTACCTTGTTCTAGAGATGGAATAGCTGCAGCTAACTAAACTAGTTGGGTTTCTAGCATTTTTGAAGCTCAGTTGATTTTTCATGGCAGTGGCAAAGCTATCCATTTTTTCACCAAGATTTTCAAGAACTTTATCATTGGCAATCATCTTTTTATTATTACCATCATTAATTTTAGATTGACCAAGAACAAGATCTTTCAATCAAGGTTGATTATTGTAAGAATTGTAATTGCTATAATTTATATTACCTCCATTACCTTGGAAGAAGGGGCGGCAATTCCAATTTCCTTGTTGTTGGGGTCGATACCCGTTGTTGTTGTTGTTGTTGTTGTTGTTGTTGTTGTTGTTGTTGTTGTTGTTGTTGTTGTTGCTGTTGTTGTTGATGATGATGATGAAGTTCACGTCCTCCTTCAATGTCTCGGGACAATTGTCGCCCGAGTGATCATTTCCCCCCGCACACCTTGCAACATGGATCGGCTTCGATAGCTTATGCAGCGGCAATGGGGTCGATGGTCTCTCGTTCCTTCTTGGCAGAGAGCATGTCCAACTCATTAACGGTGTCCATACCTCTCTTCTTCGACTAGAGACGTTCCTCACCCCATCCTTGGTTGAGTACCATCTTCTCAATGAGGTCCTTGGCATTCCTCATGGTGTGTTGGAGGAATGCCCCTCCAGCGGCAGCATCAAGGTGACTACGGGCCATGCTAGACAGCCCATGGTAGAATCCTTGAATCATGAGTCAGTCTTCTATCCTATGATGAGGACAGGCACGAATGTACTCTTGGAGATGTTCTCATGCTTCGGGAATCGTCTCATCAGATTGTTGTTGGAAGCTCGAAATCTTTCCACGAAGGGCATTAGTTTTTCCCGTCGGGAAGAACTTCTTGAGGAATGCGTTGGCACACCTCTCCGAGGTGGTGGCTTCTTCTTTGTGGTCGTAGAACCATTGCTTCGCCTTTCCCAATAATGAGAATGGGAAGAGGCGGAGACGAATAGCATCAGGCGTCACTCCTTTGATGGTAAATGTGCCACACACCTCCATGAAGTGCTAGAGATGAGCATTGGCATCCTCATGGGGCTTCCCGCAAAATGAATTGGCTTACACCATGTGGATCAAGGCGGGCTTCAGCTCAAAGGTGGCATCCCTGATGTTGACCTCGGGACCCTGAGCTACATGGGTAGCGGACGGAGCCGAAAAGTCAGAGATCGTCTTCTGGGCCATAGCTTCCTTGAGTGGCGGTGTAGAGACTCCTTCCTCGAACAGATTCAGGGTCGAGATGAACCTCTAAGGTGGAACTTGACGACGTCTAGTCCTCCTCAACAGCTGCTCGGGGTCTTCTAGATAATTTCCTGGTAGTTGGAAACCGCTCATACACTGTCTGGCTTCACAAGAAAGGAAGACACAGATAGGGGTAAGCCCCTATGACTAATTGATAACTAAGTTAACGAGAATCTCTAGATTCAATCTAATTAAAATTTCTAGGCTATGCTTTCCCCGGTAATGGCGCCAGAAATGCTTGTTGGTATTTCTTATGACTATTGGATAAATCCGCAAGCGCACAGATTATACCGTTGTAGCACTTCACCTAGGAGTATTCCAAGGTATCGTAATTTATATTTTCCCAATGGAAAGCGGAGCTAGAAATGATAATTAGAGAGAGATCCTAGAGAGCACCTCAACTTAGTACCAACTAGTATATATCTGATAGGAAGGGTGATGGAAGAATAAGCCAAGGTAAAAGATAACTTAGAGATAACTAGATAGTATAGCTAGGTGGGAGGACAATGAGAGAGTATAGGGACTCCTAAGTAATTCAATCTACTTCAATACACTTAGCCAATTAATTAGTCTAAACACTATAGTTTGTCTCCTCAATACAAGTATGCTAAGCGGGAGGATAGATCAGTAGGAGGGCAAAACTCCTACCGGACCGCACTCTCTTTTTACGGGGGCCTTACCTTTTAAGAACTTGCCTAAGAACACGTGGTGGAATACAAACACTAGACAATGCTTTCACTCTCTTGCTAGCTATCATAAACAATTCGTGCAACAAGCGGTAACCAAGGATAAGGTGATGTATAAGCACCACGCTTACACACAACTTACTACTTTTCATATGATCTATAATCAAAGCACCCTACGACAGGCAATGATCACATACAGGAAAGGCCACAAGGATCATAGACTATTGACGTAAAGGCTAGTACTAAGCACAAGTATATAACAAGACCATAACTAGCATAGTAAAGCTCAAAGTAAAGACTAAGTAAAGTAGAGGAAAAGTAATATATTGAATAAGGTAAAGTCTTACTGTCACACCCGGTTTTAAGGACAAAACCAAGCTCGCCATATGTGTGCCCAAGAAGTCCACACATACAACAATAGCATAGGAAAATATCAGAAACAATGTTATATAGTGGAAAACATATATATATTAACACTTACATCAGAGTATAGCGGAACGATTACTAATCTTCTCTTCAGACTTCACAGGGACTTGTTGACTGGGGGTTGCATACGCCTAGCACTCCTTAGAACTCACTAGATCCACCTTCTGTTACCCATCCGGGATTTTTATCCAAAGTATTGAAAAGTAAAGCAAGCGTAAGTACATATCATACTCAACAAGATAACATGGTGGGGTTCATGAGGCTCAAAAGGTTATGCATGGTTCATAGCAGTAAGCATTTTAAATAGATCAAGTTCATATTAATATCAACAATTACCAAGGTAATGCATAAGCTCAAATATCCATGATCATAAAGTAAATGGCAATGATACAATAAATGAATAACTTGCATAGACAACATAGAAATAAGAACCCAATAATTTTGTGAGTTTTCCGAGCCGCTCGTGTCCGTGAGCACGGCTATCATGATAGTTTTTAACTCTGCGCAGAGGTGTACATCTTTACCCACGATTCGTTTTGCCCATTTGTCCGGGTTTGCAACTCCCAAAACACTGCCAAGGTGAGCGGGCAGGGTACACTATGAAACCTTTCAAGGGTTCGTCTAACAAGTTAGGGCCGCAAGGTTCATGACAGGGGGATATAGAGTCAAACTGTCTATGGCACACTCCATCGTGGCTATACTCATAGATTAGGAACCACACTATACCCGTCTCGCCACGCCCCTTTCGCGCCATAAAGGTAACCACTGAACGAGCTAGAAAAGGTCCCCATACTGAGCTAAAGCCAGAGCCATATAGCACTCGTGGTTGTACTGTATATCCCAGCTTTTGCCCCCAGATAAGCTCCTCCAATCCAATGTTGCTAAAAAGCGAGTTTTATCATTATTGCATATAGTCATTAACACGTTAAGATCATGTACATTCGGTATGAGCGCTAGCAATACTAATCATATATGGTGGATCAAATCATAGGTGATAAGGTAATCAGGATATCAATCACTAGGATCAAACTATGGTAACAAGGAATCATGCATATGAGTTATATTATTCATGAATAGGACAACAAGGATAATCCCATGTTATACTTTTCTTTCACTTGCGCAACTCTCACATACTTAACTTCTGGTAGACATCTTCTGATCTTCATCGCTCACAAGCGGTTCTCGTCTACTCGAAGCAAACAGCACACAAGAGGACAACATACAGGCAAACAAAAGAGACAACTAAGAACAATACACCAGACAAAAGATAAAACAACACACAAAAGAGAGATCGTTACTACGGTCAAGAGAACGCAAGAAACGGTGATTACGAAACTATCGTTAAAAAGAAACGACTACCGGAAGATTTACTATATTATAACTGAAAAAGATGCATGTTGGATTTATTTTTAATAGATTAAAACTATGTGAAAGTGATTAATACCAGATTAGACAAAATCATAATTTAAGTTACATGAAAACTATTAAATCTACTGCATAGAGCGCGACGATACAGTTCTAACGCAACTTGAACGGATTAAAACGGAGATCAAACGAAGAAACGGCGGAGATTGGAAGAGCAGTGGCAAACTTGTAAATATACCTTCTCCTTCCTTGATCCAAATTCTTTCTCACGTACGTGACCATGGTGGTCGGATGTCTCTGCTCTCGTGCAGGGGAAGGAGAGGAACCTCGGCCAGCAGCTTGGCAGGGTCCTAAGTGGGCAGCAAGGTGGCGGAACTGCGCGCAAGGGCACACGTCGGCAGGGGCGGAGCTTGCTCGGTGCCACTGCGGGGCCTAGCCTTGGCCGATGGCTTAACTTGCTCATCACACGGTGAAGCATGGAACAGGATCGTGAGAAAGCACAGGTACATAAAAGGGAAAAGAAGAGTGCTGGGCTTGGAATTCTCACCAACGACTAAGAAGCAACAGAGCCGATTGATGGAAACAACATTGACTCGATGTGGTGAAGATCACAGGGGCTGGACGACCGGTTGCCACTGCAGTTCGAAGGTGATCTAGTTTACGCCGATGCCGAGGTTGGAAACAACATGGACGGCAAGCAGCTTGCTGATCTAAGATCGTTGATGGCGGCGGCTTATATAAACTGCAGGCCACCTAGGGCTAGAGCTCTCGGTAGCTATTTATATATAAAAAAGTCCTACTACGTGATGGACCTGGTCTTTTTGGTATGTGACGCACCAAGGAACATATTAGTCTACTATCAACCGAAGACTTGTTTCGAGATAAAGCCAAAGTTTGTATAGTTTAGGATTAGAATTGATTATTTCTGAATTAATTCTTTGAATAAAAATACTTCAAAAAATATAGAAAACTTGTTTAAGCCGAGAAAATATCCCGAAAGCTTCAAAATTCAGGGAAAATTCTCGACGACAATTTGGAACATCACGAATTCAAATGAAGTATTTGAAGTTCAAGAAAAGATATTTTGGAACATATAAAAATTAGAATATGCTCATAGATAAATGAGAAAAAGATCCGGAAAAAGTTAGAAAAGTTCCCGGGAAGAATTTAGAGACATATTGATGAATGATGAACACAAGGGAATGATTTAAATCAAGAGACAAAGGATATTGGGAATGACCAAAAGAAAGATTAAGATCGAGAGAGCTAGAATTTGATTATAGAAAAAGACAGAGACGTGCCAGAAACCGATAAACGACTTACTAATCGTGTTTTAAAATCTTATATACACTCACATGCATCAAGACAAGCAATGAACAACCATCACAACAATCAAAGCCTATCAAGTTGATTTAGAAAAGTTTATAAATTCACTTTTCCTATACTAAATTTGTGCAAACTCAAACTAATCTTGAAAAAATTTATATCAACATAGAAATCATTTACTTATTTTGTTGTTTTCTAATCACAATCCAAAATTGGAAATTTTGGAGTGTGACACTTACAAAGAAGGAAAGATACAAGAGCTATACCAGACTTTCTAGAAGACGACTCAGGAAATCCCGAGCGCAGCTTGACTCAACTCTAACTCCCAATCTAGACTAACAACTAGAACAATCTAAGGAATAGAGCTTGTAGGCTTCTTCACCATGTATGAAGAGGGGGGTATGAACCTCTATTTATAGTAAGAGGTGGAGTAGGGGTTACTCCATCGCCACATCATCAATCCAGGAGGCCTCAACTCTCCACCCTTGGATCCACCGCCTCTAAACCGCCTTAGAGTGGATGGTCTTGATCTTCAACATGTGTTTAATGTGTAGGGAGTCACCAGGTGCAGCACTGACCTAGGGAGAGGTCATCCGACCCCCCCCTATGGGTATTGGGCCCTGCCTTGGTCTTCTAGAACATGCCCCACTGGTCAGGGACCAAGTGGGGGGTTGGATCCCCTGGTAGTAGGTCGGCCGACCTCTTATAGAGGTCTGGGCCCACCTTGGCCTTCTAGAAGGTGTCCCCACTTGTCATCTGGCTGGGTTGGTTCTTCTGAGTTGTTTTGTGACGTTGATCTCCTTGATGTGGGCCCATGGATCCATGTGAGTTGCATGTGAACCGTTGGAAGAAAGCACAGTGTGATCTGAGGGTTGAGATTCACTTAGAGTTACCTCTCCTGGATCATGGCTAGAGGGGAGAGCTAGTGGGCCCTATAGGGGATCGACCGACCCCCTATATGGGTCCCACTTGCTCTCCTTTGCTCCATTTCTTCTAATCCTGTATTAAATACTTCATGGACATGTGGAACTTGTTATTTTATAAAATATGCTCATGAGATGATTGTTTATCCTTGATCCTGAGGTTATTGACTGAATTTTAGTTATATATTAGTATATCATTCTCGGTGCCAACAGATACCGAGTTCTTTTCCTTCCTGGTAGGGTAGTTCTTCATTTTGGGTTTGCGGCTTTGGGAAGTAGTTCGGCCAATGCACAATGCAATTGTTGGTATTTCTTATGACTATTGGATAAATCCACAAGCGCATAGATTATACCGTTGTAGCACTTCACCGGGAGTATTCCAGGTATCGTATTTTCCACGGGGAACGAGAAGTGATCTAACTAGGAATGCGGGTATGTCCTATGATGGATCAAGGGAAACTATGATAACTGGGTAGAGAGGTTCGATATAGCAAAGATATCTAACAAGGTATAGCTGGTTATACTGGCTTTATCAGCCCTTCTCTTGCAGGGGGCGACGGGATAGATCAGAAAGAGGGCAAAACTCTAACCGGACCGTGTCGTCAAGTCGTATTGAGGCCCTACCTTTTAAGAACTTATCTGACACGCATGGTGGAATACAACGACTAGATAGAGTTGTCACTTTCTACTAGCTACCACAAACAATCCACGCGATAAGCGGTTTATAAAGGTAAGATCTAGTCTAGACACCACGTCTACACTATTCTTACTACTTTAACCCCCCGTTAAGGCTAAAGCACTCTACTTAAAGTAAAGCGATGAACAAGCAGGAAAAGGTGTATAATAGCTAACCCAGACTTAGAATATCAAATACTATAAAGAAATCGGAAGAAGTCACTTACAAGAGCTGAACTTACAAGAGACTCGCATCCGCCGAGGTACATCTCAGAGAAGACGCCAGACAGGCCCGGCACTCCTCCAGGCTCTCCTCACTCTCCTCCAACTAGCATAGCACTACTACCGAGCTCCGCTAAGAGACTAAGGAGTAGTTTCTCCAATGAGGCACGAAGAGAGAGTGAGGGCCTAGGGGGGTATTTATAGCTAGAGGTGGAGTAGAGGCTACTCCGGTGCCACGTCATCGATCCGCGCCACCTCCATCAGCCACCGTAGGATCAAACCGTCCTTGCAACCGCCTTAGATCAACGGTGGAGATCATTTGGATGCATGGAGGCATGCAGGGAGTCGGTGGGGAGGTCGGTGCACCTTTTGTGCACCTGGCCATGGTCGGCCGACCACCCACTGGCAGGTGGACCCTGCCACTCCTTCTAGAAAGTGTCCCCACAGGTCAGGGGGTTGTGGGTGGTCTCTGGGCTCATACATGTGGTCGGCCGAACGCTTGTTGTGGCCTTTGGCCTCCATCTTTCATGTGGAGCATGGCCCACATGTCATTGGCACCTTGGCAGTGGTTTGGTATTTTTCCAAGATAGTTGTGGATCGGCCGAACCACTTTTGTGGCCAAATGAGCTCATCTTTTGCAGGTAGCTTCTAGATATAATGCCCATCATGATGGTGTATGTATTTTGCACATTTGCCATACTTGGAAATATGTCATGTTGGGCCCCGAATTATAACGTTTTGTGCCTACATTCAAATAGAGGACATATACATGTGGAACCAAGTTATTGAGTAAATTATGTTCATGTTATTCTTGTTTTCCTTTGAATATGAGGATGTTGACGGTATTTTGATGGTGACAAAATAGCTGGTAATTACCGTCAACAGCAACCCTCTAGAGTTGTTGACATTATCTTCCCTTCTTGAGCGCCTTTCAGAGTTACGCTCCTTGTCATCCTCTTCCAAAGAAAATGTCTGTGTGTAGATGCCGAATTGCGCAGTCTATACGGACCCGAGTACTTGATTGCTTCCAAGTTGTTTTTTTCGATTAAGGTTCGGTTGTGTACTTCGACTCTGTTTGTGTTTATCCTTTCCGTGTTCAACTTGGAATCGGTGTGCGGTGGCGTCTCCTTCTCTGAGTCGGTCTCGTATCCATCTTCTTTCCTTGTCCTGGTCGGTTTCGAAATTGTGAGGTTTTCGACTTTTCGATCTAATTCTTGGAGATCCTATTCGATCTTTTCGTTGGATCCTTCTTCTCAGAGTCAGCTTCGAAGCTTTCCGTCGTCGTTGATCTCGCAGATCCATGATCCGAAGAAGAATGTTGATTTCGTCGGCTTCATCATCTTAAGGCCGTGGTCCACCAAGCTTTCGAGAGAAAATTCACCGAAAGCCCCTACCTGGTGCGCCAGCTGTCGATGTTTTACCACCGATAGCCTGCCACGGGGTTACCCGAGACAGTTGTTCGTGCCTCGGCGAATAGTGAATCTTGGTGGTTGGACACGTAGGGACACACGATTTATACTGCTTTAGGCCCTCGACACAATCGAGTAATAGCCCTATGTCCAGTTAGGTCGTCTATTATTGCTCTGGTCTCGTAATACAAAGTGTTGGTGTTGCTCTACGTATCGGTTGTTACGTAGTGTGTTCAGCTGTTTTCGGGTGATACACCCACCAGCCTTTTATAGTCCAGGGACTAGCTGAGGGTTACTTTGGATCCTACTCCGTCACAAACTTAGAGTCCTAAGCTATGATTCGGTCTTGTCATCGTATCCGAGTAGAACCCGGGCTTGTGTGTTCACCTTATTTCGTGGGCCGAGTGATTGAGGCCCAAAACTCCGGCAGGCCGGCTAATGGGTACCCTATAGGATATCCCATCGATAATAGGTAACTATATTAAAATATTAGTTTACCTACAAATTAAAAATTAATAACATGATCGACTATTGGATATTCGGGTTTTTGCCTTCAATTGTTTTAAAAAATTACAGTCTTTCTTTGATTTGTCTTATGAAATTTTTTAGGTTAATCTAAAAGTCCATACCATTGATGTTTGTCTTGTCATTTGTTGGTTTCTAATATTTTGCTCTTTGAATGGATGTTGTCGACATAATTAAGTCATTGCTCTATACTCCTCGGTGCATTTTCCTTTCATCTATTATTTGATAAGTATCTGTTGCATATCAAATGATGTGGCGACATTATTATATTTCCATCTAGATCACATGTTGTGCTGCTTCTTTCATAATTATTTTGTGATTTAGATAACTTTTTAGGTTGGCATGATGTTCTCTAATGTATCTTTTGCTATATATGATCAATAGATATTATGAAAATAATTGGACCCTCATATTAAATAATGTAGTATTTAATGGAAAGTTACATTTAGAAGAAAGGAGGAGCATTAGTACATTACCTTGTTCATATCGACAATAATTTGAACCTTTGAAGCACACATGACTATGTTGTGCATCAATGTGCCATTAAAGCCTTGTTGGTGTTTCCTTATCTTTTAAGATTTTTGTGAGATGTTGGTTCATGTTTATTAATTGTATGTCCTTTAAATGAATATGTTGATTCTTTATGATTCAATTGGCTAAAGGATTCAGCGTGTTAGTATAATACCTTTTCTTTTTTGAAAAAATAGTATAGATTTTAGGCTACACTATGCTCCTTATGTCCCAAAATATTGTCGCTTTCGCTTTCTAAGAAACAACATTGAAAAAATATATATTAAAAAATATTAGTATTTATAGTATATAATTAGTATTATTGGAAAGACCTTTGAATGTAGTTTTTAATAAATTTATTTAGAGATATCAATGTTTAAATCGAGTCAAGTTTTTGATACGGACACAAAAAATGACAGATATATTATGGGACGAAGGGAGTATTTACTACAATGGCGTAAAAAGTGATTACAGCTAGTCACAAAAAAATTGATTATAGCTTCGATGGGGGCAATCAAGATGTTAAATTTCTTATATGAATTAATTAAATATTGTGTAGTACTAATGTAGGACATAATGTTTTAATTAATATATAGTACATGTATTTAAATAACAATGGTTATTAATTTATTTATCATAATAATTTATATTATTATTTACACATAGATTTAGAGTTTTTTATTTTAAAATTATATTACTGTATGACGTAATATTTTAGTCAACATTTAATAAAGTTTTTTTATTTTATTTTAAATGACAATGATTATCTATTTATTTGTAGTAATAAAATTGTATTTACACATAGATTTAGACATTTTCCTAGTGGGTACTACACAGACCCTTGGTCCCAAAGTAAAGACACCTCTAAAATATATCCATATTCATGATAAATAATAGGTGTTATTAGCATAGAATGTACTTTACAATAAAATTAATTAGAGACGATACAAATGTCACTATTATTTTTAATATTTTTTTGTTAATGTTGATAATGTGATACTTTTAGTACATATATTTTGTTTTATTATAATATATATATATCTTAACTAACTATGAAGTTAATATTATCTTGACTAACTACCAACGTTAGTATTGCAGATATGATATTAACGTGTTACCATGTGGGGTGAATAATAGGACTTGTCCAGTATTTTATACTAACTAACAATCAACCAATATTTTATACTAACTAACCATGAACGTTAGTACTACCGATCAAGATTCTCTCCAACAGCAAAGAGTTTTTTTTTCTATGTGTCGATTTTAATCTATAATAGCAAAGGTGGATAATTTCATAGAAAACGAAATACGTCAATGGCGATGGATTGCTAAAGTCTTTATTATTATTATTATTATTATTATCATCATCATTATCATCATTATCTTCATTATTATTATTATTATTATACACTATATATCTATACTACACCTAGGTATATTTTATATAGAGAATGTACTCACCCTAATTATTGTAACTAGTCCGGATGCAAACGATGCGGGCCTGGCCACAAGCCTGCTTATCCGGCCCCGCAAAGCAAACCCATTGGACAACCAAGACCTGCGTGCTTTTCTGTTGCGGGTTGAGGCGGTCGAGCCTGCAAGCAAATGCGGGCCGCTCTTAGAACCCGCAGAATCCTGCAAATTCCGGCGACTTTCTTGCCGTGCGAATTCAAGAGCAAGCGACGGGTGGTGGCGCAATCACGACTGTCCTTGATCTACTTCGGCGGGCCGGCGCCGTTGCCGCGGATCGCGCCGCTGCCCCGGTGATGCGGGACGGGGAGCAGAGCCTGTACCGGAAGTTCACGAGGGGCGAGTACAAGACCGCCATGTACAAGACCCGCCTCGCCAACCACCGCCTCGGGCCCTTCGAGCTGCGCGCCACCGCCGCCACCGACACCAACAGGCCGCCGCCCAGCGCCGACCCACGCTGCAACAACGGCAACGGCACATGCCTGCCACCGCAGCAGGTGGCAGAGGTGCACTAGTAGACCACTGGTAGGCCTACACTAGCGTACCATGCCTACTGCCTACAACCTAGCTTGGATAGCAGTGCCAGGCTACGATAGCTTGCTGGTGGCCTCGTCCATGGACCATGGAGCGACCACCTCTCCTTCCTTTCGTTTAATCCATATCGGGTAACTGAAATGTAGCATTTATTTAATTTATTCGGTGATGTTGTTGGATCCTGCGAGGCTTGCAGGTTTGACCACTGGGCCTAGTGGACGCTTGCGGCTAGCAGGATGCTCTGCAAGTTAACATTGCGGCTAGCTGCGACGCTTTGCAGGTCTCTACAGAGCAGCCCGCTTGCAAGTTGTCCAACGAGTTTCTTATCCTGTTGCAATTGGTTTTTTATCAAGTTGTAACTGGCTCAACTCTAGTTGTAATTGAATCGCGTCAGGTTGTAACTGTTTCTTGTCTAGTTACAACTGGTCTGACTCTAGTTGTAATTAGATCGCGTCATATTGCAATTGGTTATTGCTTAGTTGTAACTAGGCCGTCTCTAGTTGTAGTTGGATCGCGTCAGTTTGCAACTGTTACCCAGTTGTAACTGGCTCGACTCTGGTTGTAATTGTATCACGTCAGGTTACAATTACATCAGGTCCAGTTGCACTGGATCAGATGTGTTGCAATTACTTCCCCCAAGTTGCTATTATGTCGTAATCATGATGGCAACTCATAGTACATTGAAGTTGCAATTACATACTTTAAAAAAAAGTTCATCAAATATAGTCTTGTTGATCTCGTTTTGTTAAACAATTTTTTTCAACAACCTGGTGCAAACGGATCTGAATAGGGGTTACGGTTTAAGAGATATTGTATTTTTTTTATCCGAAACAAAAAAAAATTCTACATGTGGGACGTCTCTGCATGCGATAGATGTTGCAAACAGAGAACTACCTGTAATTTGTTTTATCGGTCCGGATCAGGGAGGATGGCTGGCTGCGCGCGGCCCACGATCTGGGAAGGAGCACGTGCGCGCGAGAGCGGGACGCGGGGCGAGCACGGGAGCCTGGGGTTGCATATTAGCCTCGCCCTATACTGGATGGTATAATGCACCCGAGTGCATTTTCTATAGAGAATGCATCCACCCTGATATTGCAACTAGTTTCTTGCCCAGTTATAATTGTTTTTTTTCTGAGTTGCAACTGGCTCAACTCTAGTTGTAATTGGATCGCGTCAGGTTGCAACTGGTTATCGCCTAGTTAGAATTGGTCTGACTCTAGTTATAATTGGATCGCGTCAGATTACAATGGGTTATTTCGGATTAGAAATAAAAATAATAGCAAATGCAATCACAAATGTAAAAATGGAATATACTATAAATATGAAATATGAAATAGAAGAGAGGAAAAAATGGAATAGAAGAAAGAATAAAAAAGAGATAAAAAATCAATAAGTAAAGAATTACGTACAATAAAAGAAAAAATAGAATATAACGAAAACAAAAATATAATAATAGATTACTGAAAATAGAAAAGAAAAAAGAAATAGAAAACAAAACAAAAGAAAGGAAAAAGAAGGATCGTACGTACCTATTGACGGGACGGGACGGGACGGGAGGTGCCAGGCTGCCAACGGCGTTTGTCCGATTGGTGGGCTAGTGACGCGTGCGGGAATGAGATGGGCCAACGTCACGCACGGAATGAGATGGGCCGTGCGCTCGCGCGGGGGGTCGGCGCGGTCGGACGGGATTCTTTCCGGTGCTGGGCTGCCTGAGTCTCTGTTAAAAATAATTTCAGCCCGCGCCCACGCACGTCCGCTAATGGGTCATGGGTCTGTGCATTTGCTGTGCATTTTAGCATCACCGTGTATATATATATATATATATATCAATAACGACAATTTGACACGTACATATGTATCTTAGTTTGGTTGTCATTGGTAGAGATTAACGTGATGGATACTACTGATAGCCAAGAAAAAATCCATCTAGGTAGAATACATGATGGTAGGCCCATTTATTAAATAATTGAAGATGCCGATACAAAAGTTCTAAGATTTTGTTGGCACGCAAGATTTAGACTATTTGTTTTATTATATATATAATAATAGCAGTGGTGGGTAATTTGTTTAAAAGTTAAAATTATCTGTTGGTTGTGGATAACTAATACCTATGGTTTGACGGCTAGATGTTTCTTATTAGCATTTATCTAGAATTAATGTCAAGCTTGTGTTGAGGAACGAGATCCTCTAACTTCAGGCTGACTGATGGTAGGGTGCACTCGGAGAGGGATCGTACGTCCATGCTTTGACTCACGCTAAAATTCTCTAATCTGCTTCCCTGGTCGGCATATATACGGCCAAAAAAAAAAACCGGAAAAGTTAAAATGACTCTTTCCAGACTGTACATGTCCGCTGCATATAATTCATGCACCAGTCTCGATATTTAACACATCTTCTTACTCTCACTACAACGAGTAGAAAGCAGGTTCCCCAAACCGAGCGGTTACCGCGGTAACCGACCGGTTACTGGCAAACCGCCCGGGACCGGTTCGGTTTCGGTACCGGTTTAAATTCAAATTTCAAATTTGAAAAAAAAAATCGAAAATGCTGAAAAAAATCCTAAAAATAGTTCATGATTTATAGAGTCGAATGGTGTACAAATTTTTCAAATTGGAGTTTGTTTGCTATTTATTTTGACGTGTACAAGTTTAAAAAAAAAGAAAAAAATAGCACCATTCGACTCTATAAATCATGAACTATTTTTAGGAATTTTTTCAGCATTTTCGATTTTTTTTTTCAAATTTGAAATTTGGTTTGGGGCGGAACCGCCCAAACCGGTCGGTAACCGCCCAAATCGGACGGTAACCGGCCCTAACCGACCGGTTACCGGTCCCAAACCGTTTGGACTACGTCGTTTGAATTTAAAATGCAAACCGTTCGGTTTTGGGCCGGTTTGGGTGGTTACCGTCGGTAACCGCCAAACCGCCCGTGGACGGTTACCGGTTTCGAAACGGTAAGGTGAACCCTGGTAGAAAGTGCCGCTAATAGGAGCACTAGTTCATCCTCCATCCATTTGTAGGGCCTACTTGTGTATAATTTATTAATTGTCTTTGTATTATAATATATTAATTTTTTTCTTTGTCTAATTATAGAAAAATTATAACTTGTTAATTATTTTTTATCAACATATATTAATTTTGTATTCTTGTCTTACCATAAAAAAATTATAACGTTATTCTTGTGTCAACATATATATTAATTTCCTATTTAAACATAAAATTACTGCAATTTTAACATAAAATATATACAATATCTTAGAGCATCTCCAAAAGTTTGACAAATTAATTTGGCATCCATAAAATTTTGGCAAAATATGAAAAAACATCCTCCAACAATTTGGTATACTAACTTGGCAAAAATAGAAACTTGTCAAATCTTTTCGCCGACGCGCATATATGACTTTGTATCCCTTCGGGAGATTGAGGTGGAAGGACGTTCTAGTAAACAGAAACTCTTTATTGTGTTAACTTTATCAAAATGATAGAGAGAAGAGTTTATAGATCTAGGTTTATTTGATTTCTGAGAAGTTCAGAATTCCCGATGCAAAACCGTTTTTCTTTTATCTTTTTTTTATATAGATTTAAATGTCTAAAAATTTAGAAATTTATAGTAATTCATAGAAAAATCGTAAAATAGCAAATGAAGACTTTTTGAAATCCTCATGAGTAGATCTATCGAGTAGAATAATAATATGATAGTTTTTAGTAGAATGATTTTACCGTTGTATTTATCTATGATATTTAAGGATAAACAACTTGTGGACTTTTTTAAATTTATCAAGTCCAAAATAGCAAGCTCTTGGAGAGAGCTTCTTTTTTACTTGGCATATTATTTTAGGAGATGATTTGTCAAGTATAATTTGGCAAACTTTTAGAGATGCTCTAAGGTTGTACCTGTTTCATATTAGTTTCCTATTTTTTTTATCTCTTATTGTTGTGATTTAAATCCAGAATTCGTGTGCTAGTGTTTCGTGGAACAATCAAATTTTGCTTGCCGATGGAAATCGAGTGTTTTAGCTACATTTAACAACTGAGTGCTACTATCCATTTTTCTATGCAAGCAAGTTGATGTTTTCTTCATCCAGTCCCAACACAGAAAGAGAGTTTAGTATTCAATATACTCATGAGCGTGCGATGGCAGCGAACAGTGGAGCGGGCTCATTTTTTATGTGTGGCCGGACTGGGTGACAGCCGTACGATCATCAGTCGACGGCAATCTGTGTCCGACTGCACTCTACCATCGCACAGGCTGAAGTTAGTGGATCTCATTCCGCCGTTTGGGGCCTCCAATTAGTAATGGTAAGATTTTGATGTTTATATACTAATCCTTGTATTATATTATTAACACTGCTCATCAACCATTGTTAGACATCTCAAACTAGAAATTTTTTACAATGGTTGGAGAGGCGATAAGAGGCGATAGGTGTGTATATGATTAGAGGGTCTAGAACATGAGATTGTTACTCTACAAATAAAACCGTGAAGATAGACATGTATATCTGATTTGTATAAACCAGTATATATTGGTCTTTTTTTGACGGACGGGTAGTTGAATTGCGGCATGCATGTGATGCACTGTTTAGGGTTTTTTTTCTTTTGGGTCATAATCTTTTCTTCTGCTATGTATCAATAGAAACACACTCGTCGGGTGTTGTTTAATTTGTTCAAAAATAAGTTTGAGAAGTTATGTTCGTGTAGTCTATATATAATGCGTACATTGTAACTATTGCAGATACCCTAGTTGACAATCTTAAACGAGCAGTGTATATGCGCTCGGCTATAATCCGTACTTAGATTATTGATTATAAACTGGGTGTAGCAGGGCGTCAAATGGCTGCTGTCACCCATTTTTCCAGGGCGTGACTGCATCATTGCCACCATATGCCTGCGTGCTGGATCATCCTGTACACGACGTGGGCGCATAGATTACACCGGTTGAAAAAATGCAGCCAATGCAACGGTGCACATAATTAACCCAGCTAATTAATAAGGCTTAGCTCTGCATCTGTGTTTCTTCTTTACTCTGAATCCACACAAAGTGGAGCATGCAACTGATGAGCTACCAGCACAGCACAGCACAGCACAGCACAATAAAGAAAACAGAACTGCTCTCAAAATCCAGGACAGTGAGATACGCTGCAGGCCCCACGTTAGGCGATCGCTTTGCAAAATTAAAGGGCTTTGCAGAGTATGAAGGGCATGATTACCTCTGCTGCTGCTGCTGCTGGTTAGTGCAGTCGATCACTGGATGGAGGTAAAAATAGAATACTCATCAGTAAAGCTCATGGCACGGTTACGAGGGAGATCAGCTCAGTAATATAAGCTCGAAACGCCTGCAGGCTGAAACGGGATTGAGTGCTGGGACCTGGGAGGGAGGATCTGTGTCTGTTCATGCGTGCGTGTACGGTGTACTCAGATGCAGCCAAAAGCAGAGCAAGAAACTGTTGCTCAATCCGTATCTGGGGGACTCTGGTATGCCTGCACAAGATCTACTGGATTCAGACCATCCCAGTTTATGATGGCCGGCATAGCAGAGAGATTTCTTGGATACTAACTGGTCTTCAAAATCAGTTGAGCACTTTGGAGAACACCCATTGAAGATTTTGAACCTTGTGTGAGACCCAGAGGCACGATGTGCAAATCTAAACAGATCCCGGGACGGGACAGGAAACGTTTTTGGTACCGGAGGCGCCGGGAACGCTTTTCAAGTTTTACTACCTGGGAGCCTTCCATGCATGCGCTTGTCACACTAACACCAAGGCACAAAAAAGTTACATTCTGTCAAGGAGGTGAAAATTCCTTTCGCCCTGCAAGTGCAAACAAACACAATAGAAGCCCCTTTTTTGCCCCCATGCATGTATGTAGGGTAAAAAAAACTAGTTTGGAGCCCTATGTAGTGTCTTGTAGAGGACCTAGGAAGCAGTGAAAGGTAGCAGCATGTACATGGAGATCTGGGGACCCCTGAGACAGACTATCAGAGTTTCATTCCATGTAGGACCAAGCAGCAGGCAGCTGCAGATGAACAGCAAAGGAGAGTTCTGATGAGTAGAGTGGCCACACCCACAGCCATAGCAGCAAGCAATAGCCATGTAGCCAAGCATGCTCTCTGCAGAACCCAATGAACGTGATAAAGGGAAGGAGATGGATGAAAAGAAGAGAATGGAGCGCCCAAACAAAAAAAAAAAGAGGAAGAGGGGACGCAACCCAAAGGACAAAGCCACTGGACTCTGCCTCCTGCAGCTTGCCCCCTCCGTCTAATGAGAACACCTGTAACTAATGATTGACCGGGTTTAAAGTTGTCAAGCAAGCTGCATGAGACAGATTTAGGACCCCTTTGAAATCAAAGAAATTCACAAGAATTATGCATAAATTTCACGAATATCAGTTCATTTTTTTGGAAAAAATATGGAATTAAAATAAGAATCCTGCATTCTAAGGGGAATTATTTTAATTTGAAAATGTTGCTTGCTTGTTATTTGAACAATGACATGGATTCGCACAAACAAACCTTAAGTCTTGCTAATTGCCTCTTATACGTTTTAGAAGATTATAGAATGCCTCATTTCCAAAAATGGAAAAACATTTTTTAAACTAGGTTACTATAATGTAGTAACATATTGTGAATTTGAGGAATTAAACAAGCTTACGCGGCTTTGTTTACAAATTACACAATAGACGTTCACAAAAACGTGCACACACATATATGTTCCTTATTTTTTTGTCCCATATGGTGTATTAAGAGTTGAAATATTCGAATGTTGACATTTTTATCAACAAAATACTAAAAAAGTATTGCATGCTTAATGTTTGAAAGTTGTATCAATGTCTTCATGCATCACATATTAACAACTATATTTTTTCCAAATACGGTTACAATAAGTTGAACTAAAATTGCAAAATCAAATTCGAGAAGAGATGAGTGCAATATTTAGGTCTATATGGTTGACAAGAAGTTTTGTATTTTTTGATTAAAAAAAACTATTAGACTTATTTATAGGTTATTTTGAGGTTGAGTTATTAGACACAGTTTTTGTCCATTCTTTAGAAGGAGACCGACCAATCAAATTTGAAACAAGTATGTTGGCTATTGGAGACTATAACAAAGAAGATTTTTTTACAAAAATAGATGGTTCTCTTCTTATAGGCTCAACGCTTAGTTTGTCATTATGCTTACTTAAACACTTATCTTTTGTTGCTTTTTGACATCTTCTCATTAGCATGAGGCTAGAACTTTACAAAATTGAAGGATTGGGTGCAAAACTCTTGTGGAGGTCAAAATTAAAAATCATTTTTTTCGTAAAAATACCTTTCATATTGATGTTGGATCAACTGATAATATTTGGTAGTCATTGAATACTTTTCAATGTTTTTGTATGAAATCTTGATATGTTCTATGTAAGTCTTTCTTTAGTGCAGGGATCTAGTAGAAACTTCTCCATCAACTTAATGAAAAGGCCACCCAACGAGCATAAACTAGCAGAGCAAGGAAAAATTCTGATGGCCAAAAACCGTCAGAAATGAGATAAAAACCGTTAGGAAACATTTTCATATCACTAGCCAATAGGAACAGCGTGACATGAATGGTCGAGTTTTCTTGACAGCAAAACCCTGATCGCTCTAGCTTGACTAGTCAACAATGGCTCCTGGTCCGACAGGTGACACATGCCACCAGCATCTCAAGAAAAAAAAAACTAAAAACAATACAATGGGTACCTTTTGCTAAAACTGAAATAATTTCTTAAAAACTTGCTGCAGATATGAAACTTTGGGTAATCAGGAAAGCCCTTGTTGTTCCCAATAAGATTGCCGATAATGTAAAAGAAAAACATTAGACATTTCATCTTTATTAGACCCTGAAGCCGTTTTAAGGCTAGAAATCAAAACCACCAAAATGTGCCTTGTTTTTCTCCAGTATTGTTAGAGAGGACTGTCAGTAATTGTGTTGGTGCTGTTATAGTGCTACCTGAGAGCTTGCCCACCCGTATGGAAGAAGTCCCATGGTCTTGTTGTACACTGATGAGACGTCTGATGAGAGGAGCGAAGGTGGTAGACATGCATCGTGGAAAAAATAAAAGATGTTAGCAGGCATCGGATTCGCTAAGGAGGAGGGGACAAGAGATGTACCAGACGCGCGCGCCCTCATCAATTGATCCATGTATATGTCAACTTACGACAGATATGCCAAATACTCAAAGAGTATGCATACCCCTTTGGCCTACACATACCCATCCTGCAATAAGTATCGATCCCCGGCGGCGTATGATGAGACGAAACCACAGCTGCTGCTGCTTTGCTTGTTTGTCTCTTTAATCGGTTGGGCTGCTGCATGAAAAGTGGTGGACACACACAACACAGACGACATGGGATTGGGAGGTAGGTGATGAGTTTTGTTGAATGTCCATCCATGGCAATAGCAAACATGCTGCCTTTCCATGCAACACTCCGGACTAGACTGATAAAGCTTTGTTTAGATTCATTAACTACTGAGTGTTAGCTAGCTAAGGGCACTCACAATGCAGACTCTATTATAGAGTCTAAGCATATTTATTACCTCGAATATATCATAGACTTGGGGTCTAAATAAGACTCAGAGTCTTGTTTTTTCTCTATCTCTTTTCAATAAATATACTGTCACATCAGCAAAATACCATAAATAAGAGGGCAATAAATAGACTTAGATTCTATGGTAGAGTCTCCATTGTGAGTGTCATAGTAGTTTCTATAGATATTAATTGCACTGTCACGTAGACAATTTATTGATGTGGCAAGTGATTTAATGAGAAGAGAGAAAAGAAATCTAAGAAATCAAGTCTAACTAAGGGGTGTTTGGATCCAGGGGCTAAAGTTTAGTCTGTCTCATCGGACATTCGGATGCTAAATATGATGATTAAATATGAGTTAATTATGAAACTAATTGCCGAACCCGTAACTATTTTTCGAGACGAATCTATTAAGTCTAATTAATCAATCATTAGTACATGTTTACTGTAGCATCATATTATAAAAAATGGATTAATTAGACTTAATAGATTCATCTCGTAAATTAGACTCAATCTGTGTAATGGGTTTTATAATTAGTCTATATATAATCTTATAAATTAGTGTCCAAACAATCGATGTGATAGGGACTAAAGTTTAGTCAGCGGAACCAAATGAGCCTTAAGAAACTAGGTCTTTACGGTTATCGATGGACAAGAAACTACTATAACTGCATTGAGAGACCAAACATAGTTTCTATCGCTACCTATGTTATATGCTATAGAAAATCTTGCATTAGGAGGAATAGTTTTTTGGTACAATATCCTATGCTATAGAAACTACTAATAGTTTCTTGCATTATGAGTGCCCTAATAGCTTATAACTAATATTAGCTGCTATTAGCTAGTTTTCACTTAACTAGTGACACAGTTGTTAGACGGGTATTTAACTACTCCATCCATTCTAGTATATAAGATATACCTTTGGCTCAAAGACTAAGAATACGTTTAATTCTCTTTCACAACACTATATCGATATATGTTGGTTATGCCTTATATTATAGGACATAAACAAAAAGTGGTTACGCCTTGTATATAAGGACAGAAAGAGTAACAATTAGCTAGACTATGAGCTGGACTAGTTTGGATCTAAAGGTACTATTTACTCCATCCTAAAATAAATATTTACTCTTACTTTTTGAATAAATCAATTTTTATAGAATTCGTGTCAGACAATTTTTTTTAACTTTGACTAACTTTATAGAAAAAAAATATCTATATGATATAAAATAAGCACCGTGTGAAAATATATTCTAGGATAAATTTAATAATACTAATTTAATATCATAAATTTTACTGCTTTTTTCTAGAAATTCAATTAAAATTTAAAAAATTTGACTTAAGGTAACTCTATAAATATATTCTTTCGGAGGCGGAGGGAGTAGTAAGAAAATTAAGCATGAGTGCATGCAAACAACATATGTGTGTCTTCTGCGACGTCATTAATCTGTTTAAATTTTTTGAGGAAGCAATTTATTTTGCAATAGAGGAAGTAGTAATTTATGAGTAACAACTAACTTTTAGCTCAATGGATGAAGAAATATCAAACAGGCCCTAGCTAATTAAACAGGCCCTAGCTAATTAAACAGGCTATACCCGGCGTGAGCATGATGCCGCCGCTGGCGACACTCATTGCATCGCGCTTGCGCAGCCGCAGCACTCCATTGCATGGCATGGGCACTTCTACACTACACCTGGGCTGGGGGGGACGTTTGGTTGGGCAGGGCGCCCCCTCCCTCCTTCCTTTTCGCCCCCAAAAAAGCAGAGACCCACACTCTCTTCATTCCTTGACCGAGTAAATTATTCCTCCTCCTCCTCCTCCTCTCTCAACCCAACTCAATTGCCTCATGCCTGCAAAGCTTCATGCTTTGTCGGCCCCGGCCCGGCCCCCTATGGCGCCTAAGCTAACTCACCTGCTGGAGTACTCTAGTAGTTACTTCTCCTCTCTCTCTTCCATCTCTAGTCACCAACTCACCATGATCGATAAGCAGTGGGCAGCGCTATGCTATATAGCGCCCCTGGTGTGCTCGCCTCGGGAGCCTTGGAAGCAGCAGCAGGGAGCAGAGATATCGTTGCGTAGAGGGTGGACGAGTGTTCCTTCGTTCGTTCATCTCTGGCCAAACCAAAACGACGACCCGCCAGGACAGTTATCACTTCGATCAGAGCCGCGCGCGGTGGCAGCAGCAGCGGTCACTTAGAGTAGAGATACAGGCGGAAGCGAACCGGCCAATGTATATGTATTCTTCGTCGCCTGCTTGGGAGAAGAAGCGCGTGAGCAGCCGACAAGTGTTCTGCGACTGCAGCTGCGGCAGGAGCTTTCACAACAATCCGGTGCCGGTCATCAGCAGGACGCCGCACTGATATATATATATGGCGACGATGGCCGCCGCTGCCCACCTCGTCGCGCTTCTTCTTCTTGTTGTTGCCGCCGCCGGCTGGGCCACTGCGGCTAGCAACGACACGCAGAGGTTCCGGCCCGGCGACGAGCTCCGGCGGTACAGGAGGGTGCAGGCGCTGCTCAAGAGCTCAACAAGCCGGCGCTCCGGACCATCAAGGCACGTGCGTACTGGCGTGCACCTACCCTCTGCTACTCAATGCTCACTCAGTAGGTATTTGCAATGACGACGACATCCTACTGACAGTACGTACGTGACCTTTGCTTGCTCGGTTGTCTGTCTGTCTGCAGAGCCCCGACGGCGACCTCATCGACTGCGTGGCGGCGCACCTGCAGCCGGCCTTCGACCACCCAAGGCTGCAAGGGCAGAGGCCACTGGCGGACCCACCGGCGAGGCCCAAGCCCAAGGGACACCACCACCACCACCGCACCAGCAATGACACCACCACCGCGGACGCCGGCGTCCAGCTGTGGGCCGCGTCCGGGGAGGCGTGTCCGGAGGGGTCTGTGCCCATCAGGCGGGTCACCGAGTCGGACGTGCTCCGCGCCAGCTCCGTCAGGCGGTTCGGCAGGGCGCCCGCAGGCAGGGTGCGGCGCGACTCCGTCTCCGGCGGCCACGAGGTCCGTCCTATCCGTGTGTGCTTCATGATTTGCCGTCGTGGCTCTTGGTAGCTGACATACTACTCTACAATAATCCCCAGCCTGACTGACGCTGACGCATACAAATTTTGCAGCATGCGGTGGGGTACGTGGCCGGCGACGAGTACTACGGCGCCAAGGCGAGCATCAACGTGTGGGCGCCGCAGGTGAGCACGGCGTCGGAGTTCAGCCTGTCGCAGATCTGGGTCATCGCGGGATCCTTCGGCAACGACCTCAACACCATCGAGGCAGGGTGGCAGGTCAGCCCGCAGCTGTACGGGGACAACGCGCCAAGGTTCTTCACATACTGGACGGTATGTCGTATATACTGCTCCAGCAATTGTCACCGGCCTCATGCATGCATCATCATCTAGCATGCATGCATCTTGATCGACTGCTCTGATCGCCAACCTCACCTTATTCTGACCTGCAGACGGACGCGTACCAGACCACTGGGTGCTACAACCTCCTCTGCTCGGGCTTCATCCAGACCAACAGCCGCATCGCCATGGGCGCCGCCATCTCGCCCACCTCCGCCTACAACGCCGGACAGTTCGACATCAGCCTGCTCGTCTGGAAGGTGCGTAGCGTAGGCATCTCTCATTCTCATCTAGTATTACTATTTGGTCCCCGTGCGCCGTCCCTACCTAGCTAGCTTGTTGAATGGCAGCTACACAGCAGGGCGCATGCAGGCGGCAGACAGCACCACACGCCGCACATCATTGCACTCCATGCATCCAGTCTTTGCTTTAGTTTGCTTGCTCCTTTTCAAGTGCACGGCTTTTCACATGAGTACATCGCATTTATATATTTATATTTATTTACAAATGATATATGAGTACTCCAGTATACGAGTAGCCAAATTTCAAATTAATTAACCTGAAACAGATAATTTCATATATATCAATCAATCAGGACCCGAACCACGGCAACTGGTGGCTGGAGTTCGGCTCCGGCGAGCTGGTGGGCTACTGGCCGTCGCTGCTGTTCAGCCACCTGGCGTCGCACGCGAGCATGGTGCAGTTCGGCGGCGAGGTGGTGAACACGCGCGCGTCGGGGTCCCACACGGCCACGCAGATGGGCAGCGGCCACTTCGCCGGGGAAGGCTTCGGCAGGGCCTCCTACTTCCGCAACCTGGAGGTGGTGGACTGGGACAACAGCCTGCTGCCGCTCGCCGCCGGCTTCCACGTCACCGCCGACCACCCCAGCTGCTACGACATCCAGGGCGGCGTCAACGCCGTCTGGGGAAACTACTTCTACTACGGAGGGCCGGGCAGGAACGTCAGGTGCACCTAGACCTACATTCGTCAGGAGCAAGGAGATACCGACCGAGCTTTTTGCATTATATTGCTTCTCAATACAAGGATTGAAGAATCTAGCTAGTATCTTTCTTGGTCTGGTTCTGGACTTCTGGTCTTTTCTTTCTTTCTTTCTTTCTTGTTATTATTTTCTTTTCCTTGCTTCCAACCAAAGGTTAATTAATTTCCCAAAAGGGAGAATCACGGATCATGTAGTTTTCTTTTTTCTTTTTTCCTAGTTATTTTCTTTGGTGGTGGTCGGAAACAAAATTAAGGGTGAACGAAGGGTTCAGCAGTGCCAGCTAAACGTAGTCCAGTTCATCAGGTAGCGATGATCGATCGAGTTGATATTGTATTGTAAAAGCCCCCTCAAAAATGTAGCCAAGCTAGCAGTATATACATGCATTTGTTTACTCCTTTCCAGTTTATTACCTTGCTTGCCTCTGACTCAAAGTCTATTCAGTAATCGATCATGAACAAAGAGAGAGACGAAAAGAAACCAAATAAAACCAGTACGTAGCTTGTGCCGCGCTTGGACGCTAAGCAACAGAGCCTCATCTCGATCGAAAGTCTTGTCGTCTTTCTAAATCTAAGCGAGAACAAATCAAGTACCTCGACCTCGGAAAGCTAGCTAGTAAAACTGTGTCTTAACACATTTGAAGCTACTGGAAGCAATGGAGCACCTCGATCAGTGAAACAACCGATCGATCGCGTCTTAAGCGAATGTTACTGCACCAAGGAACAAGAAACCCATGAGAGACGACATGATTTAGTCGGAATGCCATGCATACTATTGGTATATAGTATCTCTAGAGTCTAGAATCTAGAGCTGTACTACAGTACTAGCACAATTTTCTCTTTTTTTAGCTTCTTTTTATCTACCAAGGCATTTGTCCCTTCCTTCACGTCCAAGTTACATCCATGTTGCAGTAAAGCGGAAGCATCTCATCCACCCATTTTTTTCCCAGCCTTATTGCACTCTCACCTCCAGTCCAGGAGACCAGGAGCAGGGCCACCTCGCCGGTCGGCCTGCTCCAGTTCACTGCAGCTCCGCCTCCGAGGTGACAAGGAAGGTTAACCCGACCGAGCACCGAAAGCAAATGGCACCAGCCACAGGTAAGGATGGAAACCGATGGGGGATATTAACTTTATAATATTTTTATTAACTTTTATAATATTTTTATTCGAATACGAATATGGATTCAGCTATTTTTAACACGAATACACAACGGACGTGTCGGATTCGGATTTCTATTCTTGCTAAGTCAAGTCAAATTGTATAATGCTAAATTTAACATACACATAAGTAAAATGTTACTACTAACTATACCGTTAACCAAAGTGAACTAAATGAAAGTACACCTTTAATAATCTTTCAATATCGAAGTAAACTAAATGATATTGAATAAAATGTTAGATCAAGTGAAGAAAAACAAATAAAAATGGTAGAAAACAAATAACCATTTACTTTATCAATAGTATTAGATTACAAAATTATCACACAAGTAGAGATGAAAGCATTTGTGTATATAACATAGACAATAATAGCACATAAAAATAATATAGTTATCAATGAATATTTACTAATTAAATATATCAATTAACCAATTAATATTATATTTATATAAATATTTATCATGAAATTATAAATTTATATAATTTTTTACATCAATAAATAAATAAACTAAAGTATTTAAAATAATTTAAAATAACAAATATATTAGGATTGAACTAACTCGGGAAAATACTAAATTAATTTAATCTTCATGTATCATTAATAATTTTAAATTTATACAATTAAATGGGGGTTCGATGCATTATTAGTAATAATAAAGTTAAATAACTAGTTACTTGTTATGGAGAGAAAACTTTTAAGTATATTCGTGATACATTGTTTTCTTTGCGGATACAGAGAAAAATACTGAAAAAACAAATACAGATATATCTATTTAGCATTCATATTACAAGTTTTTGCGGATACCAATATCAGATAATTCAGATATCTATTTCCATTTTCTATCCTTAGCCACAGGAACCTTAGCAACTAGGGATGGAAACGAATCATATTCCTATGGAATCAAATTTGAGCATCATTAACCACATTTTAATTCGAATACGAATACAAATTCAGATATATATTTTTAATGCAAAGCCAAAACGAATGTCTCAGATTTGGATATTTACTCAAGTCAACTTAGAATGTATATTGTTAAATTGATCATACTTAAATTATTTTTCACTACTAAATATATCGTTAACCAAAGTGAACTAAAGGAAGAATGCACTTCTAATAATCTCCAAATCGAAGTATACTAAATTATACTCCCTTCGTCCCAAAATATCTGTCTTTCTCACTTCCCGAGAAAAAACTTAAATTAAATTTATATAAAAATTATTAATAGTTATGATACATAATTGACATCATTAGATAGATCTTTTCATCTAGTTTTTTAATAAATTTATTTGGAGACACAAATGTTGCACATATTTTATATAAATCTAGTCAAAGTTGTGACACGAAAACCCAAAACGACAGTTAATTTGGGACGGAGGGAGTAATGGATAATATTGAATAAAATAATATATCAAGTGAAGAAAACAAAATAAAAAAATTAGAAAATAAATAGTCATTTTAATTTTTGAATAGTATTATTATTACAAAATTATCACACAAGTAGAGATTAAAGCATTTGTGTATATAACACAGACATGAATAGCACATACAAATAAGATAGTTATCAATAAATATTTAATAATTAAGTATATTAATTAATCAATCAATATTATATTTATATAAATATGTATCATGAAATTATAAATTTATATAACATAATTTACATAATAAATAAACTAAAATATTAAAATAATTTAAAATAACAATATATTAGGATTAAACTAATTCAGAAAAATATTAAAACTAATTTAATATTTATTTATCGTTAATAGTTTAAAATTAATACTAAAATTTATTTATAGATATACTATTAAATGAGTTCAATGCATTATTAGTAACAATAAAATTAAATAACTAGTCACTTGATATGGAGAGAAAACATAACATTTAAGGAGGTTGATGATACTTTTTTTTGCAGATATGGATACTGCTGGATATTGGCGAATACCAATCTACAATCGAATGGACAAAAATACTGGAAAACGAATTCAGATGTATCCATTTAGTATCCATATTAGAAACGATATCCATATTGAAAAGGATATCTCTTTGTTGGTGGACACAAAAAATAGTGAGATTTGGTAGAAGACACTTTGTTTCTTGTCAAATTTGATGGTGAACATCATGCACAATAAAATATTTTTACAAAATAGATATAAAATCATATAAGTGTTCGAAAATTATACTATGAAATCTTCTACACTATACATGATGAGAACTATTCCCTTCATATTGTAAAAGAAGTTGTTTTGGACAAAATTTTGATCAAACATTGGGAATATAAATCATGAATAACTTTTAAATCGTTGAGTTTGAAAATGAAAAAACCATATGAATAGATTTTTCTTAAAATATACTTTCATAAAAGTATACATATATCATTTGTAAATAAATATTTTTATAGAAATACGCTTTGGATATTGTGTCCTTATCCAAAATAACTTGTTTTACAAATGGAGGGAGTACACGGTAAAATATTGTTTTGTACTAAAATAACCATTTTGCCCCTCTTCAAAAATAGACAAATTTAACCATGGTTATTTTGTTAATATATTTATAGGAGACTAAAAATATTGAAAATAATCATAGAATGTGTATATCACCAAATCTTAACTATGCTAAAAATATTAGCTCAAAATAATAAAGTTTATAATAGTATATTAAGCATGACTAAGTTATAGATTTATGTCATGTCAAGCTTAATTGATATATTAAACTTTATTATTTTAAGATAATATTTTTAGCATAGTCAATTGGTGATGTACGCATTCTGTAATTTTTTAAAGATTTATAGTGTCCTACAAATATATGAAAAAAATTAATAATGGTTAACTTTGTTTATTTTTGAAGAGGAGCAAAATGATTATCTCAGTGCAAAATAATATTTTTATTGTATAGTTCTCTGTAGAGTATAGAAAAATTTATAATATAATTTTTGTGCACTTATATAATTGTATACCATTATTTTCAAAATGATTTATTGGGCACGGTAACCACTAGTAAATTTAATAAAAAACTAAGTGTCCTTTAGTAAATCTCACTATTTTTAGTGTCCAGCAGCAAAAGGAGATCATTCTCCGTATCCAGTCACAAATTTTCCCTAAAATATATTACAAGTTTTAGCGAATACTGATATCAATAATTCATATATTAATTTTCACTGAGAACATTAGAGGAGAGGAGGGGGGGGCAAGAAGAGAGAGTGGGTCATTCCTTGGCCTTTTCATTCAGCTGCTGCCGGCAGTGAGCAGCAGTTGGGCGGTACTAGTAGTAGAGCATCATGTGGTCGAGTGAGAGTGATACTGGATGGGCAGTGGGCACGGCCTGCTGCAATTGCATATGCAATTGCAATAACATTTCAATAAGGTCGTGCCCGTCGATCGAGGAACATGTACCATTATAGCACTGCTTTCATTAGATTATATTAGATTATACTCCGTATACAATATTGGCATATATGTATTTATAAGAGTAAGTGTACGCTCGTATATATAAACGTCTGCGTCTGTATCTGACTCAAAAAAAAACTACCCGATAGATAAAGAGGGCAGCAGATAGCAGGTTTGTCGCAGGTGACACTATGACCCTGCTCGTTACACTGAAATTTAGGTTATACTTAATGGTACTGAAGTAGTGTAGCCAAACAGGCCATGTTGAATGGAGAAAACAGGACACCTAACCTGCTACAGTTTATCTAACACACATTCACAGCCTCTCACATCAGGAGTAGGAGTAGGGCGGACGTTCACAGTACTACAGTAGAACGAAAATCTACACAGACAAAGCTATTGGTGAACATGTGTTTCCGTACATTGACATGGTCACAGTCAGCACATGGAGATGAACTGGAACAAATCATGTGCAGCAAATCTGTTATTGATGCTGAGAATGGACCAATTCCAATCAAATAAGGTTAATTGGATTCGGATAGCCAAAGCCGGCTCACGCCACTTTCCAAACCGGCTTAGGTCGGTTTTACACAGCTTGTGTTGGAGGTCGGTTTGCAATGCGTTTGCAAGTACGTACTCAACTACTGTACTTATGAGGTCAGAAAAAAAATAGGTGGGAACTATTCCTACCATGACGTGATGAGAATTATTCGGTTTATATATGAATCGTCATATTATTATAAAGGGACTATTGCGTTCTTGCCCCTACTTGAACGTCTAATTGTGATTTTACCTTCGCTTTTGTCGTCTTTGTGATTATACCCCTGCTATGTAATTACGAAGCCTCAGTTTACCCCTACTCCGTTAACAACAGCTAACGGTGTCAAATGGGTTGAATAAGGACAAGTTTACCCATACAAAATTGCCCCTACTTATTTAAGTACATTGTGATTTTACCCCTATTTTCTAAAAAAAATTGGTAGCATAATTGCACAACTTGTTATATATGATTCCACACAACATGCAAATATAAATTCCACACAACATACAAATATAGATTTCACACAGCATGTAAGTGTAGCAAAAGTATCCTTACAACAGTAACCCTTATCCAACATACAAGTCCAAAAGCAGTAGCTTCAAGTCTCACAAAAGCAGTAGCTACAAGTCCAACAAAAGCAGTAGCTACACATCCAACAAAAGCAGTAGCTAATAGTGAGATATTACATGTTCACTGTCATACATCACATTCATGCATCTATTCCTAACAATGCAGCCAACCTCCCTCTTCCTTTTCCTCTCCCTTTCCCTTCTGTTCCAGCCCCTTCTGCTCCTTCTGTCCCAGGTCCTGCACTTGCACTTTCCCTTCCCCTTCCTCTTCCCCTTCCCCTTCCTCTTCCTCTTCTCCTTGCACTTGCACTTGCACTTGCAGTAGCAGTAGCAGTAGCACTTGATATAAATAGAGAAAAATGGTTTAGTGAACAAGTGGACTAAAACAGCAAGAGTACATCAGCAAAAAAAAATACAAATGAGCATGACTCACATTGAAGCTTGTGAAGATGATTCATTTTGAGAAGGTGAGCGGTTCCTCTTTTGACTAGCAGTTGGACCTCCCTGGCAATACTTGGCTATATGGCCTAGTTCATTACATTCAGAACATGGTCTTCTTTTGTTACTAGTAGTGACCTCATCATAAGACTTGATCCTACAAGTTCTTGGTCTTCCTGGTTTCCTTCTAAGTTTAGACTTTTTGATTTTATAGCCCAAATCAACATGTGGCCAATTCTCCTTAGATGTCATTGGATTGAAAGAACATGCATATGCCTTTTTGAACCGATCAACAGAGAAGTATTCATGCACAAATTCATCCATTTGTACCTCTCTACTAATCTTAGAAATGAAAGCTAAAGCATGGTTGCAGGGCTTTCTAGTTACTTGTCAAGACCTACAACTACATGTTTTTTGGCCTAAGTTGACTGCATACCTGAATCTGTTCACAGTTACTTCAGTTGTTCCAGCTCCACATATAAATACCTCGTGGTCCTTGATACTCTTAGATTTAGCATTTAGAGCATTGGTCATAGCTGGAATGATTATGCCTGACATTTTACCAGCAATCTTGGCTCTCAAAACAAATTTCTCAATGATCATCTGTCTTATCTTATCATGCATATCTACAATTTGAAAATCCTTGGTTTCAGAGACCCAACTGTTTAAGATTTCAGAGAGGTTATTGTTGATGTAATCTACCTTGCTTTCTTCCCCAAATTTGCTTCTACTCCACGCAAATGGATGGTTGTTATCCAACCATTCAAGTGCACTAGGATCTTTCTCCTCTATGTTTTGCATGTTGAATTTGTCACTTGTAAAGCTCTTGGCAGCTGGCCACATATTCTTACCATAAAGCTCACCACTATACCCATTCCTCTTCATGTTCTTCCACAAGTGCCGCATGCATTCTCTATGTTCCACTCCTGGGTACACATCATGTACAGCCACCTCCAGCCCTTTGCACACATCTGTACTAATGACCAAGCCTGTAGGAGTACCAATAGCTTTCTTTAAGTTATTTATAAACCAAGTCCAACTTTCTATAGATTCGGTCTCAATCACACCATACGCCACTAGAAATAGGAGTTCTGACCATCCACTGCAACAGCTGCTGCCAACTGACCCCTTCCCCTTCCCCTCAAGTGTGGCATCCATGGAAATGTAAGGTCTACATCCTTGCAAGAACCCATCAATGCATGGTTTTAGAGCAACAAAGAACCTACTGAAACACAAATCACCATTGTCATCCTTTTCAGTGTCTATGTCAACCACGTTGCCAGGTACTACTCTTAGAAGCTCAGCTTGATAAGTTGGTAGCAAGTTATAACTTTCAGCCCATTTCCCATATATGATGTCCAGTGCCCTTAGCTTCCCTCTAAAAACTCTATCATATGGAACTTCTATCGAGTACTTCTTCTTGAGCCTACCTTGCAAGTCCTTTGGTGTCATTTCAGGGTCTTCCCGCACCAAATCGATAACTCTTTCAGCTACCCATTTATTGGACGCCATTGTTTGACCACAATTGTTGAATGAACCACAAGTATGCTTTGGATCACTAGTCTTAACCTGCAAAAAAAAGCAAGGAAAGACCCATCTTATTAGTAAATTACTGCACACTAATAGATGTCAAAAACATCAAGGAAAGACCCATTTTATTAGTAAATTGCAGCACACTAATAGAAGCAAAAAACAGCAAGGAAAGACCCATTTTATTAGTAAATTGCAGCACACTAATAGAAGCAACAAACAACAAGGAAAGACCCATTTTATAAGTAAATTGCAGCACACTAATAGATTTCAAAAACGGCAAGGAAAGGCCCATTTTATTAGTAAATTGCAGCACATTAATAGAAGCAAAAAACAGCAAGAAAAGAAACAGCAAGGTCCTTACCTTACATCCAATGAACTTTTTACTTGTAGATGCAAAAGACCGCCACTTGCAACCCTGACCTGCTCTCTTGCATATGGCTCTAAATCTGCTCTGATCCTTTTTCACAATCTCAAAACCATGATCATTCAATATGGCATGATATGTAACTGTAGCCTTGCACTGATCAACGTTTGGGAACACTACATCTACATCAATGTTTGGGTGATCAGCATCATATGTGAAAGGTCGAGGGTCATATTCATCATCATCATCAACCACTTCACCATCAGGATTAAACTCAGGGTCAGAATCAGAGGATGCAGCCAAGTCAGTATCATAGCTACTACCACTTGCTGCCACAAGAGAATCAATGTCAATGCCCTCCTCAACTCCTTTTGCTTTGGATTTGGTGGCTCTCTATTTTTTTGTGGCTCTCTCTTTTTTGTTTGTGGACGTGGGTATCTCAGTAGTGTCTGTGTCATTGGTGGGCACTCTATTCCTCATAGTAGGGTGACACCTACGTTTTGTTGGTGAAAACTGCAAAGGACCGTCAAAATCATTAATTCGAGCATTAATGTACACCTTAGCCTTATCTTTATTGAGTTCAAACCACTCAAGCAAATGCTCATCAGTTTTAATCTTAGTAGAAGTTCCAATAGATTTTTCCTCCAATGCACGCCACAAAGTTAGGTACTGTTTTGAACCTCACATGTAGTGCTCAGCTATGAAATTAGCTAGTTGCAGTAGGTTGAAGCTATGCATGTCAACAACTTGAGTAGGTAAGGTTCTCCCCTGTTGCCATGATTTTGGTCCCCCATCAGGCAAACTGAAAAACGACAGAACTCTAACAATAAGGCTAATACCCATATGATTTGGCCTACAAATCACACCATCGAATATAGAGTTAGCTAAATCGCATTGGCCTACAAATTACCCCAAACTAATTTATCCGACAAATTGAATCTAATTTCGCAACAAACCAAATGATAGGAGCTCCAAAAATCTTACCTAGTCTCTTCATCAATGTCGCATAAATCCATCTCGTGCAATCCCTCGCTGGGTCGCTGCTCTTGCCCGCACAACTCCGCCCGATGCAGCGGAGGGCACAGCCTGCCCGCGTGGGGCTCTGGCCCGATGTGGTGTCCCTGGCCCGGGTCTGCCACGCACGGGGCGCCTGCAGCCTGCTCCGCTCGATGTGGTGTCGCTGCAGCCCGATGCGCCGTCCGCGCGGGGCACTAGCCTGCCCGATGCGCTGTCCGCGCGGGGCGCTAGCCTGCCCGACGCGACGTCCGCGCGCCCGCCGTCTATGCGGGGCGCTAGCCCACCCGACGCGGCGTCCGTGTGCCTGCCATCCGTGCGGGGCGCTAGCCCACCAGACGCGGCGTCCGCGCGCCCGCCGTCCGAGCGGGGCGCTAGCCCGCCCGACGCGCCGTCCGCGCGAGGCGCCTCCCCGCTCGCGTACGACCGCCCCATGTACGGCCGCAGACCCCGGCGTACGACCGCCGCCCGCACGGACCCCGCCAAGGCCGCACCACGCGCAGCCGCCGCCAAGGCCCAACCGCCTCCTCTGTTGAGTTCGAACGAGAGAGATGAGGGAAGAGTGGATAAGGGGCATTTTTGTCCTTTGGTCTTATTACCTAGGGTTTTTTCTATTTTTTAATTTTTTTATTACGGAAACAACTAACGGAGTTAGAAATAGGGGTAAACTGAGGCTTCGTAATTACATAGCAGGGGTATAAGCACAAAGACGACAAAAACGAGGGTACAATCACAATTGGACGTCAAGTAGGGGCAAGAACGTAATAGCCCCTATTATAAACCATATACATGGTAAACTAGATGTTTTATGGTCCACACACGTCACATACACCACCCACCATATATGGTGAGGATCATCCCTACTCTATTAGTTTCTGGCCGGGAGATGCCTCTCTACCCGAAACACAATAGATGAAACGACCCGAGCTGGAGACACAAAGAGGAACCAAACGCTGACGCAAGCAATCAGAGCGTCGTGCAAAGAGAGGTAGGAAATTGTGACGCTGAGGTAGTGGAAGGAATGTTGCAGGAGCAAAACGTCATAATAATGCCACATTGTGTCTAACACACTAGAGTGTAGAGATGACAGCGCAACTTAATTACAGAGCTCCAACGATAGATAGGATGTACTCACCGTACCTGACAGCATGATTGTGATAAAGAGGATGTCACGAGAACAGGTAATAATATGCAGGTCAAAGCATCTACTACCATCTACCGTACATGTCAGCGAATCCGAGAGGCTGCTGTCGCGTCTAATTGCAGCTGCAGACGAATGGAGAAATCTCAAGTGGTACCTCCTCTTCTGCTTCAGCATGTCTGGTAAAACACAACAGTACATATCATAGGACCCCAGCAACGGTCAACAATCCAGCAGACAAAGGCACGGTGTGGTTCTAGAAAGGTGAACAGGTCGGCTGTGCCAAGGGGAGACAGCACTACGGCAGGAGCAAAGATCGCAGTGGAAACAAACCGCAATCGCTGCTGCCTGCTCTGCTTATTAGTCCCCAAATGGATCTGAGAATCTGACAAGCAATAATTTGATGTGCATGCGACGACACTACATACGGCCATTGCCTCAGACTGCGCCACCTAGGCAGGTCACCGGACATGCATGGTTTCATTCAGTCGTCAGGCACAAGGCACAGGCTACAACAGGCCATGGAAGAACATTCCAATCCAATATCATACAATTTACATTATCTTTTATATGAAGGAGCTTTATTTAAATTTAAGTTCCGTCTGTGTGTAACTAGAAGTACACACCGGTTATGAAAAAAAGGAAAGAAAAATGAGATCTAATTTACTCTAAGCAGTGTAAAATTTAAGATCTAAGATAAAACTCAAAACCACCTATCAACCTACTCTATTCTAAATTATAAGTCATTTTGTCTTTTTTAAAATAGATTTTGCAATGTATAGATTATAAACCTCAAGCTCTCCTTTTAGGTGCAAAGCTTGCGATAACACTCAATATTCAGGAGGCGAAGCTATTTACTGATAATCAATCTCTTGCTGATGTTATACATGTGGGATCTCCACGCAGACACCCTGGGCATTGGTCCTTGCGGCCACTCATCTCTGAACTATTGCAAATCACTCAACAAAGAAGACTACATGTTTGCAAAATCAGAAGAGACTCCAACAAGGTGGCTGATTCTCTTGCCAGGAAGGCGTGACTATCGATTATCCCAGCCACTTGTCTTTTTTCATGTGAGGCTTTAGCCCATATGCCGAGTTGAACATGTTAAACATGTGCTGCAAACTTTCGAAGAATAGGGTTCCCTGATCCCCATATCTTTATTGTGTCTATAAAGTAATGAAAGATAAATTTTCAAGAAAATATATATTTAATATATTTAAGTTTGAAACTCTCGAATATTTGTAATATATCTCTTAAAATTTTATATTATTTTGGCAAACCCTTTTCTCAACGCACTTTTAAAACCTACTTAAAATACATTTTGAAGTTTTGTTTTCAAAAACAAAAAATATATACTTGTGGCTTAATCACCTTTTTTATAACCATTTCCCACGTAATGAAGCCTATTTAAAGACATGAATGCAAGCAAACAGATTACATTAACTTATAATTTTTATAAACCCACATTTTTACTCTCTGGATTTACAACTAGCTAAAGGTTGATTTTTTTTAGAAAATATTTAAAAATCATTTATTTTATACAATGTTTGCTTGTCACATCTCAAAATGGGGCTTTTAGGGTGACAATAAATGTAGTGAAGTATTTGGAAATCGTCTGAATATATAAGTGCCCAGTTTGTCCATCCAACTCAATGCAGATATCAGAAGGGCGACTGATTTGACCAATGATTAGTTCCTTAGTGACAGCTTCTTGTACATGGAAGACTAACAGTCCGATTGCCATGGAAGGGCAATATGTTGACTTTCCAATGTTATGCACAATCTTACACCAGGAAATTTTTTTTTGCAAGGTTGGAGATTCTATCACGGAAGTTAAGCACTGCAAAGACAAACAATGGGGATGCAATGCACAGTTCTTCCAATTGACAGGCTGTGAATATCCACAAGTTATTAGGTATCCCATCACATCTGATGAATAAGGATTCATGCATGCACAGTTTTACAATGCTAGATGCACTAAAAATTATCCATCAGAGAGAGCACTATCAATTAGTCTCACCAAATCCTCAGGTCCACAAACTTCATCAACCAAAGAAGTAATGTGATCAACAACATTGCAATCAGATTTCAAGCAAATCACTGACGAGCATCCCTTCAGATATGAGGTCGAAGATGTGAGACTTCTTTGCCCTCTGTCTATGTGGTCATATGCCTTTGACAGTGTCATTGATAGCCTTCTGAAACTCTCCTCTTCTAATATTTGTTTGATATTAGAGAAAGCACTGCGGTTATCTTCCGAGATACTACAAAGATGATTCTCGGTAGTAAAAGCCTCTGTAGTTTTCATTTTTGATGCAACATTATGAATTGATGTCAGATTATAGACCAAATGGTGTGCAGTTTCTGTTGACAAGGTTGCAACCTCTGGCTGCTGAAGATGGTAAAGCTCAATTACATTGGCTAAGGCAAACCGCACTATGAAAACAAAGAAATCATAGAAGTTCATGCCTGAAAATAGTTCCAACAGGATGTTATGAGAAAGTAAACAAAGGCATTTTCCAGTTGTTCATGTGATTATTCCAGATACTGGAATATTACCTGTATTAGCTGCCAAGTTCCGTTGACAAAGTCCTTCAAAATCATCACATATATCTCGAATGTCTTCAATATATTCTTTTGCAACTTTGTAGTCTTCATAAAGCAAGTTCCACTAAATGAGGAGAGTATTAGCAGGATCTTGTTATTCTACAACTTAACTTGATAAAAAAAAGCAAATACGCACCACCCAGTGTAGGTTGTAGGCATTAAACCAATTGTGATTTATAGATATAGTATCCTCCTGTCGTAATTACCACAAATAAAAAAACACATGAGTTTAGAAGCTAGTAGTACACTAATAGTAACTGGCACAATTCTTTAAAAAAATGTACAAGGAAGACCCCAAGGACATCAAGACATAAATGAATGCACTGCCATTTGAAATATCTTTCAGATTGATCTACAATAATAATGTTAACTGATAATAAATATTTCTAACATAATTTCACTAACTAAAGTTTAGTTGTTCAGAGTAAATGTTCTTCATATTGACTAAACCATTGCATCATTTAAATGCTAAGGGAAATGATTCAATGTTCTTCCAAGGGCATGGGTCCAGCAGGAACGACAGCATGGAAGTGCAGAATGTACAAAGATGTGTAGCCTTAGTTGTTTAGCATATAATCTTGTAATCAAGAAGTTGCATGCATATCTCATAATATGACAATCTATCATGATTAGTTGCTTTTTCTCTTTTGGATTGTCCGTATTAGTTTCTTTAAAAAAAACTCAACCAACATAATCTCACTAACTACAGTTTAGTTATTGCAAGTAAAATGTTATTCAAATTGATTAACCATTGCATCAGTTCAAGTGCCAAGGGAAATGATTCATTCTTCCATGGATATGGGCCCAGAAGCAACCACAACATGGAAGTGCACAATGCATAAAGATGTGTTGCCTTAGTCGTTTTGAAGATAATTTCTTAATTTAGAAGTTGCATGGATATCTCGTAATTTAGCAATTATCATACTCGTTTCTTACCCCCACCATTCCAAATTATAGTTCACTTTAGTTTTGTTATAGTCAATCTAACTTTAACCAAGTTACTAGAAAAATGCACCAACATCCAGAATATCAAACTATTTTCATTAAATTTTCCACGGAATGTCTTGATAGTGTGTTTATTAAACTAGTAGATGTTAATATAATTTTCTAAAAACTTGATCAAAAAGTGAAGTTTGGCTTAGGACAATGCTAAAGTGAACTAATTTGGAACGGAGAGAGTAGCGGTCAACTTGTGCTCCATCCATATAAGGATAGGATAGCATCATTGACGAGTTCGTGTGCGGCCAATGGGAATTGTATTCCCCTCTTTTGAAGTTTTCTCCCACGTCAGTGGCATTCCCCCATCTATTGTCAGCTCTCTCTGTTCTAGTGTAGTAGTGTCTCAACCCATAAAACCCCACTGTCCTGGCCCTCTTCTGCATGATATTTACTCGCCATAGATTCAAGACAGTTTCAAACCCCATGTACAACAAACCCTTCCATTGGTTTCGGTAGAACAAAGTGCGTATTTGATAAACACCACCCTCAAAGTAAGAGGATGATAACTGCAATACCAATGTTGGACAAAATTTGATCAAAGCAGATTACACATGCGGACATGCCACTTGACCACTGTTGGGTGGAAGATATTTTAAAAATGACCAGTAAATTAAAACATTTAGTGTACCAACCAAATCTGATCCAAGGGCCATGATGGATAATTCACATTATCCTATTCCGTCCCTATTTAATACAATGTAGACTGCATAACACCCAACCAGAACATTATATCTCAAATAAGAAATGATATTTACCATGTTATGGACTTGGTGATACCATCCACTGGGAACAAATATGATTTCATTCTGCTCTTGAATACATTCTAGCCATTCAGTCTACAAAAAAAACTTCATAAAATTAACTTTCAAAAAAGGACACTAAGAGAGAGGGAGGGAAGGAGGGAGGAGACCTTACTGAATTCAGGAAACTGCTTTTCAGAAACATCATCATGTAAGTTATAGACCGAGGATCTCATGTTCCTACATGGCATATGGCATAATCAACAATCACTGATCATGTAACGATAGAAAGTACAAAACTATATATCGAACATCATTCCACAATGCATTATGTTTCTTTTGAATAATGCAAAACCTCTATGTAAAAGTTGCAACAATGCTTTAATGGTTAACTCCCATTTGCACCTCACTGGTCATGCTCTTATTAATCCATTCTACATCAACTAATAGTACCAAACTCATTTTTTACCTAACAATAATATAAAATGTATAAATAAGAAATATTAAGAATAAATTGTACCTATCAAATATACAATGACTTTGTGACGGTGGTAGAAACAACCACTGTTTTCTCCCACAAACATTTGCTGACCAGCTGTATGACCTAAAAACATCAGCATGCAGAAGAGTCCAGGTTCCTACATACCAAAGCTCAACCATAATGGTGTGTGGAGTTCATTATCATGTAGCATGGCAACTTGCGTGTAGAACAGAATTCCACAATGCTAGACATGTGTAAAACAGAAGATACCTTTTGCCCCCATGTAAACAAACCGATAATCAGAACAGTTTATTTCATTTTTATGATTGGCAATGTCAGAATCTCTATGTATAGGGTGACTGTCAAGATACATGTTGAGCCAATCATCAACAAAGAAGGTCGGTGTGGTATATGCAATATAATCAGGGTACTCCTGGAAAGTTTAGTTAAAAAAGTAATTACAACCGTGTTGCTATTACACAGCAGGAAATGGAATATCATTGCAAAAAGAGAGAGGCGCCATCTACGTAATAATATTGTGCCATCCAAGGATTACTCAATCTTGTAGCTTTGTAAGCATAGGCGCAAACATTAATCATTTAAAAGCGAGGATCAACCGTATAACACAGAAGTTATGGTGAAATCCATATAATCCAGGACTCCAGGATTAAAAAAATCAAATAAAGAAAACAACTTGGTCCTTAGTACTCATATGTGGATTAAGACAATGTTGCCAATGTTGGAACAAAACCTTGTAGCTAGCCAATTATACTTATACCAATTAATAAGTTTGAGCTATGCCAAAAAAGAAGAAATAAAATCAGTGGGCATACAACTTGCAACAGGTTCATTCTGCTTGGTAGAACTGACTCCACCCCACAATTTTCCTCCAACTTAAAATAATATTGAACATATATTAGTTTATAAAAGCAACAAGTTACACCATCTCTGTCAGATATTCCATCTTCACATAAGCACAGCATGTAAAAACAAATATAAAAGTGATCATGGTAAAAAGACTATTATTACCATAAAATATTTTAGCAAAAAATAGGAGATGCAATAAAGTGCCTCCCTTTTTGTTTCGATTTACCATAAACCTAAGAATGTAAATTCAGGTCCCCGCTATTGTTTTTTTTTTTTTAAAAAAAGGTAACACAACTATTCTTTTTACAAATATTAGTGCATCTCCATGTTTATCAAGCGTAGCACCCGCTGAGACAAGAGCGTCAACACTAAATCACTGCATCATTTGATCTGCATAACTGATGAACCAGACTGCCAGAGCACCAAAATATACTAGGCAATGTTATTGCTCAGCGAAATTAAGCCAGCAGGGCACTGGGAACATACCTTAACAAAGTGCCAGTCTTTCAGGTACAACAGAGAACCATCACGATCCCCATCGTTTGAGCCACCGTGAGCACCCCAACCCAGTGGTCTATGAACTCCTGCATGGACATCTCAAGCCGCCTCTGGTCCGTGAAATCCCCCGAAGAGCAGTCGGCAACCTGCGCAATTGACCGATGTGTACGGTTCCTCCATTCCCGTAGCAAGTACCACGGGCCATCAGAGAGGATGAGGAGGGGATACCTGAACGAGAGGGGAAGGGAAGTTTTGGGTGAAGAAGCCGAGGTCAGGGCGGCGGCGGTCGCCAGACCCGGAGAGCGTCCAGTCCTTGCAGGCCCGCCAGGACGAGGTGAGCCCCGTGAGAACGACGGGGCGGTTGGGCACCATGAAGCGGCGGACGAACTCCGCGTAGGATAGCGACTCTCCGTCCACCCGCTCCACCTGTCCTACCACCTTCACGCGGCAGGCCATCTGGTCGACCGGAGGGAAGAGAAGAGAAGAGAAGAGAGCGAGAGGGGCGGTGAAGGGACGCTTGCTGGTCTTCCACAGCTGCTTCGCCGGGGCAGCGGCTGTGTAGTTGGAAGTGCGCAGCCGCGGAGTCGCCGGAGATCGAAGCGACAGGCCGAGCAGGCCGCAGGTCTGGTTCAGTTCCGCTTCCGCACGAGCCGTGAGTTGGGCCGCTACCGTCCCCCGCGCCCGCGTGCCGACGGAGTTTGCACGGCCCAGTAATCTCAACGGCCGCGTTTTCTGTTTTCGGAAAAAAAAAGGAAAAAAACCAGTCATTATGATTGGTTCAAGGTGTTAAATATACATTAAAAATACTAAAATATTATTTAGAGAATATTTGACACAACTCAGTTTCACTAGTGAAGATTTTTTTTTAAGAAAATAACTTTATGAATAACTTCATCTATAAGGTAGGTACAGCCCTAGTTTTTATGATATATTAATCTAATATAATAATTTGAAAGTATACATGTAACACTTAAATACATGTAACATATCCTACATATTTTATGCGTGTTAAAGAGTTTGAAAGTAAAATTAAAAAAAACAAAGGATTCAAATGAGAATACAAAAGTAGTATAGTTGTAGGTTGTACTCCCTCCCACTATTACGCGCAGAGGCAAAACAAGGCTGGAATTTTAGTGGAAGACCTTTTTGTGTGCAAAAGGACCCCCATTAATCATACTCTCTTTAATGTTAAGCATATGCTCTTTGTGGATGCTCGTGGTTGATGGAAGCTTTTGTATATAAAATTAGAAATAGAGATGGTATAGATAAAAGTATCTCAGTTTAGCACGTCTCTTTTGTATATGCAAGCTTTTGTATTAAGCTCTCAAATAGCAGCAAACACATGTACATTTGTTCCATTTAATTGTGTTATAAGATGCATGTATTAACTTCTCTATTTAATTATTTACAATTTCTCTTAAAACATGAGGATGCTAACAGCAACACTTGAGGCGGAAAGAAGAAAAATATATAGCTTTGATCCTAGCCATTGATGGCCTTTTGAATGGGTCAGATGCTGCTACTGCATAGATTGCAATAGCAGTTCTAACTGCACCTGATCCAGGTCCGTTGGGGTGGCAGTGTTCGAGCACGAGCGTTGTGCAGTTTTCGTCCACGATGGCCGGCACTTGTACAGCTTATATTCTTGTAATCTAAACAGATAACGCTGCCGCTTTGCAGCATCAAACATGTGTTCGTGTTGAGTTTCTGTCTCAGGCTGTTCGGCAGCAATCGTCTTCGACTCACCGGTGTTCTCTTGCCGGCGGTCCTCTGATATTGGGTTCAGTCCATGACCTTTATACAGTAGACTCGCTAATGCATTCCTGGTATATTCCTTTTTAAAATAAATAAATAAATGTGATCTCCCTCACTAACCATATAGAGATTTTTCTTCAAAAGAAAAGTTGAAACCGAAAGCCCCCAAATTTTATGTTTCTGTTTGTTTTAAACTTTATTTATTCTTTTTGTGCTGGCACTGCAGTTCCATATACTTGTGCAGTTATATTACTTTAGCTTGCCAAACTTACAATTGATTGCCTTGGCTCCTCAATGTTTTGTCCTCTGCGCCATTTGCTAACAGCATTTGATAATGGGCGTAACCACTCAGCTTTGACCTCCACATCCTATGTCAGAGCAGAATGAAATGTTGCCTCCAGTCCGGCCTTGGAACACTGTCACGATGGGAAATGCGTATTAAGCAATAATATGTAGACCAATTAATAAGATGATTCAAGCTGGTGCCTTCTGTAGAAATTGTCAGCAACTCAACCAGGGCTTCTTGAAAGTCCATAGATAATAGATTGACAAGTCTCGTTGTTTGGAACAAAACCCAGCTCTAACATCCGGTCCTGCAGTGCTAATGACTCTGCTGTGCACCTAGTCTCGCAGTAAGTCCTCATCAATGCATTGTAGCTCTCATTACAGTGGATCTGAAAATCGAGCACGAACGACTTCACAATTAGTTCCCCTCTATCAAGGTCGCCTTCCTTGCAGAAGCCAGAAACCAAGGCAGCACAAATGGCCTCGTTCGGATAGAAATCGGACTCAATCATCTCCACCATTATTGACTGACCTGCCAAGCTCTTTCCCAATCTGCAAAGGCAGGTTATCAGTGCCTGGTAAGTGTCATAGTTGGGTTTCATTTCTCTAGAGGTCATCTCAACCTTCACATCCAAAGCCTCCTTTGGATTATCACATCGGCAGAAGCAATCCACAATCATATTGTACACCTGCAAACTAGGACTGTGCCCATCCTCTATCATCCACTGCAGCAAACCCCTTGCAGCATTAGGGCGCATATCCTCACACAATGCACTGATCAAGCAGCTATAACTCTTTGATGGGATGGCAATACCATATTTCCTTAGCGGCGCCACCATGTTCAAGCAGGTAAGCAGCTTCCCAAATTTTACATGACCCTCAATGACAACCCTGAGAGCGAATGCCATGTCCAAGAGCCCACTCCCAGCCATCGCCATGAGCAGCGACCTCGCCTCCTTTAGTTGTCCCTCATTACAGTACCCTGTGATCAGAACACTATAAGCAACAGCGTCAGGGCACAACCCACCTTGCACCATCCTGTCAAACATCCGGCGAGCATGGCTCAACCTCCAGGCTTTGCACAACCCGTCCATCAAGATGGTGTGCGAGACCAAATCAGGCAGGACGCGCCTGTGCGGCATTACGTCGAACAGGTGCAGCGCGTCCTGCAGCCTCCCCTTGCGGCAGTAGCCCGCGAGGAGGGTGTTGTACGTCACGACGTCAGGCTCGAACCCTTGCTCCTCCAGATCCTCGAGGAACCCCTGCGCGCGCTCAGCGTCCTCCCCGCGGCAGAGCGCGGCGACGAGGATGTTGAACGTACGGGTGTCGGGCCGCACCCCGGCGCGCACCATGGCGCCGCGCGCGGCCCAGAGCTCATCGAACCGGCCCGCGCGGGAGAGCGCAGCGAGGAGCGCGTTGAAGGCGGCGGCGTCGGGGGGCGCGCCCGCGGCAGCCGCGCGGAGGGCGTTGCGGAACGCGTCCCGGAGGCGGGCGTGGCGGAGGAGAGCCTTGACGAGGAGGCCCGGGAGGGAAGGGTGCGCCGCGGTGGCCGACGCAAGGAGCAGCGTGGGCAGCGCGTCGTGCCGCGGGTGGAGGCGGATGAGGTGAGAGAGCGCGTCGAGCGCGTGGGAGAAGAGCCGGGAGGAGGCTAGCGAGTGCGCAAGGAATGCAAGGTGGGGAGGCGAGGGCTGGAGCGGCGGCGGGAGCGCGAGGAGGAAGCGGAGGGTTGGGAGCGGGTGGGAGTGGCCTGCGCGGAGAACAACAGCCGTGAGCTCGTCGTGGCCGAGGAAGGGGAGAAGACGGGTGAGGTCTACGGGTTTGGCGTCGTCTGTGACGGCGGTGAGGTGGGTGGAGACGAGGTTGACGACGGCGACGCGGGGTTGAGGGTGCGGGGGAGGAGCGAGGTCAAGGTGCTCGACGGAATGCGCGACACAGCCTTCGACATGGGTACCGCCAGTGTCAGAGGCTGGCCGTGGGCCGTGGCAGCTGACCCCAAGGGAGCCAGCCACTCGTCGAACCCAAAAGGCCAAAACCCACGAACTAATTCCAGGGCAAGTGGGACCCCCTGGTCAGCTACGCAGGATAAACCCCAGCTGAGCTGTGCCTTGTCTCTTTCGCCTTTCGCGTCCTCCGCCTCCGCTCCGCTCCGCCGCCACGACCCAGCCCAGATTAGAGAGGAGAGCCAGAGGAAGTGAGAGATGAGTCTGCAGATTCCGGTGAGATCAGGCGCCCTCCGCCGCCTCCTCCTACTAGGTGGCGCTGGGGGTCTCCCGCGCCCCTACTCCACCGGCGACCGGCGCAGGCGGGTGATCCGCGAGGCCCAGCAGGAGGAGGAGGACGAAGCGTTCCTCCGCACCCTCAACTTCGGCGCCGACCCCGAGAACAACCCCCTTCCCCGCCGCCGAGGCATGGGAGGGGATTATCCGACGCATCCGCCGAGAAGAAGCAGCCCGAGCGAAGCGCGCAGAAGGTCATCGGGGAGACGCTGCTGGAGAAGCTTAAGCTGGGCGATGGTCCCTCCGCCGCTGCTGCTACGGGGGGCGGCGATGAGCGGCGGCAGCCTGAGGAAGAGCCGGCGCCCGCGCAGCCTGTGGACGTGGACGAGATCTTCCGAAAGATGAAGGAGACCGGGCTGATTCCGAACGCCGTGGCCATGCTCGACGGGCTGTGCAAGAACGGCCTGGTGCAGGATGCCATGAAGCTGTTCGGCCTAATGCGAGAGAAGGGAGCCATCCCGGAGGTGGTTATCTACACAGCTGTTGTCGAGGCATTCTGCAAGGCGGCCAAGCTCGATGACGCCGTGAGGATTTTCAGGAAGATGCAAGGGAATGGAGTCATCCCAAACGCATTCAGCTACTGGCTCCTGATACAGGGGCTGTACAAGGGGGGCAGGCTGGATGATGCTGTTGGGTTCTGTGTGGAGATGTTTGAGGCTGGGCTTGCGCCGAATGCTGAGACGTTTGTAGGCTTGCTTGATGCAGTGTGCAAGACAAGAGGGGTGGATGATGGTGAGAAGCTTGTGAGGAGCTTCCAGGACAGGAACTTTGCTATTGATGAGAAGTCAATCAGGGAGCACCTGGACAAGAAAGGCCCATTCTCATCAGTGGTGTGGGAGGTGATCTTTGGCAAGAGAAAATCAGGCCGACCTTTCTAATCTCTAGCAGAAAATAGTATGTGCACACTCTGATCATTTTGTTAGCCTTGTAGTTATTATTTCTCAAGAGTTTGCTTGCTTCCATGGTGAAACAAAATGGTTACCATGTCTTCTTATATGGAATCTATCATTGTGGCGATCTGTATGCACTTTTGTTATATTTAATTCACCTTGATCTATTCAACTGTCGCAATTAGGACATACTTACTGCAATTCATCTCGATCTACTCCACTCTCCCAATTAGGACATACTTACTGCAGTTCATCTCGATCTAATCAACCAGTGTTATCAGGACAGCTTTCTGGTGCAGTGAAAATTGCTTTGTTATGATGTAAGTGCATGATGATCAATTCACACATGAATGCATAATTTATGCTCAGATATAACTTTGTTGTCATCTTATTGCTACTTCATTATAATGACTTGATAATTTGAGAGTCAACTTGTTGATACTTCAAGCTAGTGACCTCATAAACCACAATTGGCTGACTGGTAACATGAAAACCCATCCAAACTCATATCTAGAAGTTTTCAAAATTATTGAAACACTTGCCATTTTCAGATGAGATTATTATGATAGCATGCACAATTTCAACTCCATACTCCACATCATTTGAGAGATACAAAAATGACAAATCCAGGGTTTATCGAAGGGCAAAAGGACAAAATATGTGCATGTGTCTGACATTTTTGTCCCTTTTGTATCTCACAAAATGAATGAAGTTTGGTCTTGAAATTTTGTGATGTGGTAATATGACATCAATTAATGATAGTGAGTTTTCAGTATTTTTTATGGGGTTTCAAGCTTCTAGCACTTTGGTTTTCATGGGATATGCTCCCTTAAAAGTATTTTAGTCGAAGACTCATGCTTTTAAAGTAGAAAAACACAATTCACTGTGCTAAGGGTGTGTTGGCTAAGGGTGTGTTGTTGATTGCCGCAAACTCGTTGTTACACAACACATGCTTAGGATGCTGTTTGATTTGTGACTGCATCTTTGGTGTGCTGCACTATGGCATCTTTGTACTCCCTCAGGTTGACTTTACACAATCTTTGACCACTAATTTCTTCTAGAATGTATATTATTAAAATATTTCAAAATTTATGAGATTTTGTGAGTGCAAATCTACGTAAATAACTTCCAACTAAATAACCTAAAAGTCATTGATATTTGTAGTTTTTAAGGTTTGACCATCTTGTCCGGTTGTCCCTAAACTACATGTTTTTGTGACTGGAGGGAGTAGTTGTTTACAGCTGCCACATTCATAAAAGTGTTGCAAACGTTTTGCTCGCTAGAGCTTTGGTGGCTGCACTTGCGGCATGGCAAGGTTAGGAAGCCATTCAAACATACCCTTACATATACAAATAAATACACAATCTGAATACTCGTGCTAATTTATGATATATGTAAGTAAAAAAAGTTAAAAATAAGTGTTTCTTCTCAAGCGTTAGTTAACAACTTTAACATAAGTCGCTGCTCTTTTACTATGAAGTTGTGTGCGCAAGTACCTTTCTTTGCCTATAAAAAGTTGACCACTCTTTTCTAAATATCACAAAAGCTTTTTTGTTGAGATACATTTTAGGAAATGGGGACTAGGTTGACCTTGATGTTGCCATCCATCCAGGTGCCCAGTTTGCTTGTTCCTTAGCTAAAGTTGTAGGTATGGGCGTATGGTGCTCTGAAAATCTCCCTACTAGGACAAAGACACACTTGCTTATGCAAGTCTTGGTCATTACTCACCGGCATTGGAATGACCAAATCTACCAAAAACTATATGGGAGCAGAACCCGTATTTGAATCGAAACAAGCATAATTTTGAGCTGCAGACAGATAATGCTCAGACTGGCAAACTAAGGTCTTCATTCACTGAGGTTCTTGAAAAAATGGTGCCTAATGATGATCTTCAAAACAAGATTGCTGACCTAGCTTTGGAGTTTGGAATATGAGGACCTAAGGGTTAGATTCAGAAATAAAATTGCAATCAACAACCTCAAAACCAATTCACTGAGTAAGTTATTCACAAACTTTATGTTCAGTTGTCTGAATTTCTGATTGTTTTTCCTAATTCCTTACATAAAACTGTTTTGTGGCAATTTGATCTTATCAATGGCGTCATTCATGTGGTGGCAAAGCCAGTTCCAAAGATTTCTAAAACGTGTTGGGCTTTCTGCCTAACTTTGGGCTTGGAGCACAATTGGAGCACATTTGAGTTTGTATGTAACTAACTAATATTGTCAATCATTTGAGTTCAAGAACTAAATCAAATCTATCCGTGCTATCAAATCTATCTGTGCTTGCTGAAATTTCTTTTGGTTTACATTTTTTCTATTGTAGATTCATACTAAGAAAAGAAACAGGTTATAGCTCAAGAGGCTGAACGGTTAGGTCTATGTTCTGTACAACTGAATGATGGCAATGAGGTTTCGAAGAGTGTCATGAGAAAGAAGCAGGCACAGCTTTGATCCTTTGTGATGGGATGATTTTGATTGGAACAATGAATGGGTTGATGTGAATGTTGAACCTGGCCATAATGGCAGAGGACTTACATTATATGTTACTTTCTCTGTTCCAAATTATAAGACGTTTTGCCTTTTTGAGATATATTGCTTTTACTATGTATCTAAACAACATAATGTGTATATAAGTACATAACAAAAGGCAAAAGCTGTGAATTTAGAAAAGTCAAAACGTCTTATAATTTGAAACGGAGGGAATGCTGTTGGCGCATCCCAAATGCTTCCAGGTCGCAATTTTCCTAGGGCAGCCCATGGCGATGTGCCTATGTGACATATAATGATACAACCTGTGCATGGAGGCGGTCTGTTTCTGCTAGTGCTGGAAGTAGGATGACTGAAGAACTGCAGGAGGTTGAAAACCTGGAAGGCGATGAGATGAATATTATATTATTTGGTTGATGATGTGGAAGAAAACCTGGAAGGCGATGAGATGAATATTATATTATTTGGTTGATGATGTGGAAGTTGATGACTGGTCAAATTGCACCCTTGTCATTCCACTCTGCCCTCTCTCCTCCATTCGTTCCACGTCCAGATCCAGACACTAGCAGCACTTGCCTTCCCTCCAAATCTCCAATCCTGCTCCTGCAGGAACCCGGTGTCGGCCCCTTCTCCGCCACCACTGACATGAGTAGGCAACTGTTGCGACGAGACACAATCACACCTCACTAGGGCTTACATTGGTAGCACCCAGGCCTCAAGTGGGTGTAGTTCGCCGACAACGGCAACACTGCACTACGTGCAGCCATAGAGGAGGTGAGCCAGGGCACCACCGCACCACTGCATAAGGCGCTAGCTGTAAAGTGTAAACCATGTACACTACAAGCACACAGCAAGTAGTGCTGCAGTAGTAGGTATTTTGATTTGGCACTTCCCAACCAACGAAAAAGCCAGAAATCAAAGGTTGAAAAAAAAGGCCAGAAATCAAGGTAAATAACTAGAATTTTCTACAGTATTTTCCAATCCCTCTGTTGTATATTTCATCACATTATGTTTCATGGCTCAATGTTAATCGTAATTCTTTAATTTTCAACTTGGAATAAGAAACTGTACTCATGGGTTGCCAAAGGACTATTATTTAAAACAAACTAGAAGTCATATTATCTATCTAGTAACCTTATAATTAGTTTCTAACTTCTGTTAATCTATAATGGTAGAACTCCACGTCAATCATAAAATTCCATATCATAAAGCAATAAATTTATATAAGGTCCCCTTGCACTTATACATATGCATACACAAATCAGTTCACGTAAGTTCCTCTAATTGAGATAAGATAAGTGTGTAACCTTCTGCAAGCCACATCATCATCAACTTTATCACTTTTTTCTAAGTTGTGAAAATAAAGGATGCTCCAGCACTCGTAGATGTTAGTGGACTCCAGACCAATGACCACGGAGAGACGTGGTTTGGCACCGGGTGCTGCATGGGTCCAGCCTTATTTAAACGCGCATATGTCTCTATCAAACCACATGTATTGGAGTGTATTTGAACTAATTTTCATTCCAATTCATTTCAATCTACATGGTTTGATCCAAACAAGGCCTTAGTGTGAGTGCCAAGCCATCCATAAAAAAAATATGCTCGCTCATTCTAAATTGCAAGTTAATTTTTTTATTCATTTTGCTATTCTAATATCTAGATGCATAGCACAATGAATATAGAAAAAAAAAGTTAAAACGGTTTATAATCTGGAACACAGGAAGTAGTTGATGATGGTACAATAGACAAGACGACAGAAATATAATATATCAAATCTAATGGTAATCATCCGCATTACTCATGCTATATGACTTAGAAGGAATAATGTTAAAAGTATGGATACGTGTAGTTAGAGGTAAAAATATAATCCTAGAAATATAATAAGTCTAGACTCAATATAACATGTATTGTACTCCACGTTAATTTATAAATTGTTTGGTTAGGGAATCAACCCATTCTAAGTGGCGTGCATCATGAGTTTATTTTTTAAAATTTAATAGAATAACTTCATTGCTCATACAAACATCTAATAACTAGTATTAATTATTAGCTTGTGAGGAACATGATGCTATACTCATGGATAAACTCATTTCAATTCACAGTCATATCCAAAGAAAAAAACAAACAGTGAAATGATGAGACTATCTGATTTAACAAACCAAACATCCCTTTAAAGTCATGCTCGGTCATCCAAGTCCTAAGACATGTATCAATTAAGAACACACACGACATCCTAAGGACTTCAATCCGTTTCCATTTTTCCACAATGACAATGTCGAGAAAGCTCATTCCAGGATAGAACACTAACTTAAAGTTTCACATAGACTATTCAACCATTCATTCCAATACAAAAGTATCAGGCATTTTACCTCTCTCAACAGTGAGGCTAGCTAGACTGTACGTATGTCGGCGAACGGAATCAGGATGTCCCAAAGTGCTGCATCATAGAATAATTTTACACGTACATCTCTAACTACAGATGGTTGCAATCGAAGCCGTACACAGACGCACAGTATTAGTTAGAATAAGTGCAGAATGTTTTCTCCTCCATTCTTTTGAAGATGCCGATGAATGAGGGTGTCATAACATACAACATCAGGTCAACTCAGGAAACTATCTGATGTGTGCATTATTATTTAATTTCGTCTTCTTTCTTGATTGATTGATTGAGAAAAACCCAGAGGAAAAGGTAGCTTTAATTTCTAATCGATCGGTGGGTGCACATGCAGATATGGCTGATAATTAATGCCAATCCATGGAACCCAAGTAACAGTTGCCATGCACTTCATTCTTAATCCTTTCGTACATTCATTTCTGGTGGCCATTTTGGAAAGTGATATGGCTAGTGGATGTTCTTGTGCAGATTATACTTCTTTTTTCAAAAAGTTGATGGACGCCTTACTTATTTAACTGAAATAAATTCTGAGCCTCACAATGTGCTGCTTTTACCGGATCCCTTTCGTTGCGTCGTCAGAATCGGACTGAGGATTTATTGTTTGCAGATGCACTCATCAGTCATCAAATCTCAGGCAACCTGCACTCAATGGTCCCTACATATATATATCTATCGTTTTCTCTTTTCATGAAATAACTTTGATAATATATATATATATATATATATTAAAAAAATATGAATAATTATGATACAGAATTAGTATCATGAGAAAGATCAAGTCAAACTTGTTAGACTGGTTTAGTTATTTTTTAGCACAACATTATGATTAAATAGACTTTAGCCAATTAGCTAGTTATCAAATTGCGACTGGCCGACTAGAATGTATAAAAGTATAAAACCTCACCTTTTAGTCATTTTAGAGCCAAACGACCTGACCAAAAGGGTCTGAAAGTCCTTTTTAGCCTCTTTTATGACCCAAACGAAATACCGGTGACTGTTTTGTTTTGAAATGGTCAGGCGACGTTCCTGGCCACCTTACCTTGGTGCTTACGTCAGCTCAACAGCAAAAGACAACAGACGGACCCTAAAAACCCATTGCCTGAGACATCAGGCGACTGAATTATTATATTCTAGCTTATGAGTATACATATACATACTCCTGTCTCCTGGTGACAGTAGGTGCCATAGGAAGTTAGGAACTCACCCAAATTCGTGCATTATATTACCAGAATCTGCCCTGCTCGATTATATAAAAAACCATGCATGTCCAGAAGTCCGAACAGACGACTGCTTAGGCCAGTAGAAATGGGCAACCGAGCAGCTTTCGTGGTTGCATTTCTCTTGAGGGCTATATATGGAGGCATGCAGATAATAACCAAAGCTGCTTTCGATGAAGGCATGAACACATCTGTCTTTGTTTTCTACAGGCATCTAACTGGTATTCTCTTCTTGGTGCCCATTGCTTTTGTGCTTGAAAGGTAATCAATCAAACAATCAATCAATACGACTCTTGATTGTTACTACATAGCTATACCTAGCTGCTTGCATGACACTGTCATTCAAAGTCTCTCTGAAATTTATTTTTGCAGGAAAACTGCTCCGCCACTGTCATTCAAAGTCTCTCTGAAATTGTTTTTTCATGCACTATACGGGTAGGTGAAAATGGGAGTCATTCTTATTTATTTTATTTCATCGGCTGCGACATGAAACTTATTTGGAAAACCAAAGCTATCAACCTACGTACGCTGCTTTGAATCAATAAAAACAATACTAGTTTTGTCTCTTCATGTTTAACCACACAGGTTTCATAATCTTAAGTTATGGAAGCTCCTGTCTGGCACCTATTCTATGACTTCATTTGAGTGCATATCTTGGCTCCTCTGTGCGAAGCTGTGAAGTTCGCGGTTCTCTGTCATTTGTCCATTTCTCTTCTTTTCTGGGTTGAAGTGCAGGATTTGATAATTTCTCCTTTAATTTCGATAGCCACCAGTGCTTAGAATCTACTCAAATATCTACATATACACTTAATTAACAAATAACAACCAATAAAAAGATAACATTAACGTGCCCTAATGAACAGATTCGGCTTATGCATGCTCTGTTTGATTTATGTTTCTCAACTTATAGTTATACATATGTTGATATGTGCAGAACATATCAAAAGTTCGCTATTTGAGCTCAGTGGATTGTTCTGTTAGTAAATCGTAGTACTTAGCAAGTTTTTCTCATTCAGTTTGTGTCCTTTCTTACACTTACATACATAGTCACTAATAATTGCATCCTTTTTTTATACAGGAAGGATATTCACAATTATTACATCGAGTTGATACAATAAAAGTGAATTCACTTGCTTCTGCCTAACACAAAGCTGCATATATATTTTTTTCTTATTTTAGGATTTCTGGAGCAATAAACATATATGGCCTTGGTCTCAGTTATTCTTCAGCGACATCATCTTCTGCAATATTTAACCTCCTGCCAGCTGTGGCTTTCTTTCTGGCTGTTCTTTTGGGGTGAGCATCTTCATTTTCATACTTCCATTATTTCCATAATAAGATTGGAATTCTGGATCCATAATATATATACGGTTTTGAGGATTCTGATTTTAGACTAAACAAGGCAGAGCGCAAGCGTGTACCTTGCCTTCTATAGTTTGTCTTGTGCATAATGCCATAATCTCTTATAAGATCCAGCTTATATGACATCAAGTCAGAACAATTTTGAATCCAGAAAGATGAATCTAGATTCTTAGACTACCACTGTCTCAGACTTCTGTTGGCACATGCCAAGATCTTGTAGGAATTTTGTTTCAATTCTCTTTGACAAAAAAATCTTAATTTATTTTCAGAAAAATGTGTAATATGTAAATTATATAAAGTGACGGTCACACAAATGCATGAATGAGGATTACGTCTTGAGAAGAGTGCTAAAACTGTCATATCTTGAGTCATTTTTTTTTTTCTGAATGATCTAGAACTGTTCTGAGTTCAGCATGATCTGTCATTCGGACCAGACAAACTTTAAGAGTTGGAATTCATAATTTTATATTTGGTAGGATGGAAACATTGAACTTGAAGAGATTCCATGGAATTGCAAAAGCTTCAGGCGTATTGTTTAGCATTGCTGGTGTAATTGTGCTTGCATTTTACCAAGGACCTGCATTCAGATCATTCATCCACCATAACCCTTTTTATCACACAAGTAACCTCCATGCTGGGGTTACTGCTCAGCCTAAAAGGGTTTGGATATTTGGAATTTTCTTGACGACTATATCAACTACATCATGGGCTCTTTGGACAGTTCTTCAGGTAAGAATGTGCCCCGGCAACTGTGATCACATTCTTAGCAGATGAAGCGATCATAGCAGTTGTTCAGTGATCATAGCAGATGCAGATCAAATGCTAGTCTTTGCATGATATTTACCTGCACAGTAGTTGTTTCTCAGGGGCCTATGCTGGTAGCATATCCATCTAAGCTGATCAACACAACCCTCCAGATGATCTTTGCAACAATTCAGTGTTTCTTCATCGCCCTAGCGGCTGAGAGGGATTTTTCAAAATGGAAGCTAGCGCTGGACTTACGGCTTTTTGCTGTGATGTACTCTGTAAGTTCAATATCTCCTCATCACAGATTGTGTTACAAGTATATGTTTTATTTTTAGTAACAGACAATTAGCTAGTTCTGAACTTCTTATATTTCCATTAACGTTGGCACATTTTCCTTAGGTTTAGTTTATTGTTTTATTGTGGTCGTTTCCAAATGACCTGTGGTAAGTAGAGGACGACCAATGTGAGTGTAATGCTGGCATGTCTCAAACTTCTGAACAACTGATACAGGGCATACTCGTCTCAGGAGTTGCATATTATATGCAAGTATGGGTCATTGAAAAGAGCGGGCCTGTTTTCTTGGCCATGACAATGCCAATAACCTTACTTGTCACAATAATTCTGTCTTTGTTTCTCGGAGAAGCGGTTACCCTGGGAAGGTACGGTGTGTGTTTGTCTTGTGCATACTAGCAGTCCCTTGTTACCCTCGCTCATTTCTCTTTCAACATTGGTGATGACTATTTGTAACCTGGAACTCTTCATGTTCCCTTCAGTATCTTAGGTGGAGTAATCATGGTTGGTGGTCTGTATAGTGTCCTTTGGGCCAAGAGGTCTGAGCAACAGCAAGTGGATGCCAGCAAGCAACAAATGGTGGCGGCTCCAGCAGAGGCAACACAAGTTTAGGTTAAGCTTAGCTTATTATGGCTGCACACCCCGTGCTCAATGGTAGTTTCAGGCTGGTTTGTATTTTGTAGTTACTGAAATTGAGAGAACTGTAAAGTTATGTCCTGTTCGGTTGATAGTTTCTGCTGTTAATAAGTCGGCTGAAACTGTTTTATTATAAAAGAAAAGTATTGTATTGTAACATGATTGAAAGAAGAACAACAAGCACATTTCTTTCCCATAGGTACCAAATCTTTCTTCATCTTTGTTGGAACCCTCACCATTTCTTCAAGCTGTGGCATCTCTTCCACCTCTTGCAGATCTTCATTGGCCTCCGCCTTGAGCATCCAAATCTTTATTCCTGAGTGGAACTTCGTCAAAGTTTTGCTTGAGCAGAAGTTATTCTTTCCTCAAACAGCAATGCATCTGCTGGAAGTAGTGGGGCCAGATCAAATGGGTTACTCTAGGTGACACAATTAATTTCTTCCATGCTGAAAGGTCCTAAATGACTAAAGAGGTGTGAATAGCCTAATAAAAATTCTACAATAACACTAATATAAAGTGATTAGATAAACAAATGGTATAATGCAAGTTTTGGCTACTAAGGGGTGGCAAGCCACTTATCCACAAGTCTAGTTAGCTATCAACTCTAAGCAATCAAGTGCTAACCAAATACTGTACTTCTAGAAAACTAGCAAGAGAGCCAAAAACAACCAGAGAGTAATCTACCACTATGCTACTGTTGATGGTAAATAAGCCATAATTTATATACACAAAATACCGTCAACAGACTCGGAAATCAAAGGAATAACAACGTAATATGAACATAGTTTATCAGTAAATGGTTCCACGTGTGCCTTGAGGTGTGTGAATGTAGGAGAGCAAATGGAGCAAAACAGGACTAGGAAGGGCCCATAAGGGGTCTCCTGACCCACCTATGGTGCTTTCAGGCCCTACCAAGATGGCACAATCTAGGAGAAGTGCCTCAGAGTCAATTCCAACCTTTAGATGAAGTCTGTGCTTTCTCTAGACGGCTCAAGATCAAGTCACATGGATCAATGATGTGGCAACGAAGTGATCCAGCGGGAGAAAAGAAGCAACACACTCCATGACATGTGGGGACACCTTTTAGAAAAAGGTGGCTAGGCCCACATGCCATAGGGGGTCAACTCACCACCTCTAGGAGCCTCCAGGGTGCCAGCTCTCTCCACCGACCTATGCATGCCTCCGTGCAACGCAAGAAACATGTGCACTATTTCATCCATCCATTCAATGATGGTTTGATCCAAGAGAGCAGGATGGAGACTATACAAATCGCTGACGTGGTGCTGGAGTAGCCCCTACTCCACCTCCACTATAATAAAGGGTCACACCCCCCTCTCCCATTTATGATCAAGCAACGTTAAAGTGAATATTAGTGTAGTACTACTCTCTTAGTATTTAGTCTAGTGTGAGAGTTAGAGTTGAGTCAAGCTTGCTCAGGGTTCCCGGAGTCGTCTTCTAGAGAATCTGGTATAACTCTTGTATCTTTCCTCTTTTAGACTTTACACATTTAATATATACTTTTGCTTTACTTTATTAAGTCTTTACTTAGCTATAGTATTTATACTTGTTATAGTGTTGCTGGTCTTAGTTTAGCCCATAGTTGCTATATATTAGATTATGATCTCGTTCCCTCGCCTATATGTGATCATTGTCTATCATAGGATGCTCTAGTTGGCCAAAAATCTAGATTAGAGCAGTAGGAGATGGTGTAAGCATGGTGCTTATAAACTATCATACCCTTGGTTGTCGCTTATCGAATGGATTGCTTCCGTGTGCCAACTCTCCCAAGTGTTCAATCACTCATGAATGCATGTTATCATGTTTTCAAGGCATTTTCAAGGATGTTAAGCTAGCACACTAGTTCCTAATGCATTTGATTGAATGGCATCACTGAAAGCCCAAGTTTGGTTTTGGATAATTGATGAAACCTATGGACTAACCGTAGTGCTAAGTGTGTGATCTAGCTACGGTGATCCAACTTGACAAGTGGAGCTATGTGGATGATCATGATGGACATGGATCAAGTGCTCCATGGATGAAAAGATTGAAAGGAAAGTGGTTCAAGGAAAAGGTTTATCATAGAGCTATTTTTGGTTAAGTGATCAAGATACTCTAGAGAGTGTGATCATATTTAGGATAGATAGCTGTACTATTAAGAAGGGAAAATTCGTGTTGATTGCGGTTATCATGTGCCACTAGGTCATTTGCATTGCATATCTAAAATGAACCTAGTGAGAGCAAATGAAATTAATTCCAAGAAAATATGAAGTAAAAGCTAACACACGTGCACAAGTGTTGGAACACTTAGTGTTAGCACATATGAACTTGGCGTGAAATAAGCAACTCAGTTAGGCAAAGAAATGAATTCCGAACGTTGGTCTGGACGCTAGGGTTGCTGGGTCCGGACAAATGGCTACACGTCCGGAAGCATATCCTAGCTCGGCCTTTCTATGAACAGTGTGTCCGGACATTGGATATGGTTCGGAGGCGAGCTCCGGACATGCGTTCGGAGTCTCGGAGCTCTCTAGAAACTCTCTGTAATGAGTTCGGACGCTTGACTTGGTCCAGAGGTGGCACTCCAGACACGCGTCCAGAGTTTCAGCGCTCTCTGGAGGCTTACTGTTGTTGGTCCGGACACTGTGATCTATGGTCTGGAGCTTGACCGTTTCATGCGTCCAGACGTGTATTTCTGCGTGAGACAGTGCGCACCAACGGGCAAATTCAAACGTTGAAGGGTCCGGACGCATGCTCGATGGTCCGGACCCCATGTTCTCGTAGCGTTCGGAGGCACGCAGGAAAGCGTGATGAAGGGGCAAAATGACTAGTTTTGATGGGGATGCTATATATATGTTTTGGTCGTCCCATGGGGCTTTCTCTTGTACCTCCCATTCATTCTCACACTTTATGCTTGCTTGAGATAGCCCCCACTCACCTCTCTTTGATAGAATTGCATATTCATGAGAGTTTGAGTGAACCAAGTGCTTTAATCGTTGCATTGCATCTTAGCGGCACTTGGTCATCGTCATCGCCGCGGGATTTCTTGCTATTCTTGGTGTTTGCCAACACCTAGACAACTCGGGCGGTGGAGGAAGCTTCAACGCGAGTTGGTGATTGTTCGCGACCGGCTTCGACGATTGTGAGAGGGCTTGTACCCACCTCGGCGGAGCACCAAAGGGTAACTCTAGTACATTGCTCATGTTATTGAGTTACCCTCTCTTGTGTGGATTATTGTGGCGCCCGAGTAGTGGGCTAGGCTTGTGATTGCCTATTAGCCATCGAATCACTAAGTGAGTGGTCGACACAACGGGGACTAGCTTGGTGGCAACCAAGTGAACCTTGGGAGAAAAATCTTGTGTCAACTTGTATTATGGCTACTCTCTTGGTATTCATTGTGATTGGTTCTTCATATTGATATCATCTCATCACAAGGCTTCGGTATAATCACCCTACCTATCTTGTACTTACTTTCATACATATCTTGTGTAGTTAGTTCCATTGTTAGATATATTACTTGTTTAGTTATCCTTGCTAGCTTAACTTGGGTATCTTAGTGGTTTTCCTATTGTGTGTTAGATACTCATTTATTCTAGAATTGCTTGGATAGGTCGCTTGCAACCCTTTGTAGTGCTAGAGCAAAAAGCTTCGCATAGTTGTCATCTAACAATTGTTCTAGTACTTTGTAGAAATTTTAATTGGGCTATTCATCCCCCTCTAGCCATCTAGGACCTTTCCATCACGTAGTGGCACTTGATAATCGCAATTTCTAAAGAATTTTCCCTCTTAATAGTACGACTATCGATCCTAAATCACTCACACCCTCTATGGTGTCTTGAATGCAAAACAAAAATGACTCATATCATATATCTTTGCCTTGATCCCATTTTTATTTTTTTTCTCTTTCTTCTTTCTAAATGTCAAGCACTTGATCCATCTTTTGGGCTTCACTTTCACCATGACCATCATATACCTCCAACACTTGATGTACCAACCTTACTCATATCACAATAGTCATGACAAAGTTTAGTACACTAGGTCTCATTAATTATCCAAAACCAAACTAGGGCTTTCAACCATACTATAAAGGGGTTTATGAATGGGTAGCTTAACCTAAATGAGTCTAATGGTTTAGGTGTGGTGCACACTTGTCAAACTTAGCGCTAAGTAGCCTAGGGTTGATTGAAAGATCAGTTGGAACAACTTCCATTCTTGAAGAAGTTTGATTCAGAGTTATTTGGGGTGTTTTACAGTGCGCTGGACGCTGGTACCCATGTGTAACACCCCAGGTGTTATCTTAAGATAAACAATGGTTAAAGCTCAGATGAATTAAGTTAAGTGTTGATCAGAGGCTTTTAATTAAAAACTTTTTGAAAAAGGGTTACATGGAACAATAAGTTTCACTCTTTATTTAATTGCTTTAATCAATGGATGAATACATATGGGTTCAACCAAACCCTACGACGATGCTCAAACAACTCTATTTCATCTCAAAAACAAAAGTTGGGAAAGATTCATGTTGATTCAGTGTCAAGAAAATACTTCAGTCGGATCAAAATTCTATTTAAGACATTCTCGGTGGATTTCTCTGGTCTTGTTAAAAATTCAATTTCTGAACAAGATAGGAGAATGATCTTTTAAGCAAAGTTGAAGATTATAATTATTTGAGGAGACTTTATGTTTGGACCAAGCCCCGATTCAATCTCTAAGTGTCTCCAATTGTTACTCCAAGTTCAGTGCAGAATTGAGTTCTCTAAATCTCTCTAAGTCTTGGAAAACAGTATTGAATTGCTTTCTTTGCGGCATTTTCTCTTACAACTTCATATGGCATCTCTGTTGGATTCTTTAATATGTGTTGAAGTACTCATCAAGATGAAGACAGTGAATCCAGTCTCACACTTTTTGGACCTCGTTTGGATCCTCAAAAGCAATTTCAAAAATAGCAAAAGTTAACTTTTAATGGGGCTCTGAACTTCAGTTTCAAGTATCAAACTTTGAGAATTAATATCTCTTTAACCAGTCTGAATTTGACCAAGATTCTTCAAGCAAAGTTGTTCTATTTGAATTGCTCTACAACATGGTGCAATCGGTTGATCAAATCGACAAACGATTTTGAATTTGGAAGAGATCAAAGTTAGTGGCATTTTTCATAAATACAGTCAAATTTCATGGGCATATTTCTTGGGGCTGGGCTAGATCGGCCAGCACACGTCGTGCGTGGCGATCTCCTGTCGCCCGTGGTTGGTCGGCCCGACACCTGCCCCCTTCGCTGTCTCTCGGCCGAGGGAAAAATGGGAGACCGGCTTCTATTGGTCTCTGCTCTCTCCCATTCTCTCGGTCTCTGTCTGCCTCCCCTCTCCATCGCCCTCTTCTCTGTCGGCAGAGGCCGAGGCCGACGCCCAGCGCCGCGCCCTCCTTCTGCTTGCCCGACTCCCTCGGCTCCCTCCTTCATCGCCCTTCCTCCTCCTTCCATGTTGCTAATTAGCAGCTCTACCACCTTGATTTGGTTGTCTCCGTTGATCGATCATAAGAAAGACGCTCTAATCCATGGTTCCATGGAGAATCCCCGGCAAAAGGTTGAGAAAGGGTATATGTTAAGGGAAGTTTTTGTTGGATTTTTATACATATTTGTCATGACTCATGAATTTACATATAGGGGCTTAATTAATTTCTTGAAAAGTTGGGATTCCTAATGCTTAAGTTAAATCCCGTAAAAATCGTAAAAATGTGATTTTGGACTTTTTGGAATCCTCATGAAGTTCTCTATGCAGTAGATCTATCATATGTCATGGTTTAGTTTATTAATTTTGCTGTAAAAATCATTTTTGTGCAAGTAGGTCATTTCTGTTAGTTTTATTTGTCATTTTCGTAGCAACTGCTATACTTGTCAAATAATTCTGAAATTATTATACGGTGTTTGTGATATTATGGTTGATCTCTAGTTTTAATTTTATGATTTAGGATTGATGGTTGTAGAGTTATAAAAATAACAAAATGACTGTGTGACTGTTAAAACTGCTACTGTGATGTTTGTTGAGCAATTTATTTCGTGGTTAAGATGATGTTTTATGTGAATGAGTTGTATACCAAAGTGATAGATAATATTATGATCTATCTTATGTTAAAATTTCATGATTTTACATCTGATATTTTAGGAGTAATCAATTTTGCAAGCTGAGCACCATTGCTTTTTGCTTTCTGGACAGAGCTGATAAGAATGAACTGTTTGAGCAAGTTACTTATAGATTCGTGCTTTGGCCCAATGGAAACCATTGAAGTATATTTCAGAAGCTTTCCAAATTGTTAAATTTTATATTTTTATGTGGTGTAGATCTCAGGTTATGGCTGTTCTAAGTTAAGTATAAAAATCTATTTCTTTATTGAGTTGCTTGCAATAGAACTTTTGTCTTTTTCATAGAGGTTTCTATACTTGCTTAAATGGTATGAAAATTTTAAAGTAGACTTTTGAATACATTTGTAGGCCTCTGTAATTTTGGTATAATTTATTGTACATGTTTGATATGTGTTCATAATTACACCTAGTTATCTAAATAAATTAAGGAAATGTATGCAAAGAATTTATTTAGCAATGGACACTATGTTTTTGAAAGTGCATTTAGTCCCTTAGTGTGTTTTGGATGATTGTATGACAACACGATTAAAGATCTAACATGTCTTCTAAGTGATGGACAGGTACTTGGTTATCTCACTAATGATTGGTTGTAATGTTTAAAGCAGAAATGATGAATTGTTGTACAAAATGACTAGATACATTGCAATACAACAATGCACAAAGAGTTCAAGAAAAAGGCTTATCTATTGTGGGACATCCATGATTCCCTATGGAAGAATATTGTTTGGTCAAGATTTGACTCACAAGGGTTTGGTTCAAGTGTTCAAAGCCAAAGTGATGGGTTGTTGTATGGAATATTTAGATCAAGCACAAGACAACAATGCAACAAGGAATTCATGAATAAGGCTCGTCTATTGTGGGATATCAATGACTCATGGATTTTACTCAAAGGGATTGTTGTATCACAAGCTTAATGAATGATTCAACACAAGATATGGTTTGAGAGGCTTGAGATGGTGAAGATAGCAAGGAAAAGGTCTTCGAGGTACTAAGCAGGGGTGAAGGGTAAGCGACGGCTTGGCGGTCGAACAACCTAGCTAGGGTAAAGAAGAAAGTACTTGCATTTAGTTGAGGTACTAATCAAGCCATGATGATCATATGTGTGTAAAGGATCAAATCACTATTGGATTGATTGATGGAAGTGACTTAATGCATTTGGGTCTATCTACACTTGATGAATGACTCAAGTCACATGCTCAAGATGGCAATGCTCAAGCAAAAGATGATGATATTAACATGGTTTGCATCCTCCAATCTAGAAGATTGAAAGAAGCAGTTTTGGCTCTAAGAAGATCAACTCAAAAAGATTTAACTTCACTCTTTCTTTTTGAACTTGAGTTTATAGAAAAATAGTACTACTAAGAGGGATGCATCATGTTGATAGGCAATGTTTTCTAAGTGCTCAAGATAACCCATGTGAAGTATGAGTGAGATGGACAAGAGACAGATACTGGGTGGCACTGTCTAGTAAATATCGGACGTGTCCGGTATCCCCAACGGCTATAAAACGACTAGTTTTTCTTGGAGGCTATAAATAACCCCAAGTCCTCTCTTGTGAGGGCTGCTGATTCTGCTGGTTACAACACACTTCTTTGAGCCTTGCAAACACTCCCTAACCCTCTCTTAGTGAGTGATTGATCCTAATTGCAAAATCTCATTAGTGGGTTGAGTGAGAGCCTCTTGAGCAGTAGAGCATATTGTTTATTTCATGATTCACATTTGTTACTCTTGGACCTTCGGTCCTAGATGATTAGGCGTCGCCGAAGAGCACCCAAGAGCTCGTGGTTTGTCTCGGATTGTTTGTAACAGTTGATCTCACCCCCGAAAGGAAAGAGATCAAATTAGTGGAAGGAGCAAAAGCGGTTGGAAAAGACCGCGGCTAGAGACGACCTTCGAGCCCTCTAGAGCTGGACCTTTTGTAGTAGCTCGCAGCCCGCTCAATGGAGGGTAGGATCCTTAGTGGGTCCGAACTTCGGTAAAACAATTCTTGTGTCTCATTTCACATTTTATTTAATATTTGTGATCTTCGTGGTTGTGGGAGTTTGTGTGCAGGTTCTGAAGGTTTCATAAGTGAAACAACAATCACCAGCAACCTGTTAGAAGTTGGGAAGAGAAGGAAGCAAGGTTCCAGAAGAACCGGCAGAAGCCGTGTATACCGGACGTGTCTGGTATCAATACCGGACATGTCCGGTATTAGCACAGTGTGCCCCTTCTTATCTACTCTCTGTGCTAATCTTTGTGGTGCAGGTTTTGGGATCTTAGAGTTGTTTCATAATCTTAATATTACATATGCCTTTCTAGATTAGAGTGTATATCTTTGATTTGGAGTTTCTAAGCAATTATAAACTCCCTCACTAATAGTTTCCGCATTTAGTCAAAGATCAAATAGTTTCCGCATTTAAAGTTGAAATTTTTAGAAATGCATATTTACCCCCCCTCTAGGCGACATCCAAGGTCCTTTCAATTGGTATCGGAGCTTGGTTCTCACTACAAGCTTCACTGCCGTGAGAAAAGGATGTCATCGCCTATTGAGTTGGAATCCGTGCTTCTCCAAAATGATGGTTCAAATTTTCTATCTTGGTCAATTCATGTACTCAATACTTTTAGGACCATTAGTACCCTTGTTGAGCGTATTGTGGATGCAAGCATCTCTCTTCCTATAGTTGAGTGGAGCAACTATAAGAAATTGTCAGAAGAGGAAAAGAGATGTGTGTAACTCAATGCTCAAGCAATTAATGTCATTTTGAGTACATTGAGTGTAGAGGTTCTCGAGGAAGCAATATATAATGAACAACCACTGTCCGAGAATGCTCATCACATTTGGACCAAACTTGTTGAGCTATATGGAAAATCCAAATGTGACAATTCACTTGAGTACAAGCAAATGGAAACTAGGTCCATTAAGTCCTCATGCAATGTTGAAGGCTCAAGAAACTGTGAGAATACCGAGCCAAGGCAAGAAGAAACAGAAGCAAGCAGCACACTGCCTGGTCGTGTACACCGGACGTGTTTGGTAGACCTACCGGATGTGTCCGATATTGAGGAATCTGCAAGGGGACAGCAAGCTGCTGCTTGTGACAAAGATCAAAGCCGGTGGCGAACAAATGATGAGTCAACCTCAGAGAATCATGATACTCACTACTTGAATCTCATGGCCAAGAAAAACAAGAATAACGAGCTTGAAGCGGAAATTGAGAAGCAAGAGATATCACTTCAAAATCATGAGTCATTTCTCATCTCCAAGATGGAAGAACTCAAAGGTATAAATGAAAGGTATGAAGAGTTGTCAATTCAACATTATACTAGCTCATCATCTAATGCCTTTCAAATAAAAATGGAAAATCTTAAGCTCAAAGAGAAGCCAGATGAACTATCTGTCGGTGTTATGACCCGGGGGTCAAGACCACCAATGAGTAAATTTGTATATCGCGTGCTCCCTCTCTCAGACGTGATGCAAGATGGACACAAGGTTTATCCTGGTTCGGGCAAAGAAGGCCCTACGCCCAGCGGGGGAGGATGACTTGTATTATCTCGCACCCAAAACGTGCTCGTACAGGGGGGGTACAAGCTGTGTTACACGGATTCGGCCACCCGAGGGGTCGATCGAGTGGCGGGGTGTGTGGAGTGTGGAGTCTGAACTAGGGTCCCTGGGAACGAAAGTCCGATCGAAGTCCCAGAAGAAGTAGTAGCCGATCCCCTATACTCTACCTCGGCGTCCCCTTTTATAGACCAAGGGAGGTCCGAGGGTACAGGGTCCTAACAGTAGCAGTATGGGCGGCGTATCCGCGGCACAGTGTTAGCGGAGAGACGTTGAGCACTGTGGCAGCATGGCCTTCCCGTCCTTCAGGCGTCCCCGGTCGTGGCGGCAGTAGAAGTCGTCGCAGTGCAGTGTCCGCAGGCGGGCACGAGTCCCACGGCCGAAGCGGGACGGGGCGGATGGGACGGCTTCCGTACCGGAGTTGTTGAAGAGAGGGGGGTCGAGCCCCCCGGTCGAGGGAGGGGGTCGAGCCCCGCATGGCTCTGTCGCGTTCCCGAAGTCGTCGTCGAGGGTCGCACTGTTCACTTTCCGAGGGGTACTGTTGGAGTCCGTACTCGCGTAGTGGCGACAGTGGCGGCACAGTTGACAGGAGTGGGGGACCTGACGGGGAGTTGGTGGATTTGACAGCAGACGCGGGCGCCCATGTCGTTAGGTGGGTTCGCTTTAACCCATGCCGGGAGCAGTTGGGTTAATCGAGCCCCTCGTCCGGGGGTCGTTCGCTCGACCCCTGGTCGAGGTAGAGGTCGAGGGGTCGAGGTAAAGGTCGGGGCAGAGGTCGGGGGGTCGATCGTTCGACCCCTCATCCGTCATCGAGGTAGAGGCCGGGGGGTCGTTCGCATCGTCCCCTCGGTCCGTCGTCGAGGTGGAGCCCGGGGGGTCGTTTGCTCGTCCCCTCGGTCTGTCATCGAGGTAAAGCTGGGGGTCGTTCGCTCGCCCCCTCGTCCGTCATCGAGGTGGAGCCGGGGGTCGTTCACTCGCCCCCCTCGTCCGTCGTCGAGGTGGAGCCGGCCCGTGGCTTGTTGCCGCAGTTGGTGTAGAGGGGGCCCTCAATTGATGGGCCGCGTCTTACCGAGTAGTGGGCTGGTCCTTGCCTTAAAAATGGTTGCTATGTTTAGCGTTAACTTATCGAAGGGTTTAGGGTACCCCTTACCTTCGTACCCGATAGTAGCCCCCGAGGCCCCAGAGGAGTGATTTAGAACTCCTCTGGGGGCTATAATACGCGTTTCTCGGAGGGAGTAAGGATTGCCCGGAGATTTTGTCCTTGGCCTGCAGGGTTAGTGAGAAATACGATTCTCCGCGGGGTGCGCGCGAGCGCACCCGGCGGGGTAGCCCCCGAGGCCCCAGAGGAGTGATTAAGAACTCCTCTGGGGGCTAAAATACGTTGTATAGTGGGGTCTTTTAAGGATACCTAGAGACGTGCACCCTGTCGATGGGTTGATTCCATTCCTTTCCCTGAAAAGAGAAGTGTTTGAGGGCGGCTGTCGAACCCTACCGAGGGTCAGCCTTCGCTCCCTCGAGCACCACCGAAGTCAGAGCGCCCTGCCCGAGAGGTCGACTCTGTCTGCCAGGTTATGAGCTTTTTGACCCTCTTTCGTCGAGGGGTGCCGTGCATAGTCAGGCCCTCGAGCCCTCGAATGGCTAGGCCTTCACTACCTCGTAGCGTCCTTCCCATGGATCCTTTCGTTCGGATTGTGGGGTGAAGAGCATCGTGCTATCCTCGTTAGGACGAGCCCGAAGTCCTCGGTGAGCTGTTCTTGGGCATGAGTCCATTAGAAATGGTGCCCTATACGGGTAAAAATCCGAGTGAGAACTTGACCCCGTTCGATAGGGGTCGACTAGTGGCCCGGAGGCGTTCTCATTGTTAAGCAAGCCGTACGGCTTACTAAGCACGACCATGTGGATCACCAAGGTGCCAACCCCATTCGATAGGAGTTGGTGGCTCGATGCCTCCCAGCGTAGGATCCTTAGGTGTTCCTAGGTATGCCTCGGATATGTCCCAAGGAGCCTCGAGAGTTCGTTCTCGAGCTACCGGGACATCCCTGACTCGTGTACTCGAGGGCGGTTGTCGAACTCCGTTCGTGGAGCCAGCCTTCGCTCCCTCAAGATTTGGGGGTGGACCGGAGTCCGTTAACCATGGGTCCTTCCTGATCTCAGGTACTCGAGGGCGGCTGTCGAACCCTATGTAAGGGTCAGCCTTCGCTCCCTCAAGATTTGACGGATGGTTCGTCATCCGACGCTATCCTCAGGAGGAGGAGTCCTGCCTTGTGGACCGCCGAGGGGAAAAGCAGGTGGTTGTTGTATTGAACTTGGGGACATACCTGTGCCGGAGCTCTCGAGGGAGGCTGTCGAACCCCCGGACGGGCCAGCCTTTACCCCTTCGAGGCCATGGAACGAACTGCAGTTGACGACCCGAGGCCTTGTCAGGCCTCGGGTACTCGAGGGGGGCTATCGAGCCCGTTCGTAGGCCGGCCTTTGTCCCCTCGAGATTTTGGGGGTGGACTGAGGTCCTAACCCGAGATCATTTCTGGCCCCGGGTACTCGAGGGTAGCTGTCGAACCCTCTTTCGAGGGCCAGCTCTCGCTGCCTCAAGATTCCTTACCCTCGAAGACGACGTTTCCGGCCGCGCGCCTTTTTAGGCGGTGTCCGTTCGGCGCAACAGTGCGGTTGCAGGGCGGAGTGCGGCACGGAGCCCGATGATGGGACGGGACGCCTTATCCTAGAGGGAATACGAGGAGGGGAGTACAGGCGAATTAAATGCGGAGATTCCCTTGCCTGTTTGCCGGATCCGTCCGTCGGCCTCCCGCGTATAAGTAGCGAAGGTGAGGGGTCTTGTGCTTTTTCCGCACACTTGCCTTCCCCGCCTCCTTGCCTTCGTCTTCCTCGCCTTATTCTCTCCACCTCTGCCTTAGGCGTCCCGCGAGCAGGAACTCTGCGCGAGCGAGAGAGAAAGGGAAAGATAGGAAACGTACCATCCGCCTCCAAGTCCGAGCAAACCGCCGTCCCCATGGCCACTTTCGCGCTCGTCGGCGCCGATGACTGGCCCGCCTCCTCGGTCCGTCAGTCGCATTTGGCGGGATTGGTGGAGAGTGGTCTTCTCCGGCCCGTTACCACGGCGGAGAGGCCGGAGTGGATAGTTCCGCCGTGGGACCACGCCGAGCCCAATCCGCCGGAGGGGTACGTGGTGTCGCTTGAGGTCTTCCACCAGGCGGGACTAGGGGCCCCACCCAGCCGATTTCTGCGCGCGCTCCTGTACCACTACGGCTTGGAGCTCCAACACCTCACCCCCAACGGCGTCAGCCAGGCGGCGGTCTTCGCAGCGGTGTGCGAAGGCTACCTGGGGATCGAGCCCCACTAGGAGCTGTGGCTCCACATCTTCAAGGACAACATCTTCCATGCCTCGGTCAACAAGGGCACCTGCCGGAGGGTCAGAGCCGGGTGCTGCAGCATCTCCGTCAAGCGGCCAAAGTTTTGGCTCCCAGCGAACCCGTCCTCGAGCCACTCCGGATGGCACTCCGGATGGTTCTACCTGAGGAACGACGACGATCTGCTCCTGGCGTACACCGGGAGGACACTCGATGCCGAGCCCGACCGCTGGGGATATGGCGTTCCGACGGACAAGCAGAAACGCCTCGACGACTTATTGGACGCGCTCAGGCGTCTAAAGGAGAAGGCGTTCCACCGACGGCGGGTTGTGCCGCTGATGGCTCGACCCCTCCGTATCGACGAGATGGGTCCGGGGGTCGATCTCTCGGGCTGCCGCTTCGTTGAAGAAGAACTGGCCCCGGAACGGGTGGTCAGCCGCGTCCGTCGTTTCTTCGCAGGGGGGGGGGGGGTTCGACCCCAAGAACATCGCGAAGATCCCCATGAAGCCGGACGAGGGCTTCTTTGAGCTGGTAAGGTCCTTTCCTCCGGTTAGAGTCCTCGCTCTCGTCCCTTCCGTCCTCCCCGCCCGTGCTCTAACTGCCTCGCGTTCCGCAGGGGAATGTGTCCTACAAACCCTCGCCTCCGCCAGTGAAGGAGGGCCGGGCCACGAAGGAGGCGAACCGCCTCCGCGCGGAGAAGCAGAAGGCCAACAAGGACAAGGCCAAGGCGAAGACGGCCAGGAAGGCTCGGGAGAAAGAGCTGAGAGATCAGCGCCGGGCCCAACAGAGGCGGGAGGGCCTCGATGAGGAGTTGTCGCCCTCGGAAGAGGAGGATGAGGAGGGGGAAGAGACGAACTGGAGTGATTTGGAGGAGGAGGAGACGGCGCCTGAACAGGCGGCTGTTGTAATTGGTGGAGGGGAGGGGTCGACCTCGAGGTCGGCCCCTTCCGTTGAAGCTGGGCCACGGGCGGAGCGCCCCGTGGCTTCTCAGGAAGTCGTGCCATGGCAGACGCGGTCGCAGGCGCCGCGGCCCTCGTAGGGGGGTCGACCGAGCGAGCCCCTGACGCCCGCCGCGTCGAGCGCACGGGTGCCGGGCCCACCGGCGCAGGTGGGGACCGGCAAGGGGACGAAGGTAGCGCTGCCGTCGAGGAGTCGATCGAGCGAGCCCCCGAAGCCTGCTGCGTCGAGCGCACGGGCGCCGGGCCCATCGGCGCAGGTGGGGGCCGGCAAAGGGATGACGGTGGTGCCGCCGGCCCCTGCCCGGGAGAAGGTGCCAAGAGCCGCCTCGACCCCCGCCCCCCGGGCAGTGGTGCTCCAGAGCTCGACCAGCCCGACGGTCGCCGGGCCGAAGCGCCGGGCTCCGAGGGGGTAAGTCGATTTTATAGTCGTTGTCTCTTTTCTCTTTTTGTCGGTAAGGACCCGTGCTTATCGTTGCGCACGTGTTTCTTTTTCAGGTCGAAGCGCCCGCAGGGAGCCGCGCCCCTCGCCCCTGCCAAGAAGCTAAAGACGGGGGCTGCGGTCCAAGCAGCAGCTGAGGTCGGTCCTACCGCCCCGCCCCTTCGACGGTTGCCCCTGAGGCGGCACGGGAAGCCACGGCCCAGGAGGTGGCAGCGCGGGGGGAGCGCAGGGGGTCTCGGCGTCTGCTCAGACGGCGGAGGAGGTGAGCTCGCCAGCGGTGGTTGTCGAAGCGACGGTCGTGGCACCCGCGCGGCCGTTAGAAGAAGTCGCATCTGGCGCCCCGGTGGCACGGAGCTTCTGCCGACAGCGGTCGCGGCCGAGGTGGTGGAGGTGGCCAGGCCCCAGGCCCCTGTGAACGAGGGGGAGGGTCCGGCTCACCCAACGCCGGGGCGTTGGCCCGAGGGCCTAGCTGCGCTGGAGGCTCGACTCCAGCTCGAGCGCAAGGGTATGACTGCCGCCGCGCCCGAGGGCCCCTCGACAACGCCGGGGCTCGAGGCGGGAGGTCCGGTCGAGCGCGCCGAGGGAACGCCCGCGCCGGCATAGGGCGGGATGTTGATGGAGTCCACCCCCGCCCAGGTGGACGAGATGGTGGCCGAGCTGGTGGACCCGGCGGAAATGGCCATCATCGCGGCTCCTCGGGCGGAGCCGGAGGTGGCTCAGCCTCCCCTCGAGGTTGGGGGGCCGCTGTCTCGAGGTAAGTTACACTTCGATTCGCTCGAGATGCGGTGGGTTCACCCTGCTGGGATTTACTTTTTCGAGCCCTTCATCGCGCAGGGCCATCCTATTGGGCGGGATCTTCTTCTACCGGTGGCGATGGCTTGGCGGGGCCATCGACGTCCTCGCGAGGCGGCCCAGAGGACGGGAGAGGACAGGCGGAGGAAGCCTCGCCCCTTTCCGCTTATCGAGGAGGGGGGACCTGCGTGATGACGTCACGGGGACGGTCGAGCAGAGGATCACCGCCCGCAGCGTGGCGTGGGGCCAGGAGGTTCTCGAGGTGGCGGACCCTCAAGACCCCGAGCGGGTTTTCCTCACGCTCGACGACCAGACCGAGCTCCGATGGTGGGAGCACGTCGAGTTGTATCGGGCCTGGTTTGAACACTCGGTACGTCGCGCTACGGAGGTCGCCGCCGCAGACATACGCGAGGGGATGGAGGTAGGTTATGTTCTACCTTAGATTGTATTTGAATTGTCTGGCTGCCGTTTGTTGACGGTCTTCGTCTTTATCCTCCTCAGTCGCTGCGGGTGAGGTCTTACGAGAAGTCCCAGTACATTCTCCGGGTACAGGGACAACTCTCGACCCTCCACGCCTCGCTGGATAAGGCGAGGGACGAGGTCGCCCGCACGAAGGCGGAGGCGGCGACTGTCCAGAAGGACGCCGAGTCGAAGGTCGCCCACGCGAAGGCCGGCTACGAGGCCATCCAGAAGGAAGCCTGGGCGGCCTTGTCGTCGGCGCAAGGGAAACTCGACGACGCCCTTCGGTCGACCGTCAGCGTCGGGCAGGAGCAGGATGCTGCCCTCGAGGCCCAGCGCAAGGCCGAGGAGGAGGCCGCCCGGCTGAGGGAAGAGCTGGCCCGGGCGACAGAAGGCATCCGAGGGCTCCGGGGAGACCTCGACGCCGTCTCCCGCGAGCGCGACGCTCTGGCCACCTCGGAGGAGAAGGCTCGGACCCGCACAACCTCCTTGGGCGTGGTGGCGATGAACCAGAGGAGGGCCCTCGAGGACGCAGGCAAGACCATCGAGGGCCTCGAGGCCAAGGTTAAGGACCAGTCCTCCGACCTTGACGACATCCGCCGCCAGCTTGAGGAGACCGAGCAGGCCTACTCCACCCTGGACGTGCATACCCAAGGTGAGTGCTTCGGGTGTTGCAGAATCTGTCCTGCCTCGACCCTCTTTCTGCTTTTTTGGGTTTTAACTGTTGCGTGCTTGTTTTGGCAGAGCTTGCGAAGGAGAATGCTCGCGCCCACAAGGACCTGGACAATCTTCAGGGCCTCCTTGGCACTGAGGCGAACCTCAACGCGACGCTTGCGGCCACCATCAACACCTTCTGCAACGACCTCTCGGTCAAGCCGGAGCCGGAGGTCGAGGGGGATGCTTGAGGGGACTCCTTGCTGCGCCGCTTCTACTCCATGACGTGGGGGGTGACGGAGAACGTCCAAGCCGCCCTGCATGTGGGCGTGAAGCGGGCCCTCGCTGTCGTCAACTCCCTCTACGACGTGGACCTCAACCTCGTTGTCGACGGGTTCGCCACCGACCCGAAGCTGACCGAGGAAGAGAACGACGCGAAGTGCCAGGAGCTGATGGATCGCGCAGAGGTGCCTGGAGGCCTGCTGGCGAGACTCTGTGAGCCCGAAGTGATCCCCTCGGTGGATGAGTCGCCCTCGGGAGGTGTCGACGGGTAGTCCTGGGCCTGCGAGCCATATCTGGACAAAAAGGTCCGTGTAATAGTTAGGCTTTTGTACTGATACAATGCCAAGCCCCCGAGGGCTTTTTGTGTATAATGCATTTTGATCGATATGCACATAGTTAATGTTGTTTTTTCGAGCTTTCCCTGCTTTTCTTTGCTGAGTCGACGCTTTGAACTAAGTGTTCGACGCACGCTCTTATCCCTGGAAGGGGGGTGGCGAGCGGGTGTACCATAGCCCTGGGGCGTAGGTGGGTCCCTGGCTCGATGACACCCTCGACCCTTAGGGAGTTCGAGGCGCCTTTGCTTAGTTATGAAGCGTACTCGAGGGAAAGAACGAGAGGGAGAGTCGAGTTTCGAAAAAACGTTCGAGTTTTTCGGGGACTTAGGAGGGGGGTGCCCCCCCTGTTAGCCCCCGAGGGAGGCTGAGGCAAAGTCGAGGCTACCTTAGTGCTATAGACGGGTTTGTCTCGTTATTTCTACTTCTCGAGCTCTCTCTGCTTTTCTTTGCCTAAGTCGACGCTTGTGAACTAAGTATTCGACGCACGCTCGTATCCCTGGAAGGGGGGTGGCGGGCGGGGATACCGTAGCCCTGGGGCGTAGGTGGGTCCCTAGCTCGACGACACCCTCGACCCTTAGGGAGTTCGAGGCGCCTTTACTTAGTTATGAAGCGTACTCAAGGGAAAGAACGAGAGAGAGAGAGTCGAGTTTCGAAAAAGCGTATGGGTTTTTCGGGGAATTAGGAGGGGGGTGCCCTCCTGTCAGCCCCCGAGGGGAGCTCGACTTCGCCCGGGCAAAGTCGAGGCTACCTTCGATCTACGAACGAACGTGAAATGTGTTTGGAGAACATTTTATTCATTCGAGAGTTTGTACATAAATGTGAAAATGTACAAGGACCTGGGGCCTCAGGGATAGAAGCGACGTAGCTGTTCGATGTTCCACACGTTGGTGAAGATCTCGCCCTTCTTGTTCTTCAGTTTGTAAGTGCCGGGTTTCAGCACCTCTGCCACGATGAAGGGTCCCTCCCAAGGTGGTGTCAACTTGTGACGCCCCTTGTTGCTTTGTCGACGACGCAGAACGAGGTCGCCGACGTTGAGGTCCCTTTTGCGCACGTTTTTGTCGTGGTAGCGTCGCAGCGTCTGCTGGTACTGAGCCGACTTGAAGAGGGCCATGTCACGGGCTTCCTCGAGCTGGTCGAGGGAGTCCTCTCGGGCTACCGTGTTGGCTTGCTCACTGTAGGCTTTCAGTCGAGGGGACCCGTACTCGAGGTTAGTGGGGAGGACGGCCTCGGACCCATAGACCAAGAAGAATGGGGAGAACCCCGTGGCTCGACTCGGTGTCGTTCGGAGACTCCATAGCACAACGGGCAGCTCGTCGACCCATCTCCTTCCATGTCTGTTCAGCCGGTCGAAGATCCTTGGCTTGAGGCCCTGCAAAACCATACCGTTGGCACGCTCGACCTGACCGTTAGTTCGAGGGTGGGCAACTGCGGACCAATTCACCCTGATGTGGTGGTGGTCACAGAAGTCCAGGAACTTTTGGCCGGTAAACTGCGTGCCGTTGTCGGTGATGATGACATTGGAGACCCCGAAGCGGTGGATGATGTCGGTGAAAAATAGCACGGCTTGCCGAGACTGGATGTTGGCGATGGGTCGAGCCTCGATCCACTTCGAGAACTTGTCGATAGCCACGAGAAGGTGAGTGTGCCCACCCTTGGTTCTTTTCAGGGGGCCGACCATGTCGAGCCCCCATACTGCGAACGACCAGGTTATGGGTATCATCTGAAGAACTTGGGCGGGTAGGTGGGTCTGCCTGGCGTAGAATTGGCATCCCTGGCAGGATCGAACGAGTTTGGTGGCGTCGTTGACAGCCGTCGGCCAGTAGAAACCCTATCGAAAGGCACTTCCTACCAGCGTTCTCGGCGCCGCGTGGTGGCCACAAGCCCCCGAGTGTAGATCCTTCAGCAATGCCCTCCCTTCCTCGAGGGTGAGGCAGCGTTGAAGTACACCCGACGGGCTACGTCGATATAGCTCGCGGCCGTCCCCGTACAGGACGTAGGTTTTGGCACGTCGAGCTACTCGACGAGCTTCGGTGCGGTCTTCCGGGAGTTCGCCTCGCCTCAAGTACTCGAGGTAAGGTGCGCGCCAATCCGTCGGAGGGGTTGGCGCCGTGGCGGCCCCGTCGATCTCCATGACCTCTCCCCCGCTCAAGGGGGGATCGGTCGAGGGGGGTGGGTCGACCCCTTGCTCGAGGGCGGGAGCCCCCGAGCCTAGGTCGACGGATGGTGTGTGCAGATCCCTCGAGAAGATGTCGGGGGGGACCGTCCCTCGAGTAGACGTGATTTTGGCCAGCTCGTCGGTAGCTTCGTTGCACCGACGGGCTACGTGGCTGAGCTCGAGGCCATAGAACTTGTCCTCGAGCCTTCGGACCTCCTTGCAGTAGGCTTCCATCTTAGGATCGTGGCAGCTCGAGTCTTTCATCACTTGGTCGATCACCAACTGAGAGTCCCCTCGCACGTCGAGGCGTCAAACCCCGAGCTCGATGGCGATGCGCAGGCCATTGACGGGGGCCTCGTACTCGGCGGCGTTGTTGGAGGCGGGGAAGTGGAGGCGGACGACATAGCGCATATGGACCCCTGAGGGTGATATGAATAGCAATCTGGCGCCTGCTCCCGTCTTCATCAACGACCCGTCGAAGTACATGGCCCAGAGCTCGCTCTGAACCTGCGCTGGGGGTAGTTGGGTGTCGGTCCATTCTGCAACGAAATCTGCCATTACCTGAGACTTGATAGCCTTCCGAGGGGCGTAGGAGAGGGTCTCCCCCATGAGCTCAGCGGACCACTTGGCGATCCTTCCCGATGCCTCCCGGTTCTGGATTATCTCTCCGAGGGGGAAAGATGAAACCACAGTGACCGGATGGCCCAGGAAATAGTGTTTGAGCTTACGCCAAGTGAGGACGACCGCATACAGCAGCTTTTGGATGTGAGGGTACCTCGTCTTGGTCTCGGAAAGGACCTCGCTCACGAAGTAGACAGGCCTCTGAACCGGCAGGGCGTGTCCTTCCTCCTCCCTCTCGACCACTATGACCGCGCTGACTACCTGGTCAGTCGCTGCGACATAGAGCAAGAGGGGCTCGGCCGGGCTCGGGGGGACCAAGACCGGGGGCGAGGTGAGCAAGGCCTTGAGCCTCGAGAGCGATTCCTCGGCTTCGGCGGTCCACGCGAAGTGTTCCGTCTTCTTCAGGAGTCGGTAAAGGGGTAGGGCCTTCTCTCCGAGCCTCGAGATGAAGCGACTGAGGGCGGCAAGGCACCCAGTAACCCTTTGCACGCTCTTGAGGTCGTTGATCGGGCCCATCCTCGTGATGGCGGTTACCTTCTCGGGATTGGCCTCGATGCCGCGCTGGGAAACTATGTACCCTAAGAGCATGCCTCGAGGGACCCCGAAGACACACTTCTCAGGATTTAGTTTTATGCGATTAGCCCTGAGGCACCTAAACGCGATCTCGAGGTCTCCGACCAGGTTTCTGACGGTTCTGGACTTGACCACAATGTCATCGACGTAGGCCTCGACGGTCGGCCCTATGTGTTTCCCGAAGACGTGGAGCATGCATCACTGGTAGGTGGCCCCGGCGTTCCGCAAGCCGAAGGGCATGGTGAGGTAGCAAAACATGCCGAAGGGAGTGATGATTGGACTCCTTCATCTTTATTTGGTGGTAGCCGGAATACGCATCAAGGAAGCAAAGGGTTTCACATCCCGAAGTGGAATCTACTATTTGATCGATGCGTGGTAAAGGAAAAGGAACTTTAGGACATGCTTTATTTAAACTGGTGTAGTCTACACACATCCTATCCTTCCCATTCTTTTTCTTTACAAGCACTAGATTAGCTAGCCACTCGGGATGATGTACCTCCTTGATGAATCCGGCCTTCAAAAGCTTGTCGACCTCCTCCCCGATGATCCTGCGCTTCTCCTCGTCGAAGCGGCGCAGGCGTTGTTTCACCGGTTTGGACCCGGCTCGGATGTCTAAGGAGTGCTCGGAGACCTCCCTCGGGATGCCCGGCATGTCCGAGGGGCTCCATGCGAACACGTCGGCATTTGCATGGAGAAAGTCGACGAGCACGGCTTCCTATTTGGGCTCGAGGGTGGCACTGATCGTCAGCACCTTCCCATCCGCGAGGCCAGGGTCGAGCGGGACGGTCTTTGTGTCTTCCGCCGGCTTGAAGTTGCCAGCGTGGCGCTTGGGGTCGGGGATCTCTCCGGACAAATCGTCAAGGGCCGCGAGGATAGCCGACTCCTCACGGGCCTCGGCTTTTTCCATGCATTCGACATCGCAGTTGTATGCGTGCTCATAGGAGGTGTCGACGGTGATGACCCCCGAGGGCCCCGGCATCTTGAGCTTGAGGTAGGTGTAGTTCGGGACCGCCATGAACTTGGCGTACCCCGGTCTGCCGATGATGGCGTGGTAGGTGCCTCGCCACGCGACCACCTCGAAGGTCAGCTCTTCCTTTCGGAAGTTCGAGGGGACGCCGAAACAGACCGGTAGCTTGATGCGGCCGATCGGGAGTGCCTTCTTCCCCGGGACGATCCCGTGGAATCCCCCCGCGCTGGGCAGGAGCATGGTCCTCGGGATCCCCAGGAGGTCGAGGGTCTGGACGTAGATGATGTCGAGGCTGCTCCCCCATCCATGAGCACCTTAGTGAGGCGGGTGTTGAGGATGATCGGGCCGACGACGAGCGGGTAAGCCCCTGCGTTGGGGATGTGCTCGGGGTGGTCGTCCTGATCGAAGGTGATCGGCGTGTGGGACTAGTCGAGGTACCGCGGGGCCTGGGCCCGAACGGAGAAAACTTCTCGACGCTCCCTCTTGCGCTGGCGCGTGGTGAGGCGAGTCGAGGGTCCCCTGTAGATCATGTAGCAGTCGTGGATCTCGGGGAAGCCTCCTTTGTTGACATCACCCCTGAAGTGGGCGTCATAGGGCGGGTCTTCCTTGCCGTCGTCTCTCCTGGAGCCAGGAGGGACGAAGTGCTTTCGGAGCATGCGGCAATCCTCGAGGCGGTGGTTGGCCGGCCCCATATGATAGGGGCAAGGCTCCTTCAGCATCTTATCGAAGACGCCGCCGTCGGGAGGGGGCCCTCGGGGCTTCCGCTTGTCCGCCGCAGCGACAAGGTCGTCGGGCTCGTCGTCGTGCTCGACGTTGGGCTCGACGTTGCGTCGGCCTGGTTGGTTCTTCTTCTTCTTCTTCTTCCGGCCGCCATTGCCGTCGTTGTTCCTTCTGGGCCCCTTGTTTCTCTTGGGCCCATCGTCCGAGCCCCCGGGCTCCTCCGCCTTGCCCTTCCCGTTCCCTGGGGGAATCTGGAAGAAGGCGCCAACAACTTCTTCGCCAGCTGCGTAGTTGGCGATGACGTCCATGAGCTCGTTGGTGGTCTTGGGGGTGGTTCGCCCTAGCTCCCGCACCAACTCCTTGCAGGTTGTCCCGGCGATGAACGCCGTGATGACCTCGTGGTCGGAGATGTGGGTCAATGCGGTACGCTGCTTCGAGAATCGGCGGGTGAAGGCGCGGAGGGTCTCCCCTGGTTTCTGTTTGCAGCTGCGAAGGTCCCAGGAGTTGCCCGGGCGCTCGTAGGCGCCTTTGAAGTTGCCCTCGAAGATCCGGACTAGGTCGGAACAGTCCTGGATCAAGTCCGGGGGTAGCTCCTCGAGCCACCTCCGAGCGGTGTCGGAGAGGAACAATGGGAGTTTCCGGATGATGACGAGGTCATCTTTGGCTCCACCCAGCTGGCATGCCAGCCTGAAGTCGGCAAGCCAGAGCTCTGGCTTGGTTTCGCCATTGTACTTGACCAGGCTGGTGGGTGGTCGGAAACGTACAGGCAGGGAGGCCCGCCGGATAGTTCTTCCGAAGACTCGGGGCCCCGGTGGCTCTGGAGACCGACATCGATCTTCGTCGCTGTCGTAGCGCCCACCTCGGTGAGCGCTTTAGCCTCGAGCCTCGGCGTCGCCGTACCGACGTCGGTTGTTCACTCGAGGGGGGAGGTCGTCGACGAGGTGTTCCTGAGCCGGTCGTCGCTCGACCTGGCCCTGGGGCGCCTTGTTCTGGTGGACGGAGACCTCCCGATTTTGTCGAGGAGGCACCGCTTGTTGCCCGGAGGCAGCCCCTCGACGCCTCGAGGTTGAGCTCTCCGCCTGTTGCACGGCCGCAGTTTGGAGAAGCCCCTGGATTTCATCCCTGATACGCCATGCCTGGGGGGTCGATGGCGCCGGCATGTCGCGGAGCAGCATCGCAGCCGCTACGACATTCTGGCTAGCGCGGTTGAAGACTCGGGGTTCGGCGTTCCCCTCCTCGACGATCTGCCGGTGGACTTCCCGGGCCCGCTCGTGAGCTCCTCCACCCTGAGGACGCCCTCGATCCCGCTCGAGGGCGTGTTCAAGCTGCTGAAGACGCAGACGCTCCTCCTCGAGCTTGCTGAGAAGCTCTCGGACCTGCGTAATCTGGACGTCGGGGGGTGGATCGGCTCTATCAGGACTTGGGGGGATGACATCTCGTGCCGGTGTAGCGTTAGCCCCTCCCCCTTCTTCGGTGGCCGCGGTATCGTCGACGTCGTCCTGGAGGTCGGTTTGCTCATCGAGGTGGAAGCACTCCCGAGTGGAGTCGTAACTCTCGTCGGGAGAGTCCGAGTCGTGGTCGGCGTGGTAGAAGTGGGGGAAGAGCCTACCCCTTTCTTCCTCCTCCAGGCGCCGCCGTAACGTGCCCCACGTACGGGGCAGCTCTGGCTCGCCTGGTGAAGAGGTGGTGACGGGATCGGCCGTCGCCCACGACGGAGTCCATGGAGACTCGTCGTATGTGTGTATCCGCAGCCCTGCAAAAGAAGAGTAGAGTCCGACACTGTTGCGGAGCCCGTATGGGAACGGGTCACGCGGTGGTGATGGGGTCGAGGGTGTCGGAGAGGCCACGGGAGCCTCCGGGGACGACAACGTGGCAGAGCCGAAGTCCCGCTCGGGGAGACGCCCGCCCTCGGCCCACAAGCGTGGGTCAAGCGGACCCCTAGGAGAAGGGGCCGTGTCACCAACTGGGACCGGGGGAACGGCATCCGGCGCCCCAGAGCTCGCACGACGACGAGCGCGTCGAAGCCGCTCGTGCCTCCTCCTGATCGCAGGCCAGAGTCGCAAGCGGAGGGACCGTCGTCTGATCCTTGCCGGCTTCGGCGCAGCGAAGCTGCTGGTGTCTAGGCCACGGGTGGAGGGAAAGACTATGAAGTCACCCCGGTCCGTGGAAACGAACCCTAGACTGCCGAACCAGATGACGGTGGTGGATGGAAACGGTGGGACGGTGGGATCCATCTGAGAGAGTAGTTCGGAGTTGATCGACACGCGAATCCCCCTACCTGGCGCGCCAACTGTCGGTGTTATGACCCGGGGGTTAAGACCACCAACGAGTAAATTTGTATATCGCGTGCTCCCTCTCTCAGACGTGATGCAAGATGGACACAAGGTTTATCCTGGTTCGGGCAAAGAAGGCCCTACGTCCAGCGGGGGGGGGGGGATGACTTGTATTATCTCGCACCCAAAACGTGCTCGTACAGGGGGGGTACAAGCTATGTTACACGGATTCGGCCACCCGAGGGGTCGATCGAGTGGCGGGGTGTGTGGAGTGTGGAGTGTGGAGTCTGAACTAGGGTCCCTGGGAACGAAAGTCCGATCGAAGTCCCAGAAGAAGTAGTAGCCGATCCCCTATACTCTACCTCGGCGTCCCCTTTTATAGACCAAGGGGAGGTCCGAGGGTACAGGGTCCTAACAGTAGCAGTATGGGCGGCGTATCCGCGGCACAGTGTTGGTGGAGAGACATTGAGCACTGTGGCAGCATGGCCTTCCCGTCCTTCAGGCGTCCCCGGTCGTGGCGGCAGTAGAAGTCGTCGCAGTGCAGTGTCCGCAGGCGGGCACGAGTCCCACGGCCGAAGCGGGACGGGGCGGATGGGACGGCTTCCGTACCGGAGTTGTTGAAGAGAGGGGGGTCGAGCCCCCCGGTCGAGGGAGGGGGTCGAGCCCCGCATGGCTCTGTCGCGTTCCTGAAGTCGTCGTCGAGGGTCGCACTGTTCACTTTCCGAGGGGTAATGTTGGAGTCCGTACTCGCGTAGTGGCGACAGTGGCGGCACAGTTGACAGGAATCGGGGACCTGACGGGGAGTTGGCGGATTTGACAGCGGACGCGGGCGCCCATGTCGTTAGGTGGGTTCACTTTAACCCATGCCGGGAGCAGTTGGGTTAATCGAGCCCCTCGTCCGGGGGTCGTTCGCTCGACCCCTGGTCGAGGTAGAGGTCGAGGGGTCGAGGTAAAGGTCGGGGCAGAGGTCGGGGGGTCGATCGTTCGACCCCTCGTCCGTCATCGAGGTAGAGGCCGGGGGGTCGTTCGCTTGTCCCCTCGGTCCGTCGTCGAGGTGGAGCCCGGGGGGTCGTTCGCTCGTCCCCTCTGTCTGTGGTCGAGGTAGAGTCGGGGGTCGTTCGCTCGCCCCCTCGTCCGTCATCGAGGTGGAGCCGGGGGTCGTTCGCTCGCCCCCTCGTCCGTCGTCGAGGTGGAGCCGGCCCGTGGCTTGTTGCCGCAGTTGGTGTAGAGGGGGCCCTCGATTGATGGGCCGCGTCTTACCGAGTAGTGGGCTGGTCCTTGCCTTAAAAATGGTTGCTATGTTTAGCATTAACTTATCGAAGGGTTTAGGGTACCCCTTACCTTCGTACCCGACACTATCAATCAAATATCATACTCTTCAAACTAAATATGATCATCTAGAGGACTCATGAGAAATTGGTAGAATCTTATGCCATGCTTAAGGTAGCTCATAAGATTGTGATTACTTCAATAAAATCATCTCAACCTAACACTCACATTCTCACTAGCACTTTATCTCAATTAAATATCTCTTGTGATAACAATTGTGTGCCTCAAGCAAGCCAATCTTTGATTGAGCTAAATCTTATTGAAAATATAAAGGTCAAACATGAAGTTGCAAAGCTAGGAAAAGACAAGGTTCAATTGAAGAGTAAGGAGAAAACACAACCTTCTCAAGATAACCGTGCTAACATGGTGAAGAAGCTTGAGAAGGGTTTAAACCTTGTTTTCCCCGAAAATCAACAAAGGAATCTCAGGTCACTCATTGTCAAAGCAACCAAGAGCAAGAAGCATGGAAAAAGACTATGCTATGGTTGTGGCTTGTATGGACATGAGAATGCCATGTGTCCACACAAGACGTGGGGTGACAAGGTTGAAGCCTATGATCAAAAGAGCTCAACCAAGGTGATGGAACTAGAGGCAAGGAAGAAAGCTCAAGTCAAAACAAGAAGATGCTATGGATGCAATGAGGTGGGACACATAGTTGATGATTGTCCCAACAAGCAAAACAAGCAAAGAGCAAACAAAGGTTGTATTTGCTACGCTTGTGAACAAAAAGGGCATCTAAGCTATGATTGTCCCAAAGGTGAGATTCCTAAGCCAAACATACTTGATTATGATGATATGCTTAGTGAGATCTCAATTGGAGTTAGCACTAGAGAAGCCATATGCTCACCTCACACTAGTGCTAAAGCCATTTGGGTGCCTAAGCATTTGTTGACTAACTCAAAAGGACCCAACAAGAGTTGGGTACCAAAATGTGCTTAGGAGATTGTTGTAGGTACTAGGTGGTAAAGATGAAAGTTAAGGGTGGTTGAGCAAACAAATTGAATCCTTCACTCAATCTATCAACCATCACTGATCTCAAATTGTAAATGGTTCACCCGAAGATTATTCACTGAGTACATTTTCTATCTCATCTTTTTCACTTGAGAGTTCTATCTAAAACCTAGTAGGATAGCCACTTTACTTTTGCACCTTAGCTATGCAATCTGCTTACTGACATATTCAGGCATTCTAAGGCCTTATTGTTGTATCTTAAGAAGTTCAAGTGTTGCAACTCAGTTTGGCTCTGCCTCGCGTATACCAGACGTGTCCGGTATGCCTATCGGACGTGTCCGATATCTCTCTGGCAACTGCAAGACCGTGCGGGAAAAGGCCTAGCAGTACCACCGCTTCCTCACTGGTATTGACGGAGGGAGGTCGGTACTACCGATAGTACAAAAATGCATCGCCCAAACCGTGCAGGAAAAAGGCCTAGCGGCACTACCGTACACCCACCGGTACTACCGAAGATGCACCGGTACTACCGATGAATGATCAGTACTACCGATTTACCTGTGTAAGCAAGCTCACCGTGAATATCAGACGTGTCCGGTATGAGTACCGGACGTGTTCGGTATGGCAAGAATCCTTGAAATGATTGCTTTTCGGTCAGCAGAGGTTGAGTGCCACAGGTTATATCTCTTCAATCCTCTGATCATCTTATATATGTACTTCATGGTGAGTATCTCCTAGTCTAAAGCTTTTTATGGAAATCTTTGTAGTCTTTGGTCAAATAGAAATTGATCTCTCTTGTTCGTAAAAGAATAAAGTGCTCTTCTAAAAGGTTATTCAAATCACTCAAAGCACTTATTTATGGGGAGCTCAGTTTCTAGCTTGCACCTATTTGAACTAACATCTCTCTTAGTGTTATTGTTACTCCCGTTGAGATTGGTTTCATAAGTGTTGACACAAAAAACGTTAGGATCTGCGAACACCTCGGGCTTATACCCGAAATTCGATATCCAAGGCGTGCCAGTCGATTTGACCAGTTAATCAACAAGGATGATAACTAGAACAAGATTCAATCAAGACAACGACGATGCGCCCGGATGCCAAGATTGGGACTTGATCAGGATAACTAGAGCAGAGCTGAACGAGACAACAGCGATGCACCCGGATGTCAAAGCTCAGAGATACTCCCACACGGAACTTACAAGGGTTTGACGGAGATCAATGTGATGCAACCCGTCGAAGCTTGAAGAACTCGTAGATAAACTAAGACTAATGCAAAAAAGGGTAAATTGCAATAAAAGTAGAATAAGAGTAAATTGATTTGTTTTGATATATGATTGATATTTTACACGCAGCCCTTGGGCACATATTTATACTCCCGCATGGAGAGTTGTACAGAGACACGACTCGTACCTTCCCTAAAACAAACTCCTAACTTTAAGGAAACTGACTCGCGCAGGAGTCGGATCTAAATAACAATATTATTTGCCTAAACAAACACGCCTATTTTAAAGGAAAACAAACGACTCATGCAAGAGTCGGACTTAGACTACTATAATAATACTGGTATAAAATCACCAGTTTCCTTATGTCTTTGCTTCGATGAAAACTTTCCATCGGCAGACTCTTTTAATCCGCGATCTCCTTCTTTTGCCACCGGCAACCTTCTGCTGACGTTAACTGCCACATCACCCTGTGCCCATCGGCATTCCATGCCCATCGGCAATCGGCATCGGCAACATCTCATCGGTAATCGGCAACTTTACAATCCCGGTGACCTGACTTTACCAACTAACCTCTATCGGCAAGAATTATCTAGCTTTTGTCGGCAACAAACTTAGCCTTCTTACAGCGCACTTCCATCGGCAATACTGACCTATAACTTCCTGATGCCGATGGAAAACGGCTACCGATCAACACAAGTCTTAGCTTATTTGACACGTGCCGAAAAACGGTGTCAACAATAAGTGACATGAATTTTTGACAAAGAAAGGTCAACTTGATTTTATCATGTGAAATATTATCTTAAGGAAAGGTTATTGGCTCAAGGCAAAGGTACGTGTTTATGTACATGCATTGAAAGTGCATATAGGATCCCTTTTATGCTAGAGTGTGCATTTGAGTGACATAAGATAGATGTTTATTAAAACCTCAAACTAGCATGCTTAGGAGATGTGGTTTTTTAAAAATTTGATTGAATCTGAGGTCTTTATGACCTTGGTCATAACACTTTTGACTATAGCTCTTCTTGATTGATTGTTTCGCTAGTCACAAGTGGTATGACTCTCTCTCTTGTCCATGAACATGCATATCTCTCTTTATCTTTCTCTCATCATCAAAATCTTATATGTCACAAGAAATTTGGAAAAGAGTTACGAGAATTGTTAAAATTGGATGAGAAAAATTGTCAAATCAAGGTTGGTTCAAGGAAAGATACCCAATTTAGACAAACAAATAATAGAGATGAGTTATGGAATAAAGAAAGAAGGATTTGGAGCTGAAACAACCAACCCGCAAATATCGGACGTGTCCGGTATGCGCGGGGACATAAGACAGAACTTACCCCCTTCGGACCTATTATGTTTCTTCCTCCTTCCACTCTCAACCACGCATCCAGCCCCTTCTCTCTCTATCTCTCTTTGGATTTCGCATTTCAACCAAGGAAAAGAAGGATTGGAGGTTGGATTGGAGAGGGTTTGCATCAAGATTAAAGGATCCATCAAGAAGGACTGCTTCCCTCTTCTTCTCTTTATATCTCAAGGTACCCTAATCTCAGACCCCTTCCGATCTATTGGATATCAGTTGATTTGCAAATTCGTTTGGTAGAAGTATCACATTACATGCCCTAAAGCCTTGCCAAAAGTTTGGATTGGATTGGTTAAGGATTGGATCGAAACCCTTGGCCAGGGCTGTTGTTCATGCAATACCGGACGTGTCCGGTATTAGATAGCAGTGCAGTCTGTTCTACAGTTTCTTTTCAATCTCAAACTTTTGTGTTTCTATAAGCCATGCTTATTTGTCTAGATGATTTCTGTAAACCTATGATCAAGTAATGATTTAGGTGAGTACTAAAATCAATGACAAATGAGTATGAATTTGATTCACAATTAAATTAAACTTTTTGCATGTATCTAAAAATCTCTATTAAATCATTTGGATATAGGGCATGAGTGGTCGCATTGAGCCAAAGACAAAAGCTCAACACGACCCATCATCAGAGAGGGCTAGAAAAGCTCAACAAGATATGCATTCTGGATAGGGCCGACAGTAGGAGACCTTGCAGAGCAGCTGCTAGGGCTCCTCCTTAGTACAGAGAGGAAGATGGCAGTTCTTCCTCTGATGATGATGAGACCAAAGACTTCAGAATGGAATCTAGAAATAGGAAGAGTGATGCTAGGAGTTCAAATAGCTCTGAGGAGATTGAGGAGGAGAGCAGCCAGGGCAGCCCGCTCCTGGTATGGACTATGGTCTTCTCGAGATACATGCTCCAGTTCTTCCAGCTATGTTGCTAGAGTGAACTATAAAGGGAAGGGTATGACTGAGAGAGCCAGATAGCAGAGGAGGATTGATCCTAGAGGGCTATAAAGGATTCAATATTATCATAGATTTCACACTATGTTTCATCTTGATTTTTATACTAGTGTGATACTTTCCAGAGATCCAGTGATAGCCAGGTCTCAGCATGTGGACTGGGATTATGTCAGAGATCTGAAGAAGTCCTCTCTTAAGTTTGCTATTGACACCTATCAGCGCACTGGAGTGTATGGGAACATGGAGTTTGTGCATGATTGGAACTCAGAAGTTGTTGCACAATTCTATGCCACCTTGTTTGTTTAGGAGGAGCCAAGGCGCATGCATTGGATGACTGAGGGCCAGTGGTACAGTGTTGAGTGTGAGGCCTTTGCAGCTATGCTTGGTTTCACAGAGGAGTAGCTATAGAGAGACAAGATCCACACCGAGCAGGTTTTACCTCTAGAGCAACTTGCCTACATGTATCCCCCAGGAGGTGAGAGAGGAGCAGTTGGGGAGGTAGCTAGTCTTCACCCGACTTACAGATACCTAGAAAGGATGTTCAGGAAGACGATAGACTGCAAGGGTGGAGACAAGGGTGCTATTGCTGATTATTCCAGAAACCTTCTCAAAAGGATGGCACCAGGTGCACAACCATTCAGTGTCTTTGACTTCATTTGGTGTGAGATTCAGAGTGTTGGTAAGAGGCCCCTCAAGGGCTGTGGTTTTGCTCCGTACATTATGTTCATGATTGAGCAGGTCATAGGTCACACCTTTAGATATGACAGAGCTCACAAGGTTCTAAAGATTGTGGCTGATTTGACTGAGCTTGGCATCCCTCCAGCTGGTCTAGGAGGAGCAGGAGCAGCAGCAGATGCTCTTGGTGGTGCAGCAGGTAGAGGAGCTTCCTCTCCACCATGGACTACTTCATGGTCCTCTTCACGCCATCGCAGTACTCCTTCGCCAGTTCACAGGTTCTTCAGTTCTATCCTTGGGATGTGCAAGGATATTCAGACTCGACAGCAGAAGGAGAGGGAAGTCAGGAGGAAGGACACTCAGACCTTAAAGCAGATTGCCACACATCTTCAGCTTTAGCCTCCTAGGTCTCCACCTTCATATGATGCACCTAGTGACCAGGAGACAGAGGAGCAGCAACAGGCTAGATATGATAGTCAGTTTGCTCAGTTCTTTCCGAGGTAGCAGTAGCAGCAGCAGCAGCAGTCACAGTAGCTGAAATGACCTCGATTTCCACGAAGGGAAATCCACAGATTCGCAGTGTAATAAAATAGGTTGCGCGAGCAATCCACAGTATTACCCAAATTTCAGTCGATAATCATAACCATACTTCGAGTACAAGAGTGCAAATAGAAGGGTTTACATTAATTATTACATCGCCACACTGGCGGAAATCACACTGGAATCAATCAAAGTAGCAACGTGGACGAAGCGCCGGGATCCTCTCCAAGCCTGAGGCTAGCAACGAGACACCTATTACTCATCTTCATCGTAGTAACCGTCCTGTTCAACGCCTGTTTAATGTCTATCAGTAAGGATTGTACTGGTGCTACATTCCCACCAATGACATATTTGTGGAATTGGATGCAACGGGGTATATCAAAAATACCTATCTTTGGCTGTTGGCTTCCTATGGAAGATTTATTAATTACTTCAGTAGTATAAGTCATTGTTTAGTTGTCCAAATTCATATTCCATCCATCCATTCCATCCCAATCCCATCACACACATCTCACCACACCTCACACTCATTTGACAGGCCCAACTCCCGCTCGAGCCTGTCTCAGCGGCACACTACTCATTCAGAGCACACTGCCGGATCATATATCAACCAGAGGGACAAGAGAAGACACCACTCTCTATCGGCGAAACAGGTCACAAATACAGGTCCATAGCCTACGAATCGACTATGTATCGATCGATCAAACCGTACAACACTCTACAGTATGTTTTACATAACCACGGGTTCTGCCATCATCGACATCCGGAGTTGTCTAGGCCAGACGCCGGCTGCGTGCTAGCCTAGGTCGATGCCACCCTTCCACTCAGCCCTGAGCCAACTCCACGTACCGCACGGGGGCGCTGAGACTGTGAGGCCTAGTAACCGGGCCCCGGGGGTTACCAGCTGTCTCGAGAGGGTGTGGGACGCACTCCCGTATCTCTCTACACTAATCCGCTTACTTCCAAGTAGTTGTGGAACCGCCCTAACAATTAGTCCGACCAGCTCCCCCCCCACAGAGAGCAAGTGGTATGTAAGGTTTCCATGATTCGAGAAGCCAGGAAGTTCCTAATTGGCCAAGCAAGACATCTTCATCATAACCCCATGCCATCACAACATTCTACTATTCCGAGTTTCAACCTCGGAACCTCCTTTCCGGTCCATTTACTCACCACATGTACGATCAAAGGGATTGGCCAGGTAGCTCTCCCGGCAAGACATGCCCAAGGCTCGTCGTCATTCTCACTTGGCCAACAAAACCCTCACCACACGCACCCAAGACACACACAACACTCTCCCCTCTTTCTGGCACCACGTGCCTCATCATCATCATCTCATCAATATGTGAGAGTAGTAGTAATAGTAATAATCTTATATATAGAGCAATCAAGTGTGCGTCTATCTTATTGCGGGGTAGCAGGGTAAAGGTTTCGTCAAGGTAAAGGCTTGATCAAATAAACTACCATGCAACCTATGCATTGCTTAATCATTCATTATTATAAATGTAACATGTGAGCATGCATAATAGGTTCTACGAGGGGGTGGGGTGTGACACCTTGGTTGTCATCACCGAGTTCCTCGTCGTACTCATAATCTTCCTCCTCAGTCAGATCTTCCTCGTTCTCTGAAACGAATATGCGAAATAGTCACGTTAGCGATGTATAGAGAATCACACAAGGAATTATCAGAAAAATGAGAAGATAAATGAACACAAACATAGCTCCAACATGTAGAGCTCATTTTTCTGAGAATTTTGATAGGTCGTTTGCAATTTTTGGACTCTGTATGAATTTACTATGAATTTTCCAAGTTTGAATTCATTTCGAATTTGGATAAATATGGTTTGGATCCAGCAGGGACACGTGTCAGTTTGTCATTGGATGGCTGACATTGGCATGATGTCAGCATGACATCACGTTGACCGGAGTCAACACAGCTGGCTTTTCAGGGCCGATATGGGCCGGTTCAGGGCCGGGCTTGGCCCGCCACGTGTCAAGCACGGGTTGCGCCACGCGACCACATGGGTCTTCATGGGGCTTCGGTTCACGATGGCCGGTTCATAGTGCACCTTGCCCTCTGGTCCACTGAACCGCAGGCACAAGGGCCGTGCACCGGGTGCACCATCTCCCTCTCTCTGTCTGGTTTACATGCGCTGCGTCCACGCACGGGGTCATATGGCGGGGCTGGCTGGCGCGCTGCTGACGCCAGCACGGGGCCCACAGGCCAGTGGCTTGGCTCCTACCTTTCCCCAATGTGCTCTGTTTCGCCCGGCGGACGGCGGCACGTCGCCGGCTAGCCATGCACCGCCTCCGAGGCTCTCTCCAGGGCAACTGTAGGGTCTCCACCTCCCGTTGGGTCATGGCGGTCACTCCGGTGGGGTCGACTTGGCTTCGCGAGGTCTCAAAAGCCTTCTGCTCGTAAACAGGGCGGACGTCCACACCGGCGGTCGCCAATTGGTTAACAAAGCTGATCTCATGAGCAATTGGCGGCGCGGTACTTCACTGGTAGTCATACAGTGAGGGCGCATGGTCACAGTTGGGCCTTCCATGGTATCCACGGCTTCCTCCACGGTGAGTAGGCTCGGCGGCACGCGACATCAGTGGTCGAGGCGGTAGGGGATTCAAGGCATGGCTTGGTCTTCGAATTCGCCTTCCATATGCTCGAGCGAACGTGGCTAATGGCACAGGCATGTCATACGGTCTCCAGAGCAGCCCGTCCACGACACCGAGCTCGTCGGCGCGCGGCCAGGCCGCTGGTCATCGTGGCCAGGGGGTTAGGGACACCTAACGTCGCATCCAATTAGGCTAGAGGCTCAAGGGGGTCATCAACTACCTTCTAGGTTCATCCAGGTGGCTTGAGCGGGCTCTAGTCGTCAGGAACGCGCCGCACCACGATGGCGAGGCGACGGCGTTCACCGAGGCACTCGGTGGACAGGTCTTCGTGTTCCGGGTCAAGGTGGCTTGTCTAGTCCAGTGGAGGGCCGTTCCAGTGTGCGTGCACGTGCGAGTGTCCAAGGGCTTCACCGGCGAGGCGCTACGGCTTCCCCAGGTTGGGAACGCCCGCGAACTCTCCAGCAAGGTCTCCATGCCAAGATCGGACATGGTGCTAGAAGAGGTGTACCATGCGGCTGATGAAGAAAGGGTAGCGGCGTAGTGTAGAGCTGGTGCAACGTAGCTCCGGTTGCCGTGCAGTGCTGCTCCGTTCTCGACGTTGACAGTGAGGCTCCTCGAAGCGCGTCGACAGATCCTCGGCTCCGACGTCGCCTTCACGTCCTTCCTTTTCCCCTCTGCTTCTTCCCCCTTTCCCCTCCACCGATTGGTCTGGTGTGTGTGGTTGTCGCAGCGAGTGGCGGCGCCGACTAGGAAACCCTAGGGTTCTTGGGGGGTGGCTTTTATAGAGCAGCAGCCATGGCAATGGCGTGCTCCCGATCTAATGGTGGTGCTCGGCCGGGGCCGATCCGAGGGCTCCCAGGAGCTTCTTGGGCGCCAAGATGGAGGGGGAACCAGCAGGGGACAAGGCAGGGGCAGGGTCATGCGATTTGCGTGACCTGACAGGGCGGTGGAGGCTTGTCGGTTGACAGCTGGGCTCAGCTGCGCGCGCGTGAGAAGGCAGGGCGCAAGCTCGAAGAAAGCACTGTGCTGCGCGGGCCCAGCCGTCCAGTGGCGCGGGGTAGCGTGTGTGTGAGTGGTCCCACCTGCCAGTCAAAGCGGGCGGGGAGCGCAGTAGCGCGTGTGTGGCCACGTGCGCAAGGGCAGGCCAGCGCGCGGGTGTGGGTCTGGCGTGCTATCTTGGGCCACGACAGGGTGTTCTGTTGGGCTTGCGCGTGTGTGAGCAGGCCGGTTGGTTTTCTCATTTCCCTTTCTGTTTCTCATTTATATATTTGTTTGTATTTGATTTGTGTATTTGTAAGGGTCCTTGGATACATTTACACATACATGGGTATATGTATATTCATATATATTCCCGTCTTGTTTCTTTCTTGTTTATTTGCAAATGTGAGCATAGATTGCAAGAACAATATGATCCAAAACATGCAAGCATAAAATAAAGGCATGGTGATAATATTAGAGCAAGTTGACTAGGAAGTCTATTGTTAGATGTTAATCAAGAAAGACACTCATTAAAACTTGAATAGTTTTTAAAGAAAAATTTTGTAGTTGGGTTTTTCGTGTGTCAAATTTTAGGGATGTTACAGTCTCTCCCCTTATCAGAATCTCGACCTCGAGATTAAGAAGTAACTTACTCACTGAACATGTTTGGGTAGAGTTTCTGGATATCAACCTCTTTCTCCCAAGTATCTTCTCATTCAGTGTGATTACTCCACTGTACCTTGCACATAGGTATGACCTGGCTTTGTGTCACCTTAGTGTCCTGAGCTAGGATCTTGATTGGGTACTCTCGGTATTCTAGAGTGTCTTGAATATCAAGAACATCTGTAGGCACTTGTGTCTCCGGCACCCTCAAACACTTTCTGAGTTGTGAGACGTGGAATACGGGGTGTACCCCAGCTAGTTCATTCGGTAGCTCAATCTCATAAGCAAGTGGACCAACTCTCTTGGAGATCTTGTAGGCCCCTACAAATCTGGGGGCAAGCTTTCCTTTCACATGGAATCTGACGGTTCCTCAAAGTGGGGATACCTTGATGTACACGAAGTCTCCCACTTTGAACTCATGTTCTCTCTGTCTCTTATCAGCATAAATCTTCTGTCTGCTCTGGGCTATCTTGAGATTTTCTCTGACCTGAGCAACTCCTTCTTCTGCATCCTTTATCTTTGCTAGGCCGAAGAATGCTCTTTCTCCGGGTTCTGACCACATCAATGGTGTTCTGCAGGGTCTGCCATACAAGGCTTCAAATGGGGACATCTTGATGCTGGACTGATAGCTGTTGTTGTATGAAAACTTAGCGTGTGGTAGGCATTTTTCCCAATCTGTCCCATATTGGAGCATGCATGCTCTAAGCATGTCCTCAAGGATCTGGTTTACTCTTTCCGTCTGCCCATCCGTCTCTGGATGGTAAGCTATGCTATGGTCAAGTTTGGTTCCGATAGCTTGGTCTAGGGATTCCCAAAATTGTGACATAAACTGTGGGCCTCGATCGGATATGATGTTGGAGGGTGCTCGATGCAATCTGAGAATATTCTGCACATACAGATCGGCTAGTATTTCTGTCGTATATCTAGTTTTGACCGGTACGAAATGTCCGACCTTGGTCAAGCGATCCACTATTACCCATATAGAATCGTTTCCGTTTACCGATCTAGGTAATCCAACTTAAAGTCCATGGATATGCTTTCCCATTTCCACACTAGTACGCCCAAGGGCTTGAGCAACCCGACGGGTCTTTGATGCTCCACTTTAACTTTGTTGTAGATGTCAAACCGAGTAACATGCTCTGCGATTTCAGCTTTCATGTTTCTCCACCAGAAATGTCACTTCAAATTCCTGTACATGTTGGTACAACCAGGGTGTATGCAATACTTAGAGTCGTGTCCTTCAGATAGGATTTCTTCGTGGATTGCCTTATTTGAGGGCACACAGATTCGGTCCTTGTACCAGATGGTACCTTGCTCATCTTCTCGGTATTCTGGCCCTTTGTCTGCTTGCATCACACCATGGATATCCTTTATTTCTTCACAATCCTTCTGAGCTTAACGGATCCTTGAGGTGAGGTCGTATGTGATTTGGAGTGCATTTAGCGTGTCGTGGGATATGATCTCAAGTTCGAAACTCTCAATTTCTGCCTTTAACTCTACCGGAACTGACTGGGTGATCAAAGCGTGATAATAGCTTTTCCTGCTGAGAGCATCCATGACTTCGTTTGCTTTTCCTGGGTGATAGTGTATCTCCAGGTCGTAGTCCTTAATTAGGTCTAACCATCTGCGTTGCCTCATATTCAGATCTTCCTGTGTGAAGAAATACTTTAGGCTCTTGTGATCAGTGTAGATATCACATTTGTTACCAATCAAATAGTGTCTCCATACTTTCAACGTGTGTACCACAACTGCGAGTTCTAGATCATGTGTTGGGTATCGCTGTTCATGATCCTTTAACTGACGGGAGGTATAAGCAATCACTTTACCCTCTTGCATCAGAACACCGCCTAGTCCGTGGCGTGAAGCGTCACAATACATGACAAAGTCCTTGTGAATATCTGGCAAGGCTAGAACTGGGGTGGTAGTAAGCTTCTGCTTCAGAGTCTGAAAGATTTTCTCACAATCATCTGACCATTCAAACTCTTGTGTCTTCTTCAGCAGGTTGGTCATGGATCATGCCACTTTAAGAAAGTTCTCGATGAATCGGCGATAATAACCAGCCAGTCCTAAGAAACTCCTGATTTCAGACACGTTGCGAGGTGCTTCCCACTCTTTAACTGCCTTGATATTTTTAGGGTCCACGGCAACGCCTTTCGCAGAAAGCACGTGTCCTAGAAAGGCGACTTCTTCTAGCCAGAACTCGCACTTGCTAAACTTAGCATATAGCTGGTGCTGGGCCAGTCTTTCTTGGACAGTCCTCAAGTGTTTCTCGTGCTCCTCGGCTGTGGTAGAGTAGATGAGAATATCATCAATGAAGACCACAACAAACTTGTCAAGCTCTTCCATGAAGACCTTGTTCATCATGTTCATGAAGTAAGTTGGGGCATTAGTGAGTCTGAAGGATACAACGGTGCACTCATACTGCCCATATCTTGTGACAAAGGCTGTCTTGGAGATATCTTCTTCACGGATCTTCATCTGGTGATACCCTGATCGAAGATCAATATTGGAGAAGTACTTGGCTCCGCCTAGCTGATCCAACAGATCATCAATTCTGGGGAGTGGGTACTTGTTCTTGATGGTCACAACATTCAGATTTCTATAATCGATGCACATCCTCATTGAGCCATCTTTCTTCTGCACAAACAGCACAAGGGAACCCCAGGGTGAAGCACTGGGTCTGATAAACCCCTTTGCCATTAGCTCCTCAAGCTGCTTCTTCAATTCTTTCAGCTCATCCACTGACATGTGGTAGGGCCGTTTAGCAATCGGTCCCGTCCCCGACAGCAGATCAATGACAAACTCCACGTCTCGGTCAGGAGGCATACCCGGTAAGTCCTCTGGGAAACACATCTTCATATTCACACACGACTGGTACATTAGCTACAGTCTTGGCTTCTAAGGCATAGATCATGGTGAGGAGTTTGTCCGAGCGAGGTATGCAACGGACAATTTGTCCACTGGGGTGCATGACTTGGACGTATCTGGGCTGGCAAGGTATGACTCCACGGTGTTCGGTTAGCCAATCCATTCCTAGGATAACATCTAGGCTCTTGGAGGGTAGAAGAGTTAAGTCGGCTAGAAAGTTCAAACCCTCGATGGTGATATTCACTCCCTTGCATTTGTGGGTGCACGTGATGTCACCTAGAGGCGAGCTAGTGAGGATCTGATCCTTTCTAAGGGTTATGGGAAGGTGGTGTTCATGTGCAAACTTAGATGCTATATATGAACAAGTAGCTCCCGAATCGAAAAGTACTGATGTTGTTACTCCATGTACTAAAAACATACCATACACCACGTTAGGAGCAGCTGTAGCATCTTTGGCAGTCTGGTGGTTGAGACGCCCGCGAGTTGCGGATCCCCTGAACGGTGTTGTCATGTTCGCTGCAGCATTGGTCTTCTGGGGGCACTCCGCGATCTTGTGACCCGCCTATCCACACCCAAAACAAGCAAAAGGCACACTGCTGGTGGGGGTTGTCGCAGGGGCCCTCCAGTTAGCGTTTGGGGTGGCACGGGCTGGTGTGGCGCGGTTCATCCCTTCAGCCAGAGCAGTGAGTAGCTGGGTCTGCAGGGCCATCACCTCTGCCAGACTTGGCGGAGGAGGTGGTGCTTCGTGTCCTGCGGGCGGAGGGTTCAGTGGTGCTCCAGCAGGTGGATGGTTTAGCAGTGCGTTCTCCTGAGCGGGAGGCGTGCGAGCACGACGCAGATCGTCCTCCAGGTTCCGACGGGGTAGGTTGCGTCCTCCACGTCCACGGCCTCGCCCACGCCCCAGCCCGGTGGTGGGCGCGGGTGATGGTGAGCGGTTCAAGCGTGCAGATCAACGAGTCAACATCTATAGTAACCAAAGGCTAGTGAGTTGCATATACATGTATAGCAGTGCTGCTATTGACAGTAATTACAAGCTATTTTGGCACCATCAAAATACCGTCAACATCCTCATATTCGAAGGAATACAAGCATAACCTGAACATATTTTACCAATAACTAGTTCCACATGTCCCTTGACTATTTGATGCAAGTAATGACAAATAGGGACTTTTGGGAGCTAGTGCGCCCACTTAGGGGGTCGGCCGACCACCTTGTGGGGCCACTAAGCCTCCCAAGCCTCCATGATCCAAGCACACCCTTTAGAGTGAAGATCCAACCTTGGATCTCCTCTGTGCTTCTTCTCAACGGCTCTAGATCAAAGCACGAGGATACATGGGCCCACAAACTATCTTAGAAAAATACCAAACTTTGCCAAGATGCCAATGACATGTGGGCCATGCTTCACATGAAAGATGACCAATACTTGGGATCGACCGATCTGGGTATGGGGCCACCAGGCCACCTACATGCCCCCTGTGCTGTGGGACACCTCCTGAGGAAAAGTGGCAGGGCCCACCTGCCATAGGTGGATCGGCCGATCCACCCTAAGGTCCCACCAGGCCATCTACATGCCCCCTGTGTTGTGGGACACCTCCTGAGGAAAAGTGGCAGGGCCCACATGCCATTGGTGGATCGGCCGACCATGGCCAGGTGCACCGACCTCCCCATCGACTTCCTGCATGCCTCCATGCACCCACTTGATCTCCCCCGTTGATCTAAAGCAGTTACAATGACGGTTTGATCCTATGGTAGCTGATGAAGGTGGCGCGGATCGCTGACATGGCACCGGAGTAGCCCCTACTCCACTTCTAGCTATAAATACCCCCTAGGCCCTCACTCTCTCTTCATGCCTCATTGGAGAAACTACTCCTTAGTATCTTAGCGGAGCTTTGTAGTAGTGCTATGCTAGTTGGAAGAGAGTGAGGAGTGCCTGGAGGAGAGCCGGGCCTGTCTGGCGTCTTCTCCGGAGTTCTTCCTCGGCGGATGCGAGTCTCTTGTAAGTTCAGCACTTGTAAGTGATACATCTGAGTTCTTTATAGCATTTAGTATTCTAAATATGGTTTAGTTGTTATACATCTTTTCGTTCTTGTTCATCGCTTTACTAAAAGTAGAGTGCTTTAGCCTTAACGTGGGGTTAAAGTAGTAAGAATAGTGTAGACGTGGTGTCTAGACTAGTTCTTACCTTTGTAAACCGCTTATCACGTGGATTGTTCGTGGATGCTAGTAGAAAGTGACAGCTCTATCTAGACTTTGTATTCCACCACGCATGTTAGATAAGTTCTTAAAAGGTAGGGCTTCAATACAACATGATGGCACGGTCCAGTTAGAGTTTTGCCCTCTTTCTGATCTATCCCATCGCCTCCTGCAAGAGAAGGGCTGATAAAGCCAGTATAACCAGCTATACCTTGTTAGATATCTTTGCTATATCGAACCTCTCAACCCAGTTATCATAGTCTCCCTTGATCCATCATAGGACATACCCGTATTCCTAGTTAGATCACTTCTCGTTCCCCGTGGAAAATACGATACCTAGAATACTCCCGGTGAAGTGCTACAACGGTATAATCTGTGCGCCTGTGGATTTATCCAATAGTCATAAGAAATACCAACAGCTGCTGATATGATTAACTTATTTTAGGACATGTAAGTCATTTTAACCAGTTTAACCCTTTTAAAACATTTTTAAACTATCCAACACTCAACCAAAGAAGCATAAATATCCATAAGATGCATTAAGATCCAATCAATCATTACATGGGTTTTATTACATAGCATGACTCTGGAAGCTATGCTCAGATGATGTGAGGAGATACGTACTATACGCAGGTAGCATGACTCATGAAGGTGGTACATCGCATGGAGTGGTACCTCTCATGTGGGTGCTATCAACTACTCAGAGGTGGATCTACTCAGAGGAGATAAGTGAGTCGGTCGCCACCAACTCATCGTTGGTCTTGTACACACTGGACACGTGAGACAACGCCTCTGTGAGCTCAGGGGTGATCCTAGTCAGGCTCAGACCTCGTGATGGACACGCCTCCAGGTTGAGTTTACTGGTTCCTATGTTGAATGTCTCCTTCCTGGGCCTCTTGCGTAGATAAGCTGGAACGTGGTCCTGTAGATCCTCGTACTCTCTGACCCTCTCCTTGTTGGACTTCCTCCATGCCTTCATGGTCCTCACACTCTTCTCTTGCAGATACTCGTTTAGCTTCAATCGATCGATCAGGTGACCCAAGTTGCGTGCTGAGCGCTTCTCTGACTCCTCCAGGTCCTGACCTAGCTTTTGGTTCTTGTTGTTGGTCTTGAACTCACGGACTCCGGTGCTGCGCTCTCTTTTAAGAGCCTGAGACAGTGCTCGGTCACGATCATCCAAGTCCCTCTGCAGCTCGAGGACTCGACAGTCAAGGTTGTGGTTGCGAACCCCGAGGTCTGCGACCTTGTCGCATAGGTCCGCCACTGTCCTCCGGTAGCTGTCCTCTCGAAATTTCATCTCCATCTGCGTGTCAGCAAGCGCCTGTCGCAGAGTAGCCTGTACCTGAGCCTCACTCTTCTCGCACTCCCTGGCGTCGAGTAGCAGACTGCGGTCGCAGTTGCTCTTGGCCTCCAAGATGGCGATGTACTTATCCTGCTCCATCATGTACCAAGCAGATGTATGGAGGCAGGGGTCTCTCTCAGTGAACATCACCTCCCCAAAGCGTCTCAGCTGGTCATAGGGGTCGGCGTGTAGCTCAAGGGCCCGGGGTAGCAACCGAAAGGGAGTCTCCCTGAGGTGGTCGTAGGCATCATGCATCAGCATGCGCAGTGCCTTGCGTGCAACTGACTGGACTCCATCCTCGAGCGACCTCTCGAACACCACGTGGGAGGAAGCTGGCACGTCTGGCAGGGTCGGGCTGGCTGGGGTGTCGACATAAGTGGCGAAGTAGCCCTCGAAGCTCCCCTCTGGCGTGAGCTTGCCGCTGCAGTAGTACCGGACCTGATCGGCGGGGATGCCAAGCAGCTCGAGCACCTGGTAGTAGACCCGTGGAAAGCCTGTGAAGCTCTGCCCGTCCACTGGTACCATAGCCGTGTCTGCGTGCACGGGGCCAAGGGGCTGCAGGTCAAGGTTTGCCATCTGCAAAGTTTTGAAAATGAAAAGTGTCAGCAAGTCCATAGGAAGATAAGCCATTGCATGAAAAAGGAATGCAGGGTCGGTACTATAACCGAAGAGAGTTTATTTTTCAAAGTTTTCAAAAAAAAATTTGCGCAGCGGAAGCGTGGCTGTGGGTCCATGTTCTACGGTATCGTCCTAGGGTCAAGCATGGCTCTGATACTAACTAAAACGACCTCGATTTCTATGAAGGGAAATCCACAGATTCACAGTGTAATAAAACAGATTGCGCGAGCAATCCACAGTATTACCCAAATTTCAGTTGATAATCATAACCATACTTCGAGTACAAGAGTACAAATAGAAGGGTTTACATTAATTATTACATCGCCACACTGGCGGAAATCACACTAGAATCAATCAAAGTAGCAACGCGAACGAAGCGCCGGGATCCTCTCCAAGCCTGAGGCTAGCAACGAGACACCTATTCCTCATCTTCATCATAGTCAACGTCCTGTTCAACGCCTGTTTAATGTCTATCAGTATGGATTGTAATGGTGCCACATTCCCACCCATGACATATTTGTGGAATTGGATGCAATAGGGTATATCAAAGACCTATCTTTGGCTGTTGGCTTCCTATGCAAGATTCATTAATTACTTCAGTAGTATAAGTCATTGTTTAGTTGTCCAAATTCATATTCCATCCATCCATTCCATCCCAATCCCATCACACACATCTCACCATACCTCACACTCATTCGACAGGCCCAACTCCCGCTCAAGCCTGTCTCAGCGGCACACTACTCATTCAGAGCACACTGTCGGATCATATATCAACCAGAGGGAGAAGAGAAGACAACACTCTCTATCGGTGAAACTGGTCACAGAAACAGGTCCATAGCCGACGAATCGACTATGTATCGATCGATCAAACCGTACAACACTCTACAGTATGTTTTACATAACCACGGGTTCTGTCATCATCGACATCCGGAGTCATCTAGGCCAGACGCCGGCCGCTTGCTAGCCTAAGTCGATGCCACCCTACCACTCAGCCCTGAGCCAACTCCACGTACCGCACGGGGGCGTTGAGACTGTGAGGCCTGGTAACCAGGCCCCAGGGGTTACCAGCTGTCTCGAGAGGGTGTGGGACGCACTCCCGTACCTCTCTACACTAATCCGCTTACTTCCAAGTAGTAGTGGCACCGCCCTACCAAGTAGTTCGGCCGTCTCCCCCCCCCCACAGAGAGCAAGTGGCATGTAAGGTTTCCATGATTCGAGAAGCTAGGAAGTTCCTAATTGGCCAAGCAAGACATCTTCATCATAACCCCATGCCATCACAGCATTCCACTGTAATAGTAATAATCTTATATATAGAGCAATCAAGTGTGCGTCTATCTTATTGCGGGGTAGCAGGATAAAGGTTTCGTCAAGGTAAAGGCTTGATCAAATAAACTACCATGCAACCTATGCATTGCTTAATCATTCATTATTATAACTGTAACATGTGAGCATGCGTAATTGGTTCTACGAGGGGGGTGGGGTGTGACACCTTCGTTGTCGTCACCGAGTTCCTCGTCGTACTCATAATCTTCCTCCTCAGTCAGATCCTCCTTGTTCTCTGAAACGAATACGCGAAATAGTCGCATTAGCGACGTATAGAGAATCACACAAGGAATTATTAGAAAAATGGGAAGATTCAAATGCACACAAACATAGCTCCAATATGTAGAATTTTGATAGGTCGTTTGCAATTTTTGGACTCTATATGAATTTTCTATGAATTTTCCAAGTTTGAATTCATTTCTGAATTTGGATAAATAAGGTTTGGATCCTGCAGGGACATGTGTCAGTTTGTCATTGGCTGGCTGACGTTGGCATGATGTCAGCGTGACGTCACGTTGACCGGAGTCAACACAACGGGCTTTTCAGGGCCGATATGGGCCAGTTCAGGGCCGGGCTTGGCCCGCCACGTTTCAAGCACGGGTTGCGCCACGCGGCCACATGGGTCTTCACTGGGCTTCGGTTCACGCTGGCCGGTTCATGGTGCACCTTGCCCTCTGGTCCACTTAACCGCAGGCACAAGGGCCGTGCACCGGGTGCACCATCTCCCTCTCTCTGTCTGGTTTACATGCGCCGCATCCACGTACGGGGTCATACGGCGGGGCTGGCTGGCGCACTGCTGACGCTAGCACGGGGCCCACAGGTCAGTGGCTTGGCTCCTCCCTTTCCCCAATGTCCTCTGTTTCACCCGGCGGACGGCGGTACGTCGCCGGCGAGCCATGCACCGCCTCCGAGGCTCTCTCCAGGGCAACTGTAGGGTCTCCACATCCCGTTGGGTCATGGCGGTCACTCCGGTGGGGTCGGCTTGGCTTGGCGAGGTCTCGAAAACCTTCTGCTCGTAAACAATGCGGACATCCACACCGGCGGTCGCCAATTGGTTAACAGAGCTGATCTCATCAACAATTGGCAGCACGGTACTTCACTGGTAGTCACACAGTGAGGGAGCATGGTCACAGTTGGGCCTTCCATGGTCTCCACGGCTTCCGCCGTGGTGAGTAGGCTCGGCAGCACGCGACATCAGTGGTCGAGGCAGTAGGGGTGTAAAGGCATGGCTTGGTCTTCAAATTCGCCTTCCATATGCTCGAGCGAACGTGGCTAATTGCACAGGCATAACATACGGTCTCCAGAGCAGTCCGTCCGCGGCACCGAGCTCGTCGACGCGCGGCCAGGCCGCTGGTCATCATGGCCAAGGGGTTAGGAACACCTAACGTTGCATCCAACTTGACTAGAGGCTCAAGGGGGTCATCACCTAGCTTCTAGGTTCATCCGGGTGACTTGAGCGGGCTCGAGTCATCGGGAACGCGCCGCACCGCGATGGCGAGGCGACGGCGTTCACTGAGGCACTCTGTGGACAGGTCTTCGCATTCCGGGGTCAAGGTGGCTTGTCTAGTCCAGTGGAGGGCCGTTCTAGTGTGCGTGCACGTGCGAGTGTCCAAGGGCTTCACCGGTGAGGCGCTACGGCTTCCCCAGGATGGGAAGGCCCGCGAACTCTCCGGCAAGGTCTCCATGCCAAGATCGGACATGGTGCTGGAAGAGGTGTATCGTGTGGCTGACGAAGAAAGGCTAGCGACGCAGTGTAGAGCTAGTGCAGTGTAGCTCCGGTTGCCGTGCAGTGCTGCTCTGTGCCCGACGTTGATGGTGAGGCTCCCCGAAGCACGTCGGCGGATCCTCGGCTCCGACATCGCCTTCACGTCCTTCCTCTTCCCCTCTGCTTCTTCCCCCTTTCCCCTCCACCGAGTGGTCTGGTGTGTGTGGTTGTCGCCGCAAGTGGCGGCACGGACTAGGAAACCCTAGGGTTCTTGGGGGTGGATTTTATAGAGCAGCGGCCATGGAAATGGCGTGCTCCCGATCTAATGGTGGTGCGCGGTCGGGGCCGATCCGAGGGCTCCCAGGAGCTTCTTGGGTGCCAAGATGGAGGGGGAACCAGCAGGGGACAAGGCGGGGGCAGGGTCATGCGATTTGCGTGACCTGACAGGGCGGTCGAGGCTTGTCGGGCGCCAGCTGGGCTCCGCTGCGCGCGCGTGAGAAATCAGGGCGCAAGCTTGAAGAAAGCACTATGCTGTGTGGGCCCAACCGGTCAGTGGCGTGGGGTAGCGTGTGCGTGAGTGGTCCCACCTGCGAGTCAAAGCGGGCGGGAGCGCAGCAGCGCGTGTGCGGCCGCGTGCGCAAGGGCAGGCCGGCGCGCGGGTGTGGGTCTGCCGTGCGATCTTGGGCCACAGCGGGGTGTTCTGCTGGGCTTGCGCGTGTGTGAGCAGGCCGGTTCGTTTTCTCATTTCCCTTTCTATTTCTCTTTTATATATTTGTTTGTATTTGATTTGTGTATTTGTAAGGGTCCTTGTATACATTTACGCATACATGGGTATATGTATATTCATATATATTCCCCTCTTGTTTCTTTCTTGTTTATTTGCAAATGTGAGCATAGATTGCAAGAACAATATGATCCAAAATATGCAAGCATAAAATAAAGGCATGGTGATAATATTAGAGCAAGTTGACTAGGAAGTCTAGGGTTAGATGTTAATCAAGCAAGACACTCATTAACACTTGAATAGTTTTTAAAGAAAAATTTTGTAGTTGGATTTTTCGTGTGTCAAATTTTAGGGATGTTACAGTAGCAGTAGACTCAGCAGGAGCAGGGACAACAACACCCTCACACTTCTCATCCTAGCATAGCTGAGGAGACCGCGGCAGCTTGGTGGTCTGATATCTTTGGACCAGGACCTAGTTGCTCTACTGACTACGGCCATGGTGGCCAAGGGTTCTACAGTGGTCTTGGTGATGCTAGTCAGAGCGGTTCTCGCCCACCTGGGGCTCCACTGTCAGATGGTGAGCATAATGATGATGATGATGAGTGATCTATGATGTCAGTTATAGCTTGTTGCCCCTCTTTGATGTTTAGTTTATCTCTATCATACCTTTTGTGGTGATGGATGACAAAGGGGAAGACTTTGTGATTAAAGCTTCAGAATTGCTTCATGAGTGTTTATCTTCTATATCTGGAGTCATGAACAACAGCTGTAATCTTTGTCTAAGTCTGGGATTTATTGTTATATCTAGAGTGACATGTCTGGGATTTATTTGATAAAACCTTGTGATGAGTGCTTTGTGTGTGTTATTTTTCCTTTTCTGATGTTCTTACCTTATCTTGTATCTTGTTTGTCTTAGATTGCAAATGGTTGATGTGATGTTTTTATTTATTTATTTTGATATATCATGTCATATGCATCACAGTCTTGTTTCACTTTGTTTTCACACACACTTGCACTCCTCGGATGCAATGATTTAGGGGGAGTCTCCTTTGTGTTTAGCATGTGAAAATTGACATTTGAGGTCATGGATGTATTCAATACATATTGCACATATTAAGGGGGAGCCTTTCATAAATCATTGAACCCCAAAAGCCTAAATGTTTATATCATTTTGTAAATCTTTAATCGAGTTGTAATCTATCACCAAAAAGGGGGAGATTAAAAGTGCATCTAGTCCCTTAGTGTGTTTTGGATGATTGTATGACAACGCGATTAAAGATCTAACATGTCTTCTAAGTGATGGACAGGTACTTGGTTATCTCACTAATGATTGGTTGTAATGTTTAAAGCCAAATTGATGAATTGTTGTACAAAATGACTAGATAAATTGCAAGACAACAATGCACAAAGAGTTCATGAAAAAGGCTTATCTATTGTGGGACATCCATGATACATATGGAAGAATATTGTTTGGTCAAGATTTGACTCACAAGGGTTTGGTTCAAGTGTTCAAAGCCAATGTGATGGATTGTTGTATGGAATATTTAGATCAAGCACAAGACAACAGTGCAACAAGGAATTCATGAATAAGGCTTGTCTATTGTGGGATATCAATGGCTCATGGATTTTACTCAAAGGGATTGTTGTATCACAAGCTTAATGAATGATTCAACACAAGATATGGTTTGAGAGGCTTGAGATGGTGAAGATAGCAAGCAAAAGGTCTTCAAGGTACTAAGCAGGGGTGAAGGGCAAGCGACGGCTTAGTGGCCGAAGAACCTAGCTAGGGTGAAGAAGAAAGTACTTGCATTTAGTTGAGGTACTAATCAAGCCATGATGATCATATGTGTGTGAAGGATCAAATCACTATTGGATTGATTGATGGAAGTGACTTGATGCATTTGGGTCTATCTACACTTGATGAATGACTCAAGTCACATGCTCAAGATGGCAATGCTCAAGCAAAAGATGATGATATTAACATGGTTTGCATCCTCCCATCTAGAAGATTGAAAGAAGCGGTTTTGTCTCTAGGAAGATCAACTCAAAAGGATTTAACTTCACTTTCTTTTTGAACTTGAGTTTATAGAAAAACCATACTACTAAGAGGGATGCATCATGTTGATAGGCAATGTTTTCTAAGTGCTCAAGATAACCCATGTGAAGTATGAGTGAGATGGACAAGAGACAGATGCTAGGTGGCACTGTCTAGTAAATACTAGATGTGTCCGGTATCCATACCGGACGTGTCCGGTATGAGGTATCTGATTTCGAGCAGGGAAATACCGGACGTGTCCGGTATCCCCAATGGCTATAAAACAACTAGTTTTTCTTGGAGGCTAAAAATAACCCCAAGCCCTCTCTTGTGAGGGCTGCTGATTCTGATGGTTACAACACACTTCTTTGAGCCTTGCAAACACTCCCTAACCCTCTCTTAGTGAGTGATTGATCCTAATTGCAAAATCTCATTAGTGGGTTGAGTGAGAGCCTCTTGAGCACTAGAGCATATTGTTTATTTCATGATTCACATTTGTTACTCTTGGACCTTCGGTCCTAGATGATTAGGCGTCGCCGAAGAGCACCCAAGAGCTCGTGGTTTGTCTCGGATTGTTTTGTAACAGTTGATCTCACCCCCGAAAGGAAAAAGATCAAATTAGTGGAAGGAGCAAAAGCGGTTGGAACAGACCGCGGCTAGAGACGACCTTCGGGCCCTCTAGAGCTGGACCTTTTGTAGTAGCTCGCAGCCCGCTCAACGGAGGGTAGGATCCTTAGTGGGTCCGAACTTCGGTAAAACAATTCTTGTGTCTCCTTTCGCATTTCATTTAATATTTGTGATCTTCGTGGTTGTGGGAGTTTGTGTGCAGGTTCTGAAGGTTTCATAAGTCAAACAACAATCACCAGCAACCTGTTAGAAGTTGGGAAGAGAAGGAAGCAAGGTTCCAGAAGAACCGACAGAAGTCGTGTATACCGGATGTGTCCGGTATTAGCACAGTGTGCCCCTTCAAATCTACTCTCTGTGCTAATATTTGTGGTGCAGGTTTTGGGCTCTTAGAGTTGTTTCATAATCTTAATATTCCCTGTGCCTTTCTAGATTAGAGTGTATATCATTGATTTGGAGTTTCTAAGCAATTAGAAACTCCCTCACTAATAGTTTCCGCATTTAAAGTTGAAATTTTCATAAACGCCTATTCACCCCCCCTCTAGGCGACATCCAAGGTCCTTTCAGTTTTCTAGTGTTCATTATTCATGTATGACATGTAAGTAAAGTTGGTTTTGTCCATTTATGTGTTTGTACCATAAGTTAATTTTATTTATTGCAATTATGAGTTTCTGGACAGTTTTGGGGTCAATGTAAATTACCCTATGTTAATGATGTTTTTTGAGAATCTTGTGTATACCAAAGATGTATATAACTCATGCATCTAGCTTCTGTTAAAATTTGGTGGCATTTGACCAAGTAGATTATGTTTTATGCATGTTGCAAGTTGGTGATTAGAAATGAATGCTCTCTGTTTTTCAAGAACAGATTTTGTAACTTTGTAATTTCGACTTATGTAACTTGAGAATCATGCTAAGGTGGTATTAGATGAAATGTAGATAATTTCATGAGCTTTGCAAAATGTCTTCTTGCAAGTCTTTTGGATTTGTAAAACTCTAGATATGATTAAAATGGTGACTGTTGTCTTGCTGTCCAAAACTGCATGTATAGTTTAATTGGGTAACTTTATCTTGGTTGATTAATCTAATGTTTACCTCTTCGTTAATAAATACTTGGCAAGTTTTACCTAAGTTTAATTTTGTGTTATACTTTACATTCTTTTTATATCCAAATATCATGCTTGGTAAGGTTAAGTTAATCATCTATAGATGTCTATGTTTTGTATAATCTTGTGATGTCTTGAGTGTTTTAGCTTGTCTTTGATTAAGTAAATCTAGTAACTAATCTTGATTGCTTGATGCTTGATGAAGCTTGAGTTAAGTCTTTTGGTGCGCCATGTTCGAAGTGCTTAGCATGTCCAACCTTTATGCTTAAATGATGTTACTTAATTAACTAAAAATGCATATGTCTTGTATAACCTCTTGTTCACTTGAATGTTTGTTTGTGATGCAATCTTGTGTTATCAATTCCTTGCATTTATACATTTGCATCTTTGCATCTCATTAAGGAACGATAGATTCGTATGTGATGGATAATATCTGTCACACCCGTTTTCAAGAACAAAAACAAGTGCATAAAAGGCTCATGTGCACCCCAGGAATAGTCGCACACATGAGTTGATAAATTATGAAAAGTACCATCACAGTGCTTATTACATAGCGAATAAATATTCATTACATAGTCTGAAACAAATAACTTTAACTAAACGAGGATAACTGCGGAAGCTCCAAAGGGACTGGTTGACTGGTTGACTCCAAGACTAGTACTCATTGCGGTAGTCATCAACCCAATCTTCATCTGTGGTGTTTGAATGCAAGGGTGAGCACATATGTACTCAACAAATATAACACGGGGTTCATGAAACTCAAAAGGGAATGCATGGTTCATAGCGGTGAGCATTTTAAGTAGATCAAGTTCAGATTAATATCAACAATTGCCAAGGTAATTTGCATCAGCTCAAATATCAATGATCATAAAGTAAATGACAATGATATACAATAAATAAATAACACATGCATAAGCCACATAGAAATAAGAACCCAATAATTCTGTGAGTTTTCCGAGCCGCTCGTGTCCGTGAGCACGGCTATCATGATAGTTTATTAACTCTGATCAGAGGTGTACAACTTTACCCACGAGTCGTGATTGCCCATTTGCCTGGGTTTGCAACTCCCAAAACACTTCCAAGGTGAGCGGGCAGGGTACATTATGAAGCCTTCCAAGGGTTCGTCTAACAAGTCAGGGCCGCAAGGTTCGTGGCAGGGGGATGTAGAGCCAACCTGTCTACGGTCACACTCCTTCGCGGCTGGCCTGTAGATTAGGAGCCACACTATATCCGTCTTGGCAAGCTCCTATTTGCGCCATAAAGGTAACCACTGACAAGCTAGAAAAGGTCCCCATACTGAGCTAAAGCTAGAGCCATATAGCCCTCGTGGTTGTACTGTATATCCCAGCTTTTGCCGACAGATAAGCTCCTATAATCAAATGTTGCTGAAAAGCAAGTTTTATCATTATTGCATATAGTCATTAATAAGTTAAGATCATGTACATCTGGTATGAGCACTAGCAAAACTAATCATATATGGTGGATCAAATCATAGGTGTCAAGGTAATTAGGATAACAATCACTAGGATCAATCTATGGTAAACAAGGAATATCATGCATATGAATTATATTATTTGTGAATAGGACAACAAGGATAATCCCATGTTATACTTACCTTCTTCGAAGAACTCTTGCTGATCTTGATCAAGAAGAAACTCCGACTCTTCAACAGGTTGCTCAACGTCTATTCAGATCAACAATCAACACCATTCAATCAACGGGCAATCATACACGAAGCAAACAAAACTATGATTAGAACAGTACACCAACAGTAATAAAACAAGATGAAAAGTTTATAAAACTAATCTACGCATTGCTACGATCACATCGACGTTTCGTTCACGAAAAACGGAGCTAGAACGACAAAGTTAGGAAATAAACGGGTTTTCCTATACAAAGATAATAGATTAAATCTAATCACGAAATTAAACTTTTTTTCAAATCTAACTAATAGTAGTATTAAAATAAATAGAATTTTATTACGAACCTAATGCAATTTGAACGGGTCAAAAAGGATTTAAAATGAGCAAGATATAGGGTTTTGAATTCCAATGGCAAATCTGTAAATATGATTTTCATTTTATTTTTAATTAAAACAAAATCAGAAAGGTAAATACGTTTCCCAAACGGAGAAGCGCATTCAGGCTTTGCGCCAAAGGACGGCGGGTTGAGAGGGAAAAATTACAGGGTCTCTTTAGCAAGATTCCCGATCGAAGGGGTATCGGTGATCCACGATCGTCGATCTCGGATTGAAGGGCCGAGATTAGAAGGAGTGGCCGAAAGGGTATCAAGCGCTCTGGATCGTCCGATCGACGCTGGACGGTCACGATTAGAGCTGAGAGGGAGAGAGGAGGCGTCGGCCGGTGTCCGCGAGGGAGTAGTGACCACGCGGCGGCGCTCCATGGCTGCCGGCGAGGAGCTCGGCGGAGCAAGTGATATTGGGCCTACAGGCCACCAAACAACGAACCAAGGGTACCGGGAGAACGAGGAAGGAAGGGCGAGTTCACCTATGGTGTTCGCGCAGACTGAGGAACTCCAGAGGCGGCTGGCGATGTTGCGAGGCAGCTATGGCTCCACCGCAAACGTCAATAGGCCAGTGAGGGCAAGGACAGAGGAAATTGAGTGTGGGGAAGGTTTCGGGGTACCTCCAATCTCGTTCCGCAGAGGATGGAGGGCTCACGATGTTCTAGGGAGCTCTAGTGGCCTTCAATGGTGGTGGCGGCCTCTGTGCTCGCGGCGGCGGCGCTGTGAGCTAGGGTGAACCGAATAAAGGGGAACTGGGGACGGGAAGGTGTGCGGGACTACTTATATGGGTGCTGGGTCGATCCAAGAAGCAAGAGATCCTGAAAATCGGGGATTGGGAGGGAGTCACGGGCTCACGGCCGTGCTCAGCTCGGGTTCGGCAAAGGGAAGGAGACAAGGGAAGGGGAGGCACGGACATGCGGGCCAGAGAGGTCAGCGGCACAGGGAGATAAGGAAGGGGAGGTGCTTCCGCACGCTCTCGGCGGGGCCAAGGAGCTGGCCTTGCGGCCGGGTCTCTGCGTCGGCGTGCGGAGAAGAAAGGAAAGGGAGAAGAAGAGCCTGACACGCGGGCCATCCTTGTCAGCGGAACAAGGAGAAAAAGGTAAGGAAGGGGAGGGCTGACTAGTGGACCCCTGCTGTCAGCGGTGCAGAGAGGAGGAGTGCAGTTCACCCGCACTGGGCCTTTGGCCGGGTCGGCCCAAGAAGAGAAAGGATGGAAGGGAGGGATGCCACTGCAGGCTGGGCCGAGGTAAAGAAGGGGAGGGAGGGAGCCAGGCCTGCGGCCAAAAGAGAACTGGGCCAAAATGCAAGAGAGAGAAAGGAAAGACTTTTCAATTTCCAGAATTAATTTAGCAAAGGGTTTTCAAATACAAATTTGAAATTTACTTGAGTAAGTTTTCAAATCCACTAAATACAAAAACAGAAATGCACCAGCATGCAATGCACAAAGTGTTTCTACATGACAATTTTTAATTCACCAAAACCATACATTTTCATTTAAGTAAAATGCATATAGAAAAGAAGCATAACTAGATTAATTTAGTGTTTTTTCAAAACAATGCAAAATTGGAGTGTTACAATATCAAACCAAAGACGGTGATTGGTGGATCTAATCGAAGATGTATTGGTGATGGAATCCATAAGATGGATAATCTCGGAATTCTAATGTCAATCATTGATGTTCGCCAAGCGAGTATCATCTAACAAACACTGACTAGTGTTCTTACCCAGGCAAGCCCCGGTGCATTTAAACCCTACCTTGTATTTCAAAGTTTTCTTTAAATACACTTATGATTAATTATTGTATGGTTACTATTCAAGCAAATTCCTACTTGATGCATAGCCTTACCTTGAATTATTTATCCCTGTACCTTGATACCATTTTAAAATGCGAATGATACTTTATGCTGCTTAGAAATGCTTAGACCGGTAGAAGTTAGATGATTTCCTGTCATCTGCGAGAATAAGTGATACATGATTGCTTCGGCAATGCTTATGTTTTTGAGAAGAATAGCGGATTTCTGCGGCAAATGGCTATGTCTTAAAAAGGAAATGATGGATGATGGAAGTAATAATCGGGACTGGGCGGACACGGTGTTTGGGAGCCACCAGATGTGGATATCTGGTGAGCGGGTTCTCTCCGCATGTGTCATTAGGGACCATCCGTTGTAAAAAGTAGAAGGGTTGTGAATTTGGAGTACTTATCACATACTTCAGGAAGCTAGACTCTGGCTATTCTAGTCTTAAGAACGGTTAACCCGCACTGGGAGTGGAGAGATGGCAAGAGTAGTGTGTACCCTCCTGACTCAAGGAGTAGGGTGGAGGTGTACTGTGCTCTCCGGTGGCGGAACCCCGGTCTTGGCTGGAGGATCCAGGGAAAGGTAGTCATATGCGTGCTTTAGTGTTGTATATGTCGTGTGATTGGGAAGCCTCAACTGGGTTTAACTGGTTCGAATCGTCGTGTTCCTCGGATATGGAAACACAACCCTACCTTTTACATCGTAGTTAATGAAACTTAAACTGGATACTTGATGTTTTCCTTTCATGGATGGTTTATTACCTTGTTATCGATCATAACTTTAGATGGGTACTTGAGTAATTATATAAACGAAATAAATGAATTTCAATTGTTTTACAAAATGCTCATTTATGCAAAATTCTTGATTCTTGTAAAACCCCACCTTGAATCCTATGACTTGCATATCCTTTGTCCACCAAATATTTTATTTGTCGGATAAGTCTTGTCGAGTACTCCCGTACTCAGGGTTTGTTAACCCTTGTTGCACATGAAGTTCCTAGTGCGGTGGTTATAGTTTCGTGTTGTATGACCGTGGTCGTCGTTGAAGATCAGTCCTTGTGACTCATGGGCAGAGCACCTGGTTTGATTACCTTATAGTCTTTACCACTTGGCTTGATGTAGAAATGACATTTAAGTTATGTTTCAAATCTATGGTTTGTAAAACTTTGTAAGACTTCCGCTATCTGTGTAAACCTCCGAAATGAAATTTATTACAAGTTCACTCTGCAATATCTTTTAATGTGGATCCTGCTCAAAAAGAGGTGGATGACTCGGTTTAGGCCGACGACACCTGACGAATCTTTTAAAAACATGGATCATTTATTGGGATTAAAGGTTGATGTGCGATAATCCTGGCAAGTGGGCCCTGTTCTTAGAAGATTCTTGTTGACACCGTTTTTCGACACGTGTCAAATGGGCTGAGGCTTGACTGGTCGGCGGCCGTTCTCCATCGGTATCAGGAGTTGATAATGCCGATAGGAGGGTGCTATGAGTTTTGCCGATGAAAGCTGATGAGCCTTGTCAACCAAATCAGTGAAGTCTTGCTGGAACTGATTGCCGATGAGGAGTCTTTGTCGATTGCCGATGAAGGGGTCTTGCCGATTGCCGATAAAGGCTTGTTGCTGATTGCCGATGGAAGATGGTTGCCGATTGCCGATGAAGAAGATGCTACCGATTGCCGATCAGAAAAGTATTACCGATGCCGATGGGCGTGATTTAGCATTTGGTGGCAGCGGAAGACTACTGGTAACCAAAGAAGGAAGTTGCAGGGATCTGCCGATGGAAAGTTTCCATCGAAGGGTATAAGGAAACTGGTGTTCGGTGCCAGTATTAATATAGTGGTTTGCGTCCGACTCTTGCATGGGTCGCTTATTTTCCTTTAAAATAGGTGTGTTTGTTTAGGGAATAAATATTGTTATTCGGCTCCTGCGCGAGTCAGTTTCCTTTAAAGTAGGAGTTTGTTTTTAGGAAAGATATGTGTCGTGTCTTTGTACAATTCTCCATGCGGGAGTATAAATATGAGCCCGAGGGCTATGGAATATCAATAAATCAAAAAACAAACCAATTCTACTTTTTATCCTACTTTTACCGCAATTTACCTTTATTATGCATTAGTTATAGCTTAACGAGTTCTTCAAGCTTTCGACGGGCTGCATCACCTTGATCTCCGTCAAAGTCCTTGTTAGTTCCGTGTGGGAGTACCTCTAGGCTTTGGCAATCCGGGCGCATCGCTGTTTGCCTCGTCTAGCTCTGCTCTAAGTTATCCGTGATCAATCTGAGCCTTGACGTCCGGGCGCATCGCTGTCGTCTCGTTCAGTTTGTCATAGTTATCATCCTTGTCGATTGATTGGTCAAATCGACTGGCACGCCCTCGACATCGAGCTTTGGGTAATAGCCCGAGGTGTTCACGGATATGACGCTTTTTGTGTCAACACCTCTTTTGGCACACCCGGTGGGACCTGATTATATAAATCTACACATCCGGCATGGCTGATCACGCCGATGTCGATCAGAGGAATGTCATCGCAGTGTCTGAGGCCGATCTGAAAGACGATCAGAAGCAGGCCATGGAGCGGGCTATGGAGGAATACAGGCAGCTGTATCTCAAATCCTTCAGCCTCAGCAGGAGCGGCGAAGCAATCCAGAAGCAGGACCCGTCGTTGCCACGGCAGGTCACGTACGACGCCAACCCTGGCAAGCTACAAGAGATGGTTAACGCCGTTGTAAGTCAAGCTTTGATTAACCACTCTAGCGTGCTTTCCAATACTGTCTACAATGCTGTCGCACAAACATTCAAAGAAGGACATGCACCTCGATATGCCGGCCCAGCGTACCATCAACCTGGATTGGCATCTGCAAGCCCATCGACGGCCCAGATGGCGTCTTCCACCCCTGTGGAACCGTCTGCCGATGTGGCTACGTCACCAAGACCGAACGCCGGCGACACTACCAAGTTCAACGCAGATCCAGCCGCGTCGGCAACTTCAGGACCAGCCCCCGCTAACTGGTGGGGATACGGTATGCCTCCAAATCTATATGCTGGCTCTAATCTGGTGCAGGGAGGCGGTTCAGCCTGGAAGAACTCTACGGCATCGGCAGCACAGCCACAGCCGATGGTTCATATGATGCACAACTCTGCGCCTGCTCCAACCATACAAGTGTCATCAGATGATCTCCAAGTAATCCCCAAGATACCTCTGATGCCACCATCGGCAAGCTCTGTGCCGATGCAACACATTATAACCGCCGGCAGTCAATCCCTGGCGGCAAACTCTCAAGCCGGAGCTCCAAACCCCCAAGGTAATCTAGTGATCAATTGCTCTAGGATTCAAGAACCGCATGCTCCGGTCAGCTATCAACCATCGGCGAGTCATATGCCGATGCCTTATAATCTTGGTTGGGTCAACCAGCCACCAGCTCAGCAACCTGGCGCGCCGATGTATTATTATGGAGGCCCAGCTTACATCCAAGGCGGACCATCGGTACAACAACCGATGAATGTGACAGTTCAGTCGACTCCGCCAAGTATGTCAAATCACCCATCGGTAAGTCAACCGATGCATAGCATGCAGATGACTGAGGCGGCACCCACGACAACTGCGTACCTTCAAGGGGCGCATCAGCCGACTCCGCCGAGCATACCAAGCTACCCATCGGCAAGTCAGCCGATGCGTAGCGTCCAGATGACTGGTGCTGCGCCCACGACTACTCCACATCTCCAAGGGGCGCGTCAGCCGACTCCACCAGTCGACAACCAGCCAATGAGTCGGCAAGAGCAGGACGCATACTGGGTCGGCAAGATTGCCGAGGTCATGAAGGAGCAATTCGGTATCAAACCCAAGGTCAACACATACTCCTATCGGACCCCGTACCCGCCTGCATATGACTTGATTCCTCTCCCAAATCGGTACAAGGTGCCTGATTTTACCAAGTTCTCCGGCCAAGACGACACGTTGACGATGGAGCACATCAACCGCTTCATTATCCAGTGCGGGGAGGCTGCCAACAGGGAGGAATTAAGGGTGAGACTGTTCTCGTCATCATTGTCTGGATCGGCTTTCACATGGTTCATATCATTGCCTCCAAATTCTATAATTACATGGGCCGATCTGGAGAGGCAATTTCACAAATACTTCTTTGCTGGCATACATGAGAAGAAGCTTACCGATTTGGTTAAAATGAGACAGCGCAACGACGAATCGGTAGAAAGTTTTGTGCAGAGGCTGCGGGATGTGAAGAACAAGTGCTATAGTCTGATGCTTGATGATCGGCAACTAGCAGATTTGGCCTTCCAGGGGTTACTGCCGCACATCAAGGACAAATACGCGTCCCAGGAGTTTGAGAGCCTAAGTCACCTGGTGCAGAGGATTGCCGATCAGGATATCAAAGCTTTCGAGCCCAGGAAGACTTGGAACAAGAAGGTGACCTTCATCGGGAGAGAAGAAGACTCTGGATCGGATGAAGATCTAAGTGTCGATGCGGCCGAATGGGTGAAGGATAAGAAGCCTGTATCTTGTCCATTCGGCCAAAAGGAAACAGAAAGGTTCACCTTTGATATCACCAAGGCCGATAGGATGTTTGACCTATTGCTGCAAGAGGGGCGAATCAAGTTGGCGCCCAATCAAGTGATTCCCTCAGCCGAAGAGCTCAAGAAGATCAGGTACTGCAAG